>VZZY01012175.1:170853-237394 GCA_013400335.1 Eurystomus gularis
AGGATTGGCAAACAGGAGAAAGCATTCCTGGTTTATGCTGGATTTACTGTTCTTTTCTGTGCTGATGATTTACATTTAGAACCGGGCTATCTGGCAGTGTGCTTTGGCAGCATAGCTACTGTCACTGGGTACAAGTGTAATTGCACACATTTGTGGAATTGAGATGGCTGGCCATGATCAGCCTGTACACCAGTGGATATGTTCCTGCACTCTGGACAGATAACTGTTGATCAGACCACTAGTCTGGAATTTTGCAGAGAGTAGGAAGACTCTACAGAGGGCTCTAGACAGGCTGGATTGAATGGTGATGCTAATGGTATGAGGTTCGGCAAGGCTAGGTGCCGGGTCCTGCACTTCAGTCACAACCACCCCATGCAGTGCTACAGGCTTGGAGAAGAGTGGCTGGGAAGCTGTCTGGCAGAAAAGGACCCAGGGGTGTTAGTCAACAGGCAGCTGAATATGAGCCAGCAGTGTGCCCATGTGGCCAAGAAGGCCAACAACATCCTGGCTTGTATCAGAAATAGTGTGGCCAGCTTGACTAGGGAAGTGATTCTCTCTCCTTGGCACTAGTGAGGTCATGCCTCTATATACCGTGTTCAGTTTTGGATGCCTCTACAAGAAAGACATTGAGCTACTGGAGCGTGTCCAAAGAAGAGAAACAAAGCTTGTGAAGGATCTAGAGCACAAGTCTTATGAGGAGCAGCTGAGGGAACTGGGGTTGTTTAGGCTGGGGATGAGGCGATGAGGGAAGACCTCATCGCTCTCTACAACTACCTGAAAGGAGGATGTAGTGAGGTGGCTGTTGGTATCTTTTCCCAAGTAACAAGTGATAGGACAAGAGGAAACAGACTAAGATTGCACAGGGGGAGGTTTAGGTTGGATATTGGGAAAAATTTCTTCCCCAAAATGGTTGTCAAGCACTGAAATAGGCTGACCAGGGAAGTAGTTGAGTCACCACCCCAGAGGGATTTAAAAGACGTGTAAGTGTGGTGCTTAGGGACATGGTTTAGTTGTGGATTTGGCAGTGCTAGGTTAACATTTGACTTGATCTTTAAGGTCTTTTCCAACCTAAATGATTTTATGATACTTCTAGAGTGTAAATGATCCCATGAGTTTTGCTGTGAAAAAATCTTTGTTCTGCTTTTAGATGTCTTTGAATTGTAATTTAAGCACCTTGCAGAAGCATGGAAGTATATGTGTGGAATGCTGATTATAATACTTCTATGTAATTTAAATGATTTTCACAAAAGGTCTTGGAGTGTTTTACTACAAAGTAGATCTAGGAAAATTTTTCTGAAGTATGGATTATTCCACTTGACAAGGTGGATAAAAAGGTACTTCACTTTGTAAAACTAAACAAACAAAAAAATCAACAGGAAAACTCAGAAGAAACCACAGTTTTCCTGGTATAGGTTCCCACTCCTGACTAAGCATTACTTCCTTCTCCAAAATAAGCATTTATAGAATTACGTTCACAATTCTGAAATAGAAAAGCTTTTTTTAATCTTTACTTGCTTATTGCTAGTACTTAGTCTTTGTTTACTTGCTTAAAGCAGACCTTTGAAGGGCATTTTTCAAGAACAGCAGAATTCAGAATTGGCAACAGTGAAGTGGTTCTTCATTTCTTGCAGTATAGCCAGTATCAAACTGGTATGTGAGCTCCCAGCTGTAGCTCAACCTATGCCTCCTCTGCTTTGTTCCAGGTTATGGACACACAGTGCCTTTATCTGATGGAGGAAAGGCCTTCTGCATCATCTACTCGGTCATCGGGATCCCATTTACACTGCTTTTCCTGACAGCGGTGGTACAACGCATCATTGTCTATGTCACCAGGCGGCCTGTCCTGTATTTTCACATTCGCTGGGGCTTCTCCAAGCAGGTTGTTGCAATCATCCATGCTATAGTCCTTGGGTTCATCACTGTCTCGTGCTTCTTCTTAATCCCAGCAGCAATATTTTCTGTTCTGGAAGATGACTGGAATTTTTTGGAGTCTTTTTACTTCTGTTTCATTTCACTGAGCACCATTGGCCTCGGAGACTATGTGCCAGGAGAAGGCTACAATCAAAAATTCAGAGAGCTGTATAAAATTGGAATTACATGTAAGTGTCAAACTAAGCAGCTAAATAAAAGGCATTTTATATAAAAAATAATTTAGACTTTTCCTCTCCATTCTGTGGATGGTGATTGTTTTGTGAGCTGTCAGCTAGCAAACTCTGGGCATTGTAGGTAGTTGTGCAAAGATATAACCTTTCAATAAGAAACCATTGTGCTAAACCATAGNGAGATATAACCTTTCAATAAAATAAGTTTTTCAGAAACCATTGTGCTAAACCATAGCTACTTTCTCTCCTACTAATAGTAGAAAAAAAAATATGCTCACATTACTGTTATGAAAGTGTTTATGAGCATCTTGGGCTAAGACTTCAGTGAATCACAGAGCCAGAAGGATGATCCTTGTAACCTAAGGTCGTCTGTTGAGGTGACACAACAGGTGGACAGAGGGAAATCACAGAGCAATGGAAAATGAGGCAGAATAGCAAAGTTTCGGACTCCAGTTGTAACAGAAGGTAGCTGAAGCTGGCACTGCGACATACCAGCTGTCCAAGGCAGACAAGTAGACTGAGATAATAACAAAGCAAGACCATGAATTTTAAATTGTTTAATTATGTTTGACACAGAAGAGAGGCACAGTGATCAGTGATTTGATCAAAGCAGAACTAAGAAAATTATCTTTGTGTTGATATTCTGAATGAATGTATTCTGAGGGCAGTATTCTCCAGTGACAGTGTTATGAAGCATCCCTGTTTCTGATCCCGGTTAAGAGAACTGAACGGCCAAAACAAACCTCTTGTGTCAGGTCTGTTTCTTAGGCTGGTACGGATTTGTCTGTGCTCCGGTGCGTGATCCAGCCATCTTAATGCAGGCTAAATGGGCTAAGTGCCCATTAACTTGGTTTTGTGTTTTACCTGAGGATGGGGCCTTGAATTTTCATTCCTTGAAGCAAGGCCTTGAACTAGCCAATGGAACAATTTCTTCTATTCTTCTGCCAGGCCTGTTGTCATTGCATGAGATTTCTACCCATCATGTTTATCTTACCAGCAGTAGCTTTTAATTATTACCCTGCTGATCTGCAGGTTGATTAGGGGATGTTAAATGATTAAGTGAATGGAGAAGGTCACGCATAGTAAAGGTCTTGTAAAAATCCTAGCTGTTCTGAAAACTCAAAATTAGAGGAAACCACTATGGCCCAGATTATCCTTTTTCAAACTTTAGGTCATGGGAAATATTGCAGGAAATACTAAAAGGAAAAAGTAGCTTTTTAGGCGAAGTTATGACCCCAGAATATTTAATTTCAACACTTTTTAAGGTCATAGATTTTAAATTATTCTTTTTCCTTCATGTGAACAATCCAAGGAACCAAACAGGATGTGTAAAATTTTTTCCTCATGCTGGACCTAAATTTTCTTCAAGAAAAGTTTTGGAGTTCTACATCAGAAAATGTTTCATGAGTGGCTACAGGCCTTTCAAGAATTTTTATGAGAACATAAGTGCTGTTCTAAATCAAGTGGTGATCAGCTGGACCGAGTTTCAGAGATAATTACAAAATTCTCAGTACAGATTTATAGATGTCTACTACATGGCAGAGCTTTGTCATTTCTTCCTTGTGTTCATGCATAGCTCCCATCTGATGTGATGAGATAAAGCTTAAAAAGAATTCATAAGTTTGGGCTGTAGTGCTGATTTAGATTGGTACCTGGTACTGCAATATTGATTTAATAGTGCTTCTGGAAGGAAAAGGAGAGTGTTGTTCCTAGCAAATAATCTGTAACTACAGGTGAAATATTTATGCCTTTAGGTAACAGAACAGGTACCATATGTAGATTATAATAATTAATTTGTGTTGATCTTTGAGCACATTTAATGTTCGGCCTTTGGATGAGCATGTTGTACTAATAATTATACACTTAGCTTCTGCTTGATTTACTCATTGAAATGAAAAAATATTCAGGTAGTCATACTATACATTAAATTGTAATGATTTCTAGCAGGGGTCTAATGAAATGCTGAGATTAAGAAATGCTCATTTTAACACCTTCCAGCAAACTCTAGATGTATATTTTTGGAGAGGGGAGAAAAAAAAAAGGCACAGTGGGCTGTTAACCATACAGAGCTCCACTTCCAAAAGTTTTGGTCTGAGAGCTGACTCTTACTTTTAAAAATCAGAGTCAGTACACCACCAAAGTAATGAGTAATACCATTTGAGTAATGCTTCCGAGTTTAGATACGTTAGTATCTTGGTGTTAGTAAAACATTGCAAATAATCTTCAAGGTGTCATCAGATATATCAACTTTGTCAGGTTTTTAAAATAGCAGCAGTAATTTTACTGTTATTTTTCTTTTTTATTTTATTGGTTTGGTACACATTTCCGGTTGCTTTGGTTTTCCATTCATTTGTTTTTCCATTCATTTCATTAATCTTCTTATAATTTTAAAGGAAAAAGGAATTGAAAAGCTTACATGAAATAAGTGATTTGTCCTGCTAAACTGGTAAAACCAACAAGTAACCATAATTAGCTGCCGTATTTTTACTTCTATTTGTAACATTTAGGAACATTAAGGGGAAAAAAATTTTCTGAGGAGCACTTAATCGTGAAGGTTTTAAGTAAGTGGAAGAGTGTGTGGAGAGTAAATTCTAGTATTCTGTTTCATTTAATGCCTTTGCATGTTTATCTTTTGTACAGTTGTAACAATTAAAGCCACTAGCGTTACTTTTTTTATTACATGGGATCTTGTTCATTTTTTAGAATGAGTAAGGAAAAAGGATTTGACAGTCCCAAGTAAATTGCAGAGCTCTGAAATGGGATCATAAAGAAAATTAACATACACTAGTCAGAAATGACAAGAGTCAGAAAAGCTACAGTGTTAAAACTGTTCCAGCCCCGCTTAATTTGCTAATAATTAAAACACTTTCTTTTTTTTATATCCAGGTTATCTGTTGCTGGGCCTTATTGCAATGTTGGTGGTTCTCGAGACTTTCTGTGAACTCCATGAGCTCAAAAAGTTTAGGAAGTTGTTTTATGTCAAGAAGGACAAGGAAGAGGACCAGGTGAATATAATGGAACATGACCAGCTCTCCTTCTCTTCCATCTCAGACCAAGCAGCCTCCATGAAGGACGATCAGAAGGCAAATGAGCCTTTTGTGACTTCCCAGTCCCCAACTTCCAATGACAGCTCTCTAAACAATTAATACAGGGGTATCCATACTGTTGATTTGGTGCATTTATGCTACTTACCATAAGAAATAAAAAAGCCTCCTATTTTTTTTTTCCTGAAAATATAAAAGCTGGAAGACTGTGCTACTTTAACAAGGATTCATCACTTCTGACATAGAAAAGACTTCTGGGGAAGAATGTGGGAGCCACCCTGGGAATAGGGAAAAAATGTAGGATTTGGCTGGGAACATTAGGCCATTTTGCTTGAGGGATAAGGACTTAAGTGTACCACTTTCAGAGGTACCGGAGAGAAAGGCTTGCACAAGCAACTTCACCCAACATCTTTAGGAGAGTAGGCCTTCACTGACATCTGACCCATTTAGTTGCATGCCCTATCTCGCGGCTGGGTGACATAGCAAATTTTGGGATGTGCACTTTTGATTGTAAGAAGTGTAGTCACAGATTTAATCCAAACATACCAAATATATTAATCTGGAAAACATTTCTAGAACACTATCTATAGATCTGCTGGAGGGGGGGAATATCTACATCATTGCTTTATTACCCAGTAACTTGCAGGTGCAAATAATCATTCTAGGAGTGAAAAAAACAAGGCTCCAGTCCCTCTGTTGCCCATGCCATTTACATTCAAATTTCCTACTTCCTTAAAAGGTCCCCTAATCACAAGAAAAATGTTGTCCTGTAGAAAGCGTGCCTTGAGTCTTCCATGTTGTTTGTCTTTTGTATGTAATACTTTTTGTAAACTCTTGAGAGATAGCAAGACTGCTTCAAAGTGCTGGGTGAGATGGGCTTGTAGGGAAGGGAGACAGCTGCATTTCAGTCCTTTGTCCTCTGAAATGGGCAGGAGTGGGTTTTTAGCTGTGTGGAATGGAATGAAACAAGGTCAGCATACGCCACCATTGGCATAGGCATGTGCTTACGGCGTTCTTCTACTAGATGTTTGAAATTCGGTCAGCAGAAGGAGGACTCAGAGCTGTTTCTTCCACAGTCCAATCCAGCGTGTGTTCTCCACTGAGCTGGTAGGTAAGTGGAGGAACAGAAACAGTGTCCCCTTAAATGTAGCCCCTTTTTCTTCTTTTGCTTTTCTAACTAGTACTCAGCACCTTGGAGAAGGGAATGTTTCAGGGCAAAACAATTTTTCTGTTTTTCATACGGCAAGAAAAAAGGGAAAATGTTACATTTGGTTCAGATGGAACCTAAATTTTTTCCCCTTGGGAAAAGTCACTAAGAAGTCAAGATCTCACTCAGCTTCTGATGCTGGAACCTCTTTGGATGTAACAGGAGAGGTGTTTTAGTCCAGCTACCAGTCACTGTGCTGAAGGCAGGGACCTTGGAGTGAATTTTAGTGAGCAGGAGATGAGACTTAAGTGGTTGTAGTACTCTCTCTTCTGGCCTTAAGAATCTATGATATGGGAATCTTGGTAATGCTTTGCTATGAACAAAAGATCTAGAGCACAAATAGCCATATTAGAACAGCCTCCCACATAGGAATAGTGTAGAGGAGAGCCTTTTCCCTGCAGTGCAAGCATGCCAAATTGCCTGTAATTTGGCTTATAGTATTTAGAGCTAAGTAATATTTTACTGTAAGAGAAAAAAAAAAATTGCAGTGTGTCTAGATATAGCGCACGTGGGAAACATACTTGAAAGTGAATAACCCAAAATATACTGTGTTTGAGCTTAATTATAGCTAGCATCAAACAGATTTTATATCTTTACTGAAAAACCTTACTTTATGGTTAAATCAGCCAAAAGTCTTCAATTAAAATTTATATTTATAGAAAACCAGAGGTAAAGGTTTTGGTTGCTTTGGGTTTTATAGATTAGGTGAGAGCATACTGTGTTTGCATGTTCCCAGGAAAGTGGCTATTTTTGTACTGCTTAAGTTAACACAGTTCTATTTATAATGAATGTTAACCAATATATATGTACATATATACATAAATATATTTATATACTGTACATATATCATAAATCACCAGAATTTAACAAACTTAGGAATGGCATTTTAGGTAAATTTTTTTTGCCTAGGCTTCTCTTTATACAGTCAGTAACTGAAAACTATAGCATCAAAATGACACTGATATAAAATTAAGAGTACTGTACTACAAGAAACATTTATACTGTTTTTTTCAGTGGAATTTTGATTGTTTTCAATACCTTAAAATTTAAGATTTCTTTTAATTTCAGTGTAATGTTAAGCTCTAAAGGATATGCACAGATGCTAAATGATATACAAAGTTAATTTTGCAGCGTGTACACAATTGCAAAATGTAGACACGTGAAATGAAAGCACAGAATTCAAAGCAGAAGAGATAAACTAAACTAAGCAGTATACTGTGATGTAGGTGAGTATTCATTATTTTAAACTTAAATAAAAAGTCTGGCTTTTGCCTGCCTGCACTATGAAGTGGGGAGTATTTCCTTTAGTGATGTGTGTGCGTGCACATACTATGCAAAAATCCTGTCTGCATTAGTTAGGATTACACATCATTTATTTAGCCTTCCTCAACTCAAGGAGGGACCATTAATGCCAGAGTGTGTTACCGACCCTTGGTATTAATTGTAGCTTAGCATTGTGTTAATTATTCTATAGAAAAAAAGCATTCCAAAGTGTGTTTGGTTTTTTTTGTTTCAGATGCTAATTGATTATAGCAAATAAAAAATATAGTGGTATAACATTTATCTTGTCTTTATAACCTAACTGCTCCAATATTTGAGGAAATCTAAAATACTGTCACTGCAGGTTATCAGTAGCACTGATTAAAATAACAGCCTTCGTTTCCTACAGCTTCTCAATCTTCATATGAAGCCAGGACACAATATGTGAACAGTTAAAACTGGAATCCAGATTAGGAGAAAAATTAAAGTGCATCTCTTTCCTAGAGGCAAACTGTGAGGTGGGTGCATGTAAACCCAAATAAAAAGCATGGGTCATAGAACAGCGGTGTTGAAACAGAAGTGGAAGAGGGAGTTAAAAATGGGAGTAAATTATTTGTATGCGGGAAAGAATTGCCTGGGTCCTGTCCTCATACTTTTATCTTCAACTGATCCAGCCATATGTCCCATTAACAGCTTTATTCCCATGCTACAGCTGACATTTGCTATGTTCTCTTTGTCTCTCGGTCATTAAATATAAATGTGTTTTATTATTATTTCAAGGGAAAGAACTGTTGTGTTGGGGGAAAGAAAACAGAAGAACCCATGTGAGTTTTGATCTTGGAGCTGAGTGACAGCCATGTTTGTCCCTTTGAGAACATGTCCTCTTCCGTAAGAGTTTCTTCCCAAGGTTCCCCAATGGCATTTAGTGTGGGTGAACACAAGACTTGCTGACGGTTGAAAATTTTCTAAATAGGTAACTTCAGAAACTTGAGTGGTTTGCAGATTTAATGCCAGTACTACAAAAGTTACTACAAAAGTTACCTAGTTGGGTGTTTGTCAGAGTGTGTAAGAGTCGCAGTTCTGGATTACATTAAATGCTTGTCTAGCCCAATATTTTGTCTCTGGCAAGAGCAGATGCGTGAACTTGTGTAAGTTCCCCAGAATTTTCTCCTAGCTCCCAGCAATATACAGCTCTGGATCTATGATAGTATCTAGGAGGTATGGAAGGTCAGTGTAGGTATGATGTGTAGAAGATGTTCCACAATGATGTGTATGTTCTCTGTTTTGGTGAGTGAGAGGCTGTTCCACAGAGGATCAGATGAAGGTTACCTATTACTTTCCCACAAAGCAGTTCCAAGTTAAGTGCTCTGCAGTAACCAGGTGGAGTAGCACTGACACTGTGACTGCAAGGGAAAGTCTCTTAAAAAAGGTAAGAAAGGCAGGGGAAGACATTTTATATGCTGTTACTTGGACATTGCTGTCCTCAGGGTAAATAGGAACATATGCAGAACCTGTTTGCTGATGCTAAATCTTGCAATTCCACATTACCATTTTCCTTGTAAATAGTAGTCAGAATGTACTGAGATGAACCATAAGTTACTAAAAACATTCCTGTCCTAATGTTATTCCCTTATTATTAATTCTTCTAGATTCTGCTTTCTACTGAAGCAAAATAAAGTCACTGTATCTGGGAGCAGTGTTATTCCAGATGTGCACCAGTACAAAAGAATGGGATTTCTCTTCTCTGCATTAGTAGCTGTCATCACTGTAGTGTGTATCAAGAAGCTCCTAAAGAGCCAAAAAGAACTGTATATCTTCATGTTGCTTGTTTCAAAGAGGAACAGTAATTTTTGCAATCACAGTGACCAGCTCTGCAAATTCGCTAACGAATGCTCACTAATGTGTATTAGGTACTTGATATTTGTAATTTTTAATGCCTACAGTGTTAGTCTCATCACTTCCTAAATTACCATTCTACTTGCTTTTTATCATGGATTTCTTGTCCCAATTATCTTCAAAGGTCATTCACATTGCCAGTGATTCAGTGCTGTGATGCAGTTACTGTGCTGGTGATGATGGAGTTTTGTCAGAGTCATTGTCTTAACTGACAAGACTACCTCATGTGTGGCAGTTGGGGCCAAGTGATAGATTTAGGAGATGAGGAGAGACAATGTGGCTGGGAGCAGGTGCATAGGCTGACAGCCAGTGTCAGCACAAAATCATCCTGGCAGACTGCTAACTGACCACATAGATTGCACCAGGCTTTGTTGCCTGTCACTAGGAGTAAGAAGAAAATGCTTCCAGAGGAATGACATTGCCAAAAGTCACCTGAAACAAAGTTCAATGGAAGTAGTTTTTTCAGTTTGTCTATAGTCTGTTGGTGTTACTTCAGTTGCACCATATATACTACAAATTGGGAAAATGGTTTGGCGTTTCCCCAGGGTAGATGGTCGCTGTGCTCTCTGAAGCGAGATATGCTTGTTATCATAGCAAGTTCTCCCGTATGAAGTTCACTGAGTGTTCAGACCCATGAGCAGGGGTGCAAGTCGGTGCCACTGCTGAAACTTTCCAGGCACAAATGTGGCTCAGAGCACTGCCTGGCCATGGGGCTGCCTCCCTTTTTAGAGTCCAGGCTGTCTGGGAAGAGAAAAGTGAACCCTCTTCCTTAAAAAGTGAGAAGCCCACTCTCCTGGGAGATACAGCTCCCCAAACCTGTTTTATGCTAATCCCAGAGGTCTTGTAGTCTTGAGCATATAGTATATATGTGCAAATATGTCCAGAGTAGCACACAGAACTAATTTTTTGAGACTGGTCAACCCACTCAACCTTCTGAATTTATCTTCCCCATTTAAGAATGTAACTTACACTAATCACTGACCTTTTGAAGCACTCACCAGTCCCTAGCTGGGCCACTTCAGCACGCATCAAGGTGAGATTAAGAGAACAGAAAGGACTCGTATACCATCTGCCCTAAGGAGGAGCAGTGATGTGAATAGGTGAGGGGACAGGTACAGGGAAAGCCCCATCCCTGCCCATGAGTATACGTTAATGTCAGCTGCAGCCACCACTAAGTGTACCAGTTTATTTCTAAAATTAGTTCCAGCAGCTGGCATATAAGGACTGTATGATTCACTTGGCTGCACTCTGTATGTCAGCCAAAATTCATGGTGCTAGTAACATATAATGAGTATAAAAACTACTAGCTCATCTAGAATAATTAAATTATTTTATTTTTCTTTTTAAGTGCATCGTTGCTGTGCTTCTGGGCATTATTTAGACTGATTTTATTCTGGCCTGCAATGCCATATTATCCTACAACCGTAAAGCTTGTGTCTCAGCCACACATGGGCAAAAATTAATTAGCATGCTTGCATAAACAGAAGACAGCAAACTGTGGTATCAGTTTAAAAGGGAATTAGCAAATCCTAATTCTGCATTCCTGGGCTGGTTTCCTGACCATGGATAAAGTTCTGTTAAGTTTTAGCGATTGGCAGCTGTGATTTGACGCATGCTTTCTGAACAGAGATGCAAAAAATATTGATGTCAGTAATAAAGTACAATATCACCTTTGGGATTAAAGTCCCCAAAATGTTTAGCTAGCTGCTTTTGCAGATTAATCCTATTTGCATGGGGTAATAAGGCCTTGTTTGAAATTTAGTATGCACAAAAATTAAAATCCACACTCCATTTAACTCAAATTCCTACTGCATATTCAGAGGGAAAAAAACCCCACAATATGAAAGAAGAAGATGACCTTATTTTGTACCCCACATCTCAGGGTTCAGTATTACTGAACCATGCTCAGAGCTGGGAAAATGCCCTGGTTGTCCAGGCCCATGGAGGGCATGGAGACAGGCAGGTTTTGCGCCAGCCTTGAGAAGAGGAGGCTGCCCAGGGGAGCAGTGAGAGGCAAACAGACTCCTTGGGATGTGAGAGGACAGACCACAACCACTCTGAAACTGAAGGTAAATAGCAAAGATGGCCATTACAGGAGGGGACGCGGTGGGGCTTGGAGGAGGCAGGGGCAGGCAGTCTACGCCAGCCCCTGGGAAAGGATCTGCGCCTGCTACAGCTTAAAGGAGTGGAATAATGCGATATCGGGATAATGAAGGTGGAGGGGGGGTGGGGTGGGGGTTGCTTTTTGAAGTTACTTAACTTTTAATCTTCCTCACCGAGTTGTGTGGGAGGCTTTGAAGTGTACTGCAAAGAAACACAGAAGTAGGAACTAGTGAATCCTTTAAAAATTCAGAGGTATTGAGAAAAAAGATGCATTTCTGTCTTTTAAAGGCAGAAATGACCTTTGTGATGCTCCTCCCTGCCCTCTTACAGGACCCAGGATACATAAGCGGTAGCTGTTACTAGGTCAGGTTTCCAAGTCTGACAGAGACACTCTGTCCCATCCCTCATCCCCTGTCCCAGACACTAATTACATTTTCTATTTAAAAAATCCCTGTCTCCTTTGTGTGGCTGCACAATTTTTAATGAATTGTGCCAAAAGCAGCATTTCTATAGGGCTTTGTTGTTTTTTTGTCTGCTAGCTTGCTCTGAGAAAATGAGCATTCCTTAACGTCCTCTTTAACAGACTGGGTTGAGCTCCTCTGGATGCTGAACACAAGCTTTTGTTAAAAGCTCAGCTGATTCCTGGTTCAGTTTTTCAACATCCATTTTTCAGCACAGCACTGAAACCAGGGTACCACTCTTCTGCCAGTACCAAGGGTCCTACCTCTGCAGAGGGGCTGGGCTGGGGCCATGGAGCAGAAAGGGGAGATGGCATTTGTCACCATGCCCCCACCACTGTGCTTTCCATCTCCCTAGGGACTCCTGTTTCCCTTCATCCCTCTCCTCACCCAGCCCCATGGGGCACACCTGGTGCCACAGGTGGAGCGGCAGCACAGAAGATACTCATCCCTGCCTCTGCTAACCCTGGGGAAGATGCACAGGGATGGGACAGGTTGTGCCAATACCAAGGCCTCTCTGCCCTAGATGGCCCTGTGTGTCTGAAATGGAGACATCGATTTTAAACACCATCTGCTGCACCCTACAAGAGCCAGGAGCTTTGTAACCCACTTCCAGCCCATCTGCCCGACCTGCTGGGCAGGACTGTTTGTGTCTTGTGTTGACCCTCAGCATATGAGAGGTTGTCAGAGCTCAGAGAAACGTGGGCTGACCCACTGGAAGGGACAATTACACATTTACTTCAGGGAATCTCCTGCTGGCAGTGCCCCAGGCATCAACAAGGTGCAGAGCACATGTCTGGGAGTATAAATGCACCCTTGGTGGGGAGTGAAGCACCTTGAAGAGAGGCATTGCAGACAGAGAAGAGGTGTATTTTTTTTTAACTTTAGGGTACAGCTCCCAAAAAAGTAACCTGTTGCATTCACTGGAGCTGCTCTAGGACTGTACCGTCCCTGTGTGATAGTCGGTGCCCTATGATGCACACTGGGGACACTTGTGCTGTGACCTGCTTAGTAAGGTCTGGCTTTGATTAAAATGCAGCTGAGGCTGCGGTTTCTGTTTAGAGATGATGCAAGAGACCTAACTCCAGGACACAGGATTGGGTAAGGCAATGTCCTGAGCCAGGCACTGAGGACCTCTCCCTCTAAACAATCCAAAAACCTGTGAGTATCTTCCAAGTTACTGATAATTTTGATGACGCAAGTATTGTCCTCTCATCCTCTCACAAAGGAGGCTGATAAGGTTTACAGGGGGTTTTTTGCATGTTATGCATTGAAACAAGAGCTAATCTTAAAATGTTGATAGTTTTTCCAAGGACTTTAGTTCTGAATGCTCTTAAATGTGAATCTGGTGACTAAACAGAATAATGTATTGATCTGTACACAGACAGGAGATTGACACTGCTTGAACAAAAATAGATCCACTGGGCAAATAGTTACCCAGGACTTTCTTCCTCAGCCACAATACGTAGGCCTGGGTGAAACTCCCAGAGATGATAGCTGGAGCAGAGAAGCAGGAATAAATGGAAAGCACACGACCCCGGTTCAGCAAGATCCCAGGAAGGTCATTTTGCTGCATCCCCAGAACAAGAGGATATAACCAACCCAGTGGGATAGCTAACACAACCATTTGCTTCTCCTACTTTTCTGCCTCTATCCCTGTGACACTTTGCAGTCATCCTGTAATCCAGGGGGTACCACCCTTCTTGAATGCAATCCCAGTTTTTTATTAAATGATTTTTAGAGGCTTTGGATCAGCAATATTATGGCATCCAAATGCCATCACATTGGCAGCTCCATGAGACATTCCCTGAGGCCACGTGTCAATCTGGCATTTTAATAAGCCCTCACATCTCATGATATAAAATCAGTAGAAAACCACATGTTAAAAAATACAAGGAATTACTGCTCCAATTTCAGCCAGTAGCTTTGTACCTTTCTCAAAGGAAACCAAGTTTATCTTGTTTATTGATTTTATAAACCGTGCTGCTGATAGATCACAGCTCTATCCCATTCTAGAAATGCAGCCAGATTCTGCCTCCATTGTGTTTGTGCTACTATTTTATCACAGATTAAAGCATTGACAGGCACAGCTTATCCAAGAATCAGAAGCAGGTATGAGACCTGGGACTTCTCCTTCAATCCCAAGAGCCCAAATTCAGCTCCTTAATGACAAACTGGTCTCTAAAGGACTGAGGAAGCAAGAACAGGAAGCAAGGAGGCAGTGAGCTGGCATGTGAATTTCTGTTCCTCTGTTGCTTAGATTCAAATCATATTCTCGCTCCCACGCAGCAGCCTGGGCTCACGCTCCCATGGGAGCATAGCAATTTTAATATAAATTTGGCCTATTTCGCATCCAAACTTTAGTGCTGCTCACAAGCCGTAGCATTAACAGCTCTTCCTTATAATACTGTCTAAACCAAAGCCCAGCTAAAGGGATTACAGGAAAATATTTGTGACAGGCTGGGAGGCGCTGGGTAAATATTTATCATCTAGAGGGACAAACTGAAAACAAATAGACACTTCAGCTTCATAGCCGCTGTAGGTATGTATTGAAGCTGCAGCAGATCTGTATATGTTTTTGATAGGCTTAAGTCTTACTCAGTTATCAGTCCTCAGAGATGCTGCTGTCAGATCACAGAATCACAGAACGGCAGGGGTTGGGAGGGACATCTGAAGATCATCTAATTCACACCCCTGCCAAAGCAGGTTCACCTAGGGCAGGTTACACAGGAACAAATCCAGGTGGGTTTTGAAAGTCTCCAGAGAAGGAGTCTCCACAACCTCCCTGGGCAACCTGTTCCAGTGCTCTGTCACCCTCAGTAAAGAAGATCTTCCTGATGCTGAGCTGGAACTTCCTGTGTTCCAGTTTGTGCCTGTTGCCCCTTGTCACTGGGCACCACTGAAAAGAGACTGGCCCCATCCTCTTGACACCCACCCTTCAGATATTTATAAACACTGGTAAGATCCCCTTGCAGCCTGCTCTTTTCCAGGCTAAACAGCCCCAGGTCTCTCAGCCTTTCCTTGTAAGAGACATGTTCCAGATGGTTAAGTCTAAATACATCCAATGAGTTTAATGGCTGTGCAAGACTGGTTCTGAAGGAGGTTTAGGGTAAACAGCACTCCTGCTGAGGAAAAAAGACTTCATGCCCATTTACACTGCAGATTAGTAGCTGGGAAATATTCCTGAGTAAAAAACGTGTACTTTAAAGAATAGCTCCTTTGGTTATATTTAAACGATTTGTTACCTCTTAGGGTATTTATATGCAACGTTTTCTATTTGTTGTCATTTAGTAGGATTTGTTTTTCCTGTTATAATAAAATGAGAAAGCCTCAATGAGCATCCAGCTTGGGAAGGGTACAGGCTGAAAGCCCCACTTCACAAATACTTGTGGTTTCTGTAGGAAATTCCTCCCAAAATTAGAGGGCCTCTCCCAAGCCAGCTGTGGAAAATGTTTGCGGGATTGGACTCAGTCCAGGTCAGAGGAAAAAGTCCATCACTTGCAAGGGCTTCTCAATTGTATATGACTTATGCCTTTCTTCATCGTATTATTTCTTTCTATTTCATGCCCTGTCAGCTGCCAAACATGAGAGTCTTCCCCCATTGTATCTAATGCAATTTAAATTTCTTGGAAAAGAGCAAGCAAAATTCTCGGCTGACCCGGCCCACTCCAGGGTCACGGGGGGACACAAACTGGTGGGATACCTAAAAGTGCTGTCTCTGCCACTGAGGCATCCACGCATCTGGACTAGAACCCTGTTGCTGCCTGCAACAGCTATAGTGCCATAAAGAAGAGTAAAAGTCAAAATCAAAATGAACAGCATCAAGGAAGAAAGAGAAAATCTGTCCTGGAACCTGGGGATAACCAGGAAATGGGCGTAGCGTGGGACTGAATGGCTAAATCTAATGTCACAAACACACATGAATAAGTCTCCTTTCAATTGGAACTCTGAATAATACTAAAGGAATTGAAACCCCCGATCTTACACCATTATTTCCAAAACCGAGAAACATCTCTGTGTTCACACAATCTCGTCTGTAACCTAAGCCGACGTTATCTTGTAACAGTCCGATACTATCTCCCAGCATCCCTCTTCAAAGTGTGCTCCAGCACTTTATTTCTTAAATATCTTCTTCTTTCCATCCCAAATTCTTTCAGAGCTAGTGTACACCTGGGTGATCTTGTAGCAGCTTTTATCTGAACAGAAATAATTCCTCTGCTTTCCTGTATATATCTCTCAAATGTAATCTGGCCCTCTCTCAGTCTTCTGTTAACACAACTACACAAGGCAGGCTATTTAATCTACCCTTAAGAAACAGAGAGAATCATCTCTTCTTTCTGAGTAGCCCTTTTCCCATTTGTCTGTTTAAAATCATGTTTCTGAAAGGCAGGGGATAAGAAGAGCACACCAGCAGTTTGGTGGGACTGTAGCGATGCCTTAGCCGGTGCCAGAGCCTTCCCTGCGGCTGTGGAAAACATCTCACCTGACACCTTCTGGATCTGCTGTCACGTCTTCCCTGGCTGTTGAGTGCAGGAGGCTAAGAAGCCGCATATCATTTTACAGTGCACCCAGATCACCCTCATCCCCAGCATCCCTTGGTAACACCTCAGCACAGAGCAACAGACTTTCTTTGACCCCAGGTGAATTACACCAGACCTTCTTTCCATCGCGTTTCATACTTTTACTAGCCCCAGGGCAAGCTAATTCTTCCTATGAAATAATCTGTTCATCAATTATAAACAATAGACATGAAGGGAAATGGGCTAATTTGTGATTTGAGATACCTCTATGTGCTGGTAACACCCCTACCAATTAATCTTCTTATACTGTCCTCTTCAGCCAAGTCTTTGTGTTGTTTATAATTTTTGCAGTACATCCCAGCTCTACAATCAAATCCTTGGGAGTCACCATACTAAATTCTTCTGCAGAGATGAGGCAAACCAATCTATGCTATTGATTGAAATAAGCTTTTTTCACAGCACTCTCCATCTGTATGCATTTGTACGTAAAAGCCAGCTATTTCTATGATCGCATTTTCTAATTCTTTTCAGTGAACATGATGGGTTTTGTTATCAGCCTAACTTTGCCCCTGCTCATTAATAAAATGTAATGAAAGAGACGAAAAATACTTGCCGTATTGTGCTTGAAAGAAAAAGGAAATGGCTTGCTGGATACAGAAACGCTGGCTTAACGTATCATGAAATACAAGATCTGACATGGTTTAACCTATTGGGTGTTTCTTCTTGTTATCTTCCTCTCTCTCCCATTAAGCGGTGACCACACAGAACCTGGACATGCTGCTCCACAGGCAAACAATGCCTTTTGTTTGCATGACAACTTCCAACAAGTTCCCAAATCCAAGTTGCGGTGCTGAGGAGTTAAATGAGACCCCCTGAATAAAAGAAGTGTGAATGAGCAGGTCTCACGTTCCCTGGCTTGTGAGAAAGGATGCTGCCCTGGGCCAGGGCTGGCCGGTAGCCACCTGCCTTACCATCACTTGGCAGGCAGGATCGCAGATGGTCCGGAACTCAAACATCCTTCCACAACGGCCCAACTCCCTGACATGGTCATTAATAAAAGTGCTTATGCCAGATTTCTCAGAAAGGTCAAACATACGCTGGCTAACAGCTAATACCTATACATCTTCCCCCAGTAATTTAAAGTTGCCGTTTGCTGGCTTTCCAAGTCTGCCAGCTCACCACGGAATTTGCTTCCCACAGAAGGCGCCTGCAGCTCCCTGTTTGTGCCGCTTTAATCATTTCCTCCTTGGGGTGGGGGGTTGTTTATTTGTTTGTTTGTTTAATCATCTCCTGCTCTGTTGTGCTGAGCTCTTTCTCAGTGCTTCACACTCCCTCATTCTGTTGCAGTGCCTGCTGTTATTCTTGGCATCTGAATCAATGCTAACTGGTATATAATCAGCCTGTGTTTTACCGACCAACATTTGTTCCACTGTCAGCTTTCATTTCAGCTTCTGCTCTGATGCCAGTTACTGTTCTGCTTGCTGGTGTGGAGCTCTGGTAGCTTTGCTGGGTGCTGTACACCACTCTTTGGGCCACTCCTCATTATTTCCATGTCTGTATCAGTGCAGCTTGTTACCCTCTGTCACATCCTTGCTTCTTACTAATCCATGTTCTTGGTTCATTTCTACTCTGTATCTGTGTGTCCCAGCTTTTACCTACCATCTGGTGTTTGCAGGTTCATGTGATTGTAACTCTGTACAGAATATTTCTTAATTTTAAGCCCAATACAATAAAGCATTAGATAAATGGCTCCTGACAGGCACACTTATACATTATAAGATGCCGGTTTGAGTGTTTTAGCACAGAGCTACTTCATTAGATTCTGCCCGTGATAATCAAAATGCTAGAAACCTGTTTCGCTCATTCTCCACTTTTCCAAATTTTTATTTTATTGATGACTAGAAGCATGTGTTGTGCTGAACAAATAGAAATGTAGCTACTTAGGCATTTATCTACATATTGTCCACGTTATGGTGGGACTCGATTGCATAACAGGCTTTGATTTTAGTGAATAAGAGGCCACAACTAAAGCAATCTTAAGAAAAAGCTGGTTTCTAAGTGTCACAATTTCTCCTCTCCCACTCAGAGCTCTGTCAGTCACCTTTTTAGACCCCCTGCCTATTTTCTAAAGAAGCGCCTACACGCCAAACTCACCTTTGAAAATGGCCCTCAAACCGCACAGATGGCTCCAGGAGGTACAGGAGCTTTCTCCTCTCCCAGACTGCAATTGCGATGAGCGAGTGCCTGCTGATGCTGGTTGGCCATAACACAGTGACCACATGGGGCCCACCCTGTGACAGATGGGGATAGCAGGTGAAAGCCCTGTGTCGCGGTCGGGCGCGCAGAGGTCCGACCACCTCCCAAAGGGAGAAGGGTTGAGGGTATATTGGGATATCTCCCCACCAAGCTCGCAAGCAGACACAGAGACCGAAAGAGTATTTAACAAGTTTATTACTAAATATATTCTAATAAAACCTTATTTACTCTATGGAAAATATTATGGTATTAAAGAACACCACGCCCACCCATTCACTCCCTTTCTCACCCACCGAGAGATAAGGGCAAATAAGGACTTAATTATGTCAAAATACGACCTGTATGTGTGGATGGTGCGTGTGTGTGCATGCATGTGTCCTTTCGGCGTTTGGTGATGGTCTCCATGGAACGGCGACGATGCCCGACCGGCAGACCTGGACTGTTTTCAGTGACATCAGCAGCTTGTAGCTTTTCGGTGCGATTGGAGTTTCCCTCTCTCTCTTTCTCTTGCAGCTTGGAGTTTCTCTCTCTCTCTCTGACGGTGGTGTCGGCTTTGTCTTTTCTGGCAACACGTCTTTTCTGGCAGTGCAGCTTTCGGTGCAGTTTCTTCGGCACCACTTCTTCACTTTTTCTGGCAACGCGGCCTTCTGCGGCGTGGCTTTCTGCAGCACGCGGCTTCCAATGGCCTCTTGTTGCAATTTCTTCTTCTTGCTGCAGCTTGCAGCTTTTTTTCTGGATTCTTTCAGTTTTGGCTCGTGGCGGCGGCTCACGGCGGTGGCAGCGATTGCGCACCTTACGGCCGGCGGCAGCTCACGGCTTCTTTCTCTCCCCCGGATTCCTAGAGCAGTGGGAGTCAGCAGTTCTGTCCGGCGGCTCTCCGCGGCAGCTGCTTCCTTCTTTCTAACTGCTTAGTTTCTTCAGGGGGCTGCGCTGACAGCTCAGTTCAGTTTCCCCCCTCTCTGGCTGCTTGGCTTCTTCAGGGGGCTGCGCTGACAGCTCAGTTCAGTTTCCCCCCCTCCTCCTCGCTCCTCTCCGGCAGCGGCGGAGGGAGTGGGGGGGGTGCACTCAGCAGGAGCGATGTGCTCCCTCTGTGCAGTGAGGCGGAAAAGAGAGAGTTTGTTTTCTTTTTCGATATTTATGGCTGGCGTTATCTCGCTTCCGTCTTCCTGGAGGATTTATGGGAATTGCAGACTAGATTTATGGGAAATTGAGGTTTTTGCTCACTGTTTTAATAAGGCAGAAAAAATCATGTGGTCGGTTCACCACACCCTGGATCCGAGGCTATTCAGATGACAAAGGGCTAGGAAGGCTTATATGGACATCTCACAAGAGTTCTTTAAATTTTATACTAAATGCTGCTCCATTTGGTCTTTGTCCTGACTCCCTGGACCATGTCCAAGCCCTGTGATAGTGATGTGCACTTATGGGTATACTCATGTACACTGATAGGCGTATTCACTCCTTGCATAGCAAGTGCACCTGAGAAAATACCTTATTTCCTTGGTATGAAGTAGACTGCAAACTCCAGGCACAAATTTATTGTGCTGAAAGAGATAGTATTTATTAACAAAAACTGTGTTAAGCAGGATAGAAAGGGCCATGGTGTTTGGGCTAGCAGGGAGGGGCATAGAAGTCACGATGTTTGAGCTGTGGTTAATGTGGCAGAAGTGGAGTAATGCACAGAAGTTGGTTAATGTATCTCCTGTTCTAGTCATCCTTCTTCTCTGATCATAGAATGTTATGAAGGTGATAAGTTCCAGGCAAACTGGAGGATGTGGCTCATCATCACCCAGCATACAAGAAAAGTCTACCAGAAAGAGCTGAGCAGCCAGAAGGAAGGGACACACTGCAGAACCAGAATAGGAAAGCTGAATATAAATTGCACTTTAAAAGTTTCCCCAATTTAAGAAACAATGAGCTAAAACACAGTCAAAGAAGAAGAATCTCAATTCTATCTTTTTAATGTTGTGAATAAGGAAGAGATTCAAGAGTGAACAGAGGATAAAATATCCTAAAAGAGATAAGATGCAGCAGTTCATTGTAAAATAATTAGAAACGACAGCCTGGATCCCAAGATAAGGAAAACAAGGCTACAAAAGGAATCATCAGCTCAGTAAGAATCTGGCAGCTCTTTTGTGTGGCCTGATATGTTTTCAAAACTAGACAGTATTTTCTGTTGGGCAAATACCAATGGAGACTAAACATAGCTGTGGGTTTTTTTGCAACAGATAAAGTAGATACTACCTCAAAGGGGAAGTTATTAGTCCTCAAAGGACCAAACTCTGCCTCCAAATCACACTCAATGCTGTCTTTTAAGATGTTGTCATTTTCTTTTAGCTAAACATGTTTGGTAACTTTACTGGACTAAATGGGAGTGAACAGGCACAGAGGGATCTGCAGAGCTTCTTAAAGAAAAAAGTGTATCCCTGGGGTTCAGGCAGCTCTCCCTCTAGCTGAGGCCGGGCAGCTGGGCTAGGTGATGGCAATCAGTGGCTGGGTGGGGAAAGGTCTGTGGTTTGAAGGGCAATAGCTTCTCCTCTGCAGAGGGTCAGGCTAGCTAAAAAGTAATATCACAAAAATCTAAGCAACGTACACAGAAAAAAAGATCTGGTAAAACAAGTCTTGGAAGCTTTGGCTAAGGAGTGAAGACTTGCAGCAGAGAGTGATGGTGGGTGCAGGAGATGCTAGCAGCCTTGCAGGCAGCCTACCTAGGTCAGTGCATTCATGTATGTGCAATGGCTCTGGCCTCCCTCCTGAAAGGTAAGACCCAAGCTTATGTCTCCTGCTCACTGCACCTTTCCCCAGCCCAGGGCCAGAACTGTGGAGCATTCTTGCCTGGTCTGGTGGTGCAGGGGCTGCTGGCGTTGGGGATGTCACTACTGCTTGGGGTGAGTGCAGCTGTAAAGGACTGTGGGTGATGCTGGGGAACAAGAAGCTGATACTACAGAGAAATCAGAGGGTTGTACTGGGAGCAAGTGTAAGCCAGGAGATCAGTTTTCTTGTTAGACTCTTATAAGCACTGTTTGGAGACCTAGAGGAAAAGGCTGAATTGCCCTGGAACTAAAGGATGTTTCCTATCTGAGGCAAAATAGCGAGGCAAGGATAAAACCCTTGTTATGAGTATAGCCAAATATATTCCTTTGATCTAGCTGAATTTAAACCTCATCCGTATGTTTATTAGCCTACTCTTATCTGAGCCATATGCCTTCTTCCAGCTGCATTTTCTTATCACACACTGTGGAAAAGACTCAAAATGCCTAAAAAGCATGTCATTCTTTCATATGCTTCATAAAATCCCAGCTGTCATGCATATCACTGTCGTAAGTCCATAACTGCCATAGATCCTCCTTACTTTCCACTTATTTGCCCACTCCTTCCTTCTCCCAGTCTTTCCTACACCCTTGTCCTCCCCCTCCTCTGGCCACTTCTTGCTGCACCAACCCCTTCTAGGGATCCCTGGGCTCTTGTTTTCTCTCTCCCTGCTCAGTTCACCAAGTCAATAGCTGCTTTAAACTCCATTGGCATGCAAAAGTGTCGTCCTGGTGAGCCTCTGGCGCTTTTAGAAACCTGGCTGCTTGGGTCACTTTTCAGGGGAAGGAATCACCCCATTGTGATGTCAGGTGAATGCCAAATAGCTGACTGCTGCGGGGTGTCAGAGGTTAGGGATGAATGCTGATGAAGTTCCAAAAAATGAAGCAACATTCAATAAAAAACAGACTGTCAGACTGAAAGTCTGATATGATCCTACTGTGCTTTTTTGGAAGCGATTTTTCCGTGGGGACATCCCCTCAAGCCTGTGGGAAAGAATGTTGATGCCCTAAAACACACCTGTAATTATATGACTTCCGTTTGATCTCTTCATAAGGCCAGTGCTTGGCTCAATTTAGGTCAGGTGAAATCTTACACAGCAAATGTATTTCCTGCATGTAAACAATTCACCTGCATTTCCTGCTTGTTGCTAACCCATGAAAAGTAGGACACAAGAAACCGTATATATGTGCAGAGCCTGTGAAAAGAAGATGATTGTCTAGGAATGAGGCATAGGTGTGTATGAAAGAGCAGAGACCCTGGCCAGGCTGAGTCTAAGGCATGAAAACCTCATCCACACAGTGGCTTGTGGAGTACAACACAGGTAGGAGCAATACACCATAGCTATGGAGGTGTGCACAGGACCTGAGCACACCAGGTAAGCACAAGCTGCTAACAGAACCCTACTCTTGTTTCTTGGAGAAAGTGTATGTCTCTTGGCTCAAGGTGCTTAGTATGTCACAGCATCCTTGCTGAGGGTGTCCTCTCTAGGGAAAGCACCAAGCCCAGGCTCTGGTGCTGCTGCTGAGGGCCCAACACAGGACATGATGGAAAAGTCCACTTGGAATAAGGGTTTGAGCCTTTCTGGAGGTGTTGTCTTTGGAAGTAGGGTTTGGGGACCTGCAGTTGCAATTACAGGCCTTCACCTGCATGTAGCCCTTCTCTTTGGTATGTTTTCTTAAGGGAGCTCATGCCTTGGCTACATCTCATGCAGTCTCAGCTGAGGGCAGCTACGGCTTGAAGGAAGCTGTGATGTTGGCAAGGCTCTCCTCTCTGCCCAGAAGGCCAGGATGCTCCAGGTGGCACCTTACACTAAGCACACCTGGCAGATGAGTCAGGGATTTGTTTGGTTTTTTTCACTATCACATCAAACTTCACTGAGGGAATTGCCCAAGACATGCAGAATTGCAGCTTTTTGTGTGTTCAGTTTGTCAAACCACCCTTTGCACGACCACATTGTGAAAGGATCATACTGTGTGACTGCAGCCTGTCAGAGTTTTTGCTTCTGAGTTTATCCTTAGCTGGCTCGTCAATGCGTCACTTTTTATTTTTTTTCTATCTAGTGGACATTTTTTCTCTCCCAAACTTTTTTCCTGGGTGAATTAACAGAGTGATCCACTGGGTCAGGTAGAGACTGATCATTGCCTGCACCCCAAGGAGTTCTCTGTATTGCTGAAGTTTCATTTCTGGTCTGCTAGCCAGGGAAAGTATTTAACAAGGAGTAACACGGAGAGGAGCACACAAATGGGGAGAGAGGACAAGCGCACAGACACAAGCCAGACTGACACAAGCCCCTGTGTACCTCTCCCTTGAAGGAAACAACTCCAGAAAGTGCCCAGTTTTGGCAAGTTTCTTGACCTTTTCTGAACAGTATATTAATGAAGGAAAACAAGCGGGACAGGGTATGGTCAGAACACCAAGGTGTTGCTGGAGCATGGACATCACCCTATAGCTATGCTCAGCAAAGGGCTGCTACAAAGGACAATGCAGCAAAAGAGTGCAAACAGGCTTAGACCAGTAGTCTGCAGTAACATGAACTAGTTCTAAACACTTCTTGCACGAAATCTTCATTAAAATGAAAGTTTTAATGAAGACAAAGTTGGTGTATGTTAGGAAGATTGATTATGACCACTGATGTTAAAGTGGTGTTCAGTCAACTGTCCAACTGCTTCCAGCTTGACATTCAAGGACACCCTCTAGACCCGCCTGACAAGGGAAGAAAACCAGATGCACGCAGTATGGTTACAAAGCCACTTGTTTATTTTTCCTGCTCCAGGCTGTGTTGATCAGGTGCACGGATGTTTGACAGGTAATTAACACAGCCCAAATCACATGAGTTGTTTTACCTGTCAACCTTTTTTCACATCTTGTCCTTTCCCAAATAACCAACCTGCCTTTATTTAATCTTTCCCCATGGGTCCTAGCTTTGCTGATTTAGCCTCAGTGACAGTCAATAAACCAGCATCTCCCTATCGCTTAAGTTTCACCTGAAGGGAGTTCCCAATGCTCCCATTTCACTTTCTGAAAAGCCTGGTAGCTTTTTCCCATGCCTGTTTGATTAGTGCAGTCTCAGGTGTGGCTGGCCAGCTGCTTTTGCCTTTCCATCCTCTGCAATATTTGACTCTTTTCCACATTTTTTTTCAAAATTAGCTCAGCCTTAGGGCTGGCCACCTGTATGCAGACCTTAACAGCCAGTACTTCCTTCTAAAGACTGCAGAGTATAAACCCTTCATGGCTGTGTTCAGGTTTGTTGCTTTCAAAAATGATGCTTTCAATTCCCCGTTCTACCTACAAGTAAGGCTGAGTGAAAGGAAGAAAGGCAAAGATATTCTTAATCCTCCGAATTTCATGTGTATAAGCCCAGTCTCTCCCAAGCTGTTCAGCTGGCACGAACAGTACACCCCGCTTCGAGGTTTCACACATTTGTAATATTTTTGGCTAAAAAAAATACTTGCCTTCAATACCCAGATCAGACTTCATAATAAATGTTTGTTGGTGTTCATTGGAAGAAGTAAGGCCTTTTGGGGCACTATCAACTGTAGGCTTTCATCACGTCAGCAGTTGGACTATTTGCTCTTTGTGTCTTGTTTTTGCCATGGGACTAATTTTACCTCGCCTTATCAGAGAGATCTCTGGGCCTGTCAAGTGCTGTTTACAGCAGAATCAAACCTTTTAATTTTTGATCTTGGAGGCAGTAAGAGAGAAGCCACTCTCTCTGGACTTTCTGGCCAAATGTGTAGCAACTTGAAATGTTCATTTACTTTCTAATGTGTTTAGGCACAAGTGTTACACAAAGTGTTGGCTGAGCCAGGGTGAGGTCCTGCAGGAACATCCGGTGGAACAGGAGCCTTCAAATGCTGAGCACACAGCCGAGGGAAGCAGGAGAGGAGAAGGATGAGATAGTATGGGGCACCAAAGGAAGAAATACTAGAGACAGGGACCGTGCCAAAAAGGGCCACAAAGGAGAAGTAAGACACATAGAGATGGAACATTGATTTGACCTTTTGAAACTGGCATGGAGAGAACGACTTTAATCCTCTACAATTTACTGTTGCCAGTGACAGCTTCTGGAAGAAAAGTCTATGAATCATGTTGCTTTTCTTAGTGGGAAGATGCAGTTTAGAGGGGGAAATCTCACAAAATCCATGTTCTGAGGTTCTGTGACAGGGAGCTCTCTGGCAAGGAAATGCTGACATCAGGCAAGCAGCTGCCTCCATGCACTGAGATCCCACCTGAATCAATGACTTGAGACTCTGCTGGCTCTTAGGAACTGACAAAGAGTGGCCTCGTCTTAGAATGCATAAAAAGCTTTGCCTGCATGCATGGGCCATAACTAGCGAGAATCCACAGTCATCTGTGTCCTTCACTGGGTGACATATTGCAAAATGTACTTGAGTCTCCTTCACCCATGGCATTAGCCATACTAGCTTGTTTGTGCAAAAGCTAACATACTTCATTTTGCTGTGCAGACAGATCCTTTAATTTATACCCCCTATTTTCTGATATAAGACTTACAGAAGCACCTAACGTTCCGCTTTTAAACAACTTGGAATTCGGCTTCAAAGTTAGAAGTTGTGCCCAGATGATGTGGCACTGGACTATGAGAGGGATGGTGCTCAACTGCATAATGCAAATACTGCTATTCTTTGTGGTTATCCCAGCACTACAAGTTCGCCTAGAATATCTGAACTAGTACAAATGCCACCATATCCCCAGCACATCGGTTGTTATAGAACTATATAATTATTACTTTTGTGTAATATAAGTGCTCTAAAAGGAGAAGCTGACCATGCAATAAATGGATAGTCTGACATTTCAATTTCTCTGGATCCTCTACCTATAAAAAGGGAGAGAAACAGAAAGTTCTTCAACATCAAATTGCTGTGGCAGTAAATGTACACATATTTATTACATATTCAGACATTATAATGTGAGTGTGCAGGGAAGTGCAGGAGAAGTGACGATTCTCCCATCACAAAAGAACAAAAACACCATGTGGTTAGGCAAGACAAGGAAGGTGAGATGAAATATTGAATAGCTATATTAAGCAAGTTCCTACTTCATTCAGTGTACAAATTGGTCTTGCAGAGAAAAGCAAACCAAAAAAGCAAAAAGAGTCCTATAATCCAATACACTGTTTGAACAAATTACCTCAGTTGTAGTGTCTCCTAGCATCCAATATTACAAGACCATTAACGTCATACGATGTGTTTTATTATACTCATAATCCAAGAGAAGGGAAGGAGAAAAGAGATTTGTCACAGGCGTGTTCAGTAGAAATTCTCTACAAAGGTAAATGGCCTATATGCCAGGAGATCGCCTGTCTTAAATTTATAGCACGCTCTCTAGGACCGTAGGACCAAACAGCATCTGCACTGCCAATGCTTTGCAGTATGCTATGTATTTGGCATGATGGTTAAAAGAAAGGCTGCAAATAAAAATGCTACAGCTGAAGCAGCAACTGAATAGCATTTTGGAAACTGCTTTTGGTGTGGAAAAGCATACGATTTGAGTGACAGGACCTGAATGATGGAAGGGGTAGGGGAAGAGGCAAGGGACAGTTGGATGTGGGCCTGGATTGTCTATTCATCACTTGCTTCCTTTCTACAGTCAGCATCACAGAAGGCAGGGTCTCTCATACAACAGGTCATCCATCATTTGCTGCCTATCATCTGGGTGGAATTGATAATGGTTTGAGGTTCTTCTTCCTGGTTTGATGACTGAAAAACAAACAAATGAACAAAAAACCCTTTAATGTGAAAGGAAAAGTTCAGGTTTGTGGGTTCTTGACAAGACTGGTATTAAAAGTAGTCCTGTTGTGAGGGGGACCTCTTTTCTTTATTGAGTGTTAGCACATATTAGGACAGTTATAAATTTGATCTTTAAAAATTAATTGAAGGAATTATTTAAACATGTACTTTTAAAAAGTAACCATTTCTGAAACAAAATCATGTTCTTAATCTCATTTTTTTTTAATGTATTCAGAACTAATCACTTAATCTGACCAAAATTCATAGATTATGTTCTCCTAGAGCTTCTTTGAACACTGGGGTGGATGTGGGAGATATCAAATAGCACTTGCAGCCTTCATCCCTACAGTATTAGCCTACCTGACTAAAAAAATGAGTATGAGTGCCTCTTCCCTGGATACAGACACTTCTTTTTCCGTCTTTGCAATAGAAGCAAGGAAGCACATTAATCAGGCATGGCCACACTCTTCTTCCAGCTTTCCACTGCACCAGTGTTAGGAGATATGACCCATATCTCATCTGATCCCTTTGGGCACTTTGTTCCCTGCCCTTGCCCTTGAAAGGTGACACATGCAGCGCGTAGAGGCTTGTTTCTGTATCTTACCTAAATGCTTCCTTTTTCCAGCAGGTCCTCATACTAGTCTGGGACCAGTGCCTTCACACTTTGACTTCTCTCAATTAGTTGAGCATACATGATGCCATAATTTGCTTCCCAGGTAGAGGTTTTTGCTTATTTATGAAAAAATAGTTATGCTGTCTTTATCACTTTGGAGGGAAGATGTGCATCCACCTTCACTCGGACCAAGTGTTGTACACACTTTCTTAATTAAATGTGTTTTAAAGTAATTATTAGGCTGAAGTTTTCAGATGCTCCTATCCTGTTGCTTTTCACCAGTGAAGTATGTTCCCTTTTAGTTCAAACTTCAGAAGGATGATTCCTGTCAAAATGATGGCTGCCTACTCACTGATGGCCCTAAAAATCACTGAAAGATCACCATCACAGGGCCCCTGTTCTGCTATTGCTTGGGTCAAGTATCTCACTGTTCCTTTTTATTTTTAACAGGATTTTGCATTCTGTTTGACCTGCTAGCAGATATTTCCATCCTTTAGTCACAGGTAAGAGACTCTCCTTCTCAGGCTGAGGCTTTCTGGCACACATACAATCACCCTTTCATCATCACATGTTGCTTATAGGCAAGCTGAGCAGCCTTCTTCATTTTCTTTTTCCAGAAGGGCATAGCTTAAATTCTATGGAATATGGAAGCACCGTAAAGCACTAGATTTGATGGAGACCAGTGGAAGTCACGTATTATCTCTATTTGTTTTTTGCTTTACTTTATCCTCATAGATGAGGTGCATCTACTTAATAAGGACAGAGAAGTTCTCCTACTGGGGAAAAAAAAATGGAGCTGAAAACATACAGGTCATGTAAAAAGTTGGAAATAGATAGCCAGAAACTGTGCTCGTGTGTGTCTAGTGTATAAAAGTGGCATGTGAAAATGGGTTTTATAAATCCCATTAGTTCTTGAAAGCAAGATCTTCTGGGATTGCAGTTTTCATTGCATACTTCATTATACATATCACATAAACAAGTTTTCAAGTGCCTCAATTGAGAAAGTAGCCTGAGGTTCAAAAGTTGCAGACCACTTGTGGTTTTCAGAAGTCTAAATTAGCTGTTGCGTGTCTAATGAAGAATTTGAATAAACTCTGATAAACAAGTTGCTCTGTATAATAATTATAATATCTTGTTCTTCCACTGGTATAGAAAAAGAAATCCAGCAGAAATTGCATGCAAACAGTTTCCATAAAGCCATAACATGCTGAGATATCATCTTCATTTTGACATAAATCTGGATCTATTAATGTGTTGGGATTTCTTTTTTTTTTAATATACACTCTGGAAGCTAAAAAAAGGAAAAAAGATGGGCCTTCAGTGAACTACCAGCTGGTGAACAGCAGAAGGGACTGGTGCTTTGCACAGGGTGTGACGCTATCTGCTGTAGTTATTAACAAAGTGAAAGGGGAGGCATAAAGAACCCCTGGTTCAGTGATGGGACTTGCTGCTGGGGAGTCTGCAACATTGCCCAAATCAGGGAAGGACCTAGATAAGCAGCTCTTTAATATGCAGAAAGGATCTGCATTAGCATGAGTAATTTCAAGTGTAAAGACACATACCACAGGGCTACCCCTGCAATAGCAAAATACCTGTCAGGTATCTAAACACTATTTTTCTAAATAAGGTATTGCCACAGGCTCAGGATTATTCTGTGTCTGCTAGATGGAATTATCTCTAAAAAATGTTCCTAGTTTAACGGTTAATTCCTATAGCTACCTATGAGCAAGGCATGATCACAGTACAGCTTCATGGAGGAAAAGATCATGGTTCTGGAACAAGTAAGAAAAGCTCGGGGTAATGCTTAAAAGGCAAATGTGCTTCAGGGAAACTGAGTGAGGGAGGATTATGTCACAAAATATCTATGTTGATAAAGGTTTTAAAAATAGTTCTTTTTATATCTAAAAAGTGTAATTATTTCAGATTGGTATTATACCTACAAGTACATATTTAATATACCTATTAAAATATAAATGTTATATATGTGTGTGAATATATACATCATTACTATTTTTTACTTCAATTTTAAAGACATTTGCATCATGGAAGCACAAACAGAGGGAGTATTTAGTCAAAATATTAAACAGATAGGTACAGGTATGGACCGGTCTCATGTTCTCTAAACAGTATTTAATTTAAAAAAGCCCAGCAACAGTCTATGGTCAATCAATATTAAAGATGAAGAGAGGGATTGAAATCTGCTTCATTAAGGGATATGTATTTTGCCTCCTGAGCAAAAGGGAATTACGCAGTATGCTGCTCTGCTGTGCACTGTAGCACTCTTCAGATACCTGTTTGTGACAGTAAAGCATCTGCTTGGCACTGTGTCCAAGGATATATAAACAGGGCAATATCACATAAGCAGAAAGAGTACATTGTTTCTGTACGTGCTAATAATACCACACCGCAGGAATACAACGACCTGCTCTAGGGCTAATAGTTTTTCTTCATGCTTTGTGCAAATGCATTCAAGAAAGATTTTAAAATGAGCGGAAAAGATTCCAAAATTTAATCTATTTGCCTTATGCAGTTGATGGTGAAGAGGTAACTTGACCATTGCCCACATGTATGTAAGAGAGAGATTTGAATGTTTAGGGAGAAAAGTAGAAAAGAGGAAATCTTCAGTGCTTTACTGACAAACCATCACGTCTCTGTATTGCCTGATCAATTTTAATTCAGAGAACTTCTGCAATTTAGCCTGTAATCTACTAATACAGATAAGAAGCAGTTCTGAAAGCCTCCTTTTTATCTCTTGATTGTTCAAAGACATATTAAACTGTTAAGCTAAAGACATCATGAATTAGGTAAACAGAAGCATCCAAGTATAAACATGATATATCTATCCAGTTTAAAGTAGTCTCCAAAGACCATGCTTTAACTCTTGGTCTTGTTCAAGCATCATAAATCAGGTTCAGTTCTGGACAAAGCAAAGGTGTCATCCTCAAATTTTTATTTACTGTAAACATATATTTGTCCAAGGCCAGGCTTACTCTGCAGAGCAGGACTGCAGAGACAGCTGGGAGGAATGGGGGACAGTCAGGTACCCATAAAATATTATCACCATAGCAGTAATTAGCAGGAATCTGCTAGTGAGAGACTTTTCTGAGGAAAAAGGGGAGAATCTTGAAAGTGGTCATTAACTCAAGAGGGAGTGGTTATTCAAAATTCATCCATGTGGCCAAGCCTGCAGGCTGGAGGCTGAAGAGCAGTCCCTAGAGACACACTGGTAGATTCTGTAACATCTGGATGAAGAAGTAATGCAAGTGTGTTCCCTTACCAGTGTCTCATTTGTCTGGACATGGTATTATATACATTTAACTTTTCAAGTAACTTAAAAACCTACAGTAGTTAATGCAGCTCTACAAAATTGTCCCCGAAATGTGCCAGTATAGGTCCTACACATGATACATACTTTATCCTAGCTACATGCAAGGAAAATAAATCCAAGCAACTCAGAAGGTTGCTGTAGGTTGTTTTCATTAAACGTAAGCTGTACATTTTGGACGTGGCTGGAAGAAAGTTCTGTTTTCTGCAATATACAAACTACAGCCTCATTAAGTATGCATTTTAAGGCTCATTTTTAGGTGTTTTAGGCTCAAGGTTATCCTTTTGGCAGGTCTGCAGCAGTCAGTGTTTTTATGTGTGGCTGGAATCATTTCTCTACATAGATGAATGTTTTCTGAAAGAAGAGAGCAGAATATCAGCCTTGTCTCATGTGGAAGCACTAGCTATTCATTACACATTTTCAGTCTGATACATATGATCTGATACTAATTAAACCCCTGCTATCTGTGCTTCCGTGAAAAGTGACTCCCTGATGTTTCTTGCTGTCTTTCATTTGCAGTTTTGTGAACTCAACTGGCTTTTTCTCTTTCTTTAATATCATACAATTTATATTCCTAACTTGCACAATGACTATCTGTAGAATTGACATGATTGCTGTGAAAATTGCACCTGGCTCATAAAAGCTGCAATTGATTTAAAAATGGTGATGATTCTCACTTCCTGTGATCTTGGAGCATGCTTGAATACACTAAACTTTGTCTGAATTTGCTGGGCAGCTCTGTAGAAGTGTTTCATCCATGGGAAGCTATGGTTTTCATTTTCAAATTTTAATGGGTCTGTGACTTCCTGTGATATCAGCTTGGATCCCCTGTTGAAACTAATGCGAGTTGCTTTGAGAGAGTAATGGCTTCCTAAGAGTACCTGTGTGCAAAGACTTTCATGCAGCTTGTGAAAATGGCTCTGAGTTGTATTAACACCCACAGTGCACAAATAAATACCGTTCAGACAGAGTGCTTCTGTACAAATTGGCTCTAACCCCCACCAGAGGCAGTCGTGGTTGCCTACTATATTTCAGATCGTCAGTCTCCTTTGTCCTATTCCTGCCTCAAGCCTCAGCAGCTATAAAAAACTGTGAGAGAGTAAAGCGTATTCATCTAAGCCCACCTGGATATATGAGTCTTGAACAGTTTTGCAGAAGAACTCAGGCCAAAGTAACTTAACATGGCTCTGTGATGTTTTGTAGAAAAACCTTACCTGCTGAGTGAAATCCACCTGTCAGGAAGCCCTGTGAAGTCTTCTCTTTGTGTTACACCTTACACTTCAGGACCCCAAATTTGCAGCCAGGGAGTAGTTAAAAACCTAATGACTGGAATCACTACTCAGTCAATGCATCCACTGATACACTTCACCAAAACCTCCTGGCAAGCCCAGCTTTGCTGTATTTTTCCCCCTATCAATGCGTGGCAAAATGACATCTCTATACTTTAGCTTTGCCTCAGGCTTAGCATGTTATGCTGCAAATACACCGCTGTTGTGCTACAGCTGAGGTATTTCTCCCCTAGTGAATCGCACTGATATTTTGATGCAGTGTCCAAATGAGAAGTGTTATGATGGTGGCTCCTCTGTATGTCTTCTGGAATGGTTGTTTCTTTTGGCCAGCACTTTCATGAAGGTCAAAATTGCTTTTCTCATGCTTGCTGCAGAACTTGTAATGGCACTGTTGTAATAGCCACCTATGTGCTTTCTTTGTAGTGACTATGATCCTTTGCTTGCCAGCTCAGATTAGGTACAAACTGTCAGCAATGGGCATTTTGTGTTTGATAGATCAAATTCCAGGTGTGCTTGTGATGTAATGGATGTATCTGGAAAGATCTATCCCCTTGAGTCATAATTACAGCTGCACTGTACATTATCGTATGTAAATCTGCTGCAATAGGGCTAAAGCTTGATAATGTGCCATATTGACGGGACCCTATGACAACGGTACCTCCCTCTCTGCAATGTACGTAACATGGGAGGTCACCTAATAGGAATACGAGGTGGTTCAGGTAGGATACCCAGAGAAACAAAACCATCGCTGCAGTGAAAAGTTCTGCACTGGTTGGCACTACAGGACACGGTGACAGCATTTGTTTGAGGAAACTCGGCTTAACCTCTGCTTGCTTTTCAGAACCTCAACTAGGGAAAAAGAGCAACTTCAGTGTGGAAGGACTCTTCTGACACCTGGGTGTAAAAAGCTTCTTATTCCCCACAGGCTGTCTTATCTCCTGCTGCCAGATGTAGTGCTCTGAGCATACCGGGCTCTGGTCTCAGCTCTGTGTGCCAGACAAGATGCTCTGACCAGTGGTTTTAATCCCATTTGCTACTTTAAAAATACCAGAGAGACAGCAGTGGGCATAGTCTTGAGTGGTTGGTAAGTTCAAGGAAAACATAAAAAAAAATTACTGTGGTTTGTCATCTTAGGATCTACACAGGAAAGGAAATATTTTTTTAATAAAACTTGCACTAGCGTGCTCTTTGTACTACTGCATATATTTTAAGAGCCTGAAAAAGCTTTGCTGCTGCTCTTTGTCTGGTTATACTGCAGCTCTTTGCTCTTAGGATTATCAAACATTATGCTAAGGCGCTGCATCGGCTTGAAGAAGTAACTTACATAGCGTGTTACTAGGAACATTAATTGTTTGCTACACACAGGACCTGGTTGTCTGGAGAATCTGTACCCTCCAAAACAAAAGCTTACTGAAAGTTAGCTAAATGTCTGGAACGATTTCTGTTAATATTATACATATAATACGCTACAAGGATAAAAAATATTTTTAAAATGGTTTATCAAATGAAAGTTTTTGCAACTGAGAATAACTTTAAAATAAAAATATAATTTCTAGCTTTTCTGAATATACTGAGGTGAAACCAATGATGTAGCTTAGATTTCTGCTGTTCCCATGAAGTAATATTACTGATACATCTTTCAAAAGTCATGAACTGCAATGTACGTGGGTTTTTAAGCTCTGTCTCTTTGCTAGTGCAAGGTCCAACATCATAGACTTTGGACAGCCAACTTAGTTTCAACAGCTGTAAATTAGTTAAGTTAATCTGGGCTGAAACTGTTCAGTGGTTTGAAACAGATAGGATTGTTCTGCTACAACAAAACCACTTTATTTCCTAAATTTATTGTGACTATTACAAAAAGAATATTGCCAGTATTGTCAACTGGACTCCTAAATATTTTTGTTGCTTGCATTTAACAGTACATTTTTTTGTTAATATTACTTCTGTTATCTGAATTAGAGAAGAATGGGACAGCAACGTGCCCTTGTGGCCAAGAAAGCCAATGGTATCCTGGGGTGCATTAAGAAGAGTGTGTCCAGAAGATCGAGGGAGGTCCTCTTCCCACTTTACTCTGCCCTAGTCAGACCTCACCTGGAGTACTGCGTTCAGTTCTGGGCTCCCTAGCTCAAGAGGGACAGAGATCTACTTGAGAGAGTCCAACAGAGGGTGACAAGGATGACTAAGGGACTGGAACACCTGCCTGATGAGTAAAAGTTGAGAGACCTGGGGCTTTTTAGTCTGGAGAAGAGAAGACTGAGAGGGGATCTAATTAATGTGTATAAATACATGAGGTGTCATGAAGAAAGGGGCAATCTCTTTTCACTTGTGCCCTGCGCTAGGACAAGGGGCAATGGATACAAGCTAGAGCACAGGAAATTCCGCCTCAACATGAGGAGGAACTTCTTTACTGTGAGGGTTACAGAGCACTGGAACGGGCTCCCCAGGGATGTTGTGGAGTCTCCTTCTCCAGAGACTTTCAAGACCCGTCTGGATGCGTTCCTGTGTAACCTGCCCTAGATTCTATGGTCCTGCTTGGCAGGGCGTTTGGACTTGATGATCTCCAGAGGTCCCTTCCAACCCCTAACATTCTATGATTCTATGATTCTATGAGAATGACAATGTTCACAGTAAGTACTTGGAAGTAAGGAACTGTGAGCTCTCATTTATCTGTTCAGTCAGGTTTATAGTCAGCTTTTCTATCGTCTTCTGTTTTCTTGTCCTTAAAATAAGATCGTTGCCTCCAATTGGATTAAAAGACTCTCTGGCCTTGGAAATGTGCAGAACTGCTTTCAGGAAAGCTGGAGACAGACTCAAAAAGGCTTATGAAAAAGTGGTAGTAGGAAAAGCTACATATGAAGTCATAAGCTTTTCTTTCTGATTCAGGTTAAGGCTAATGAAAAAAAGATTTAAATGTGATTTGTCTTTATCTAGATATCAGTTTGACTTACAGTTTATACAAATCCACCTTACTCACCCTCTGCAAGATGAGTTAAAGCCTACTGAAGTCAGTGGAGGTTGGGGCAGAGCCTGTATGGAACGGAGGATCGTGGAAGGAAAAGTAGTGTCTGGAATGAGTTTGCCAGGTGAGCAGTACAGATCTTGTAGCTTGAAAATGTGGGTGCAGTTTGTTATTGCACCACCCCCAAAGTATCTTACCCCAAAGTATCATTTGAAGTATGCTTTAAAAATAAGGACTATATTAAGGCATCCATAAGCAACATAACAGTATTACAGTTTCACAGTCTGTCACAGGGAAACTGCTGAAGAAAATTAACTAAGGGCTACATGAAGAGGAGTTTTAGTTCGACTGTTGGTCCCAGGCTAGATTAGCTCACATCAAGTGCCTTCAAAGCGGAAATTCAGCTTTTTGAGACATCAGAGAGCTCTAAACCATAAGGCCTGTGATCTCCATGTTTGTAATACAAGCCAAATGAAACATGTGGAAGGGCAATCCCAAATATAGAGGAACCTCTGCACATTAGTACACACAGGGTTTTTCCAGTTTTAAGGAGTACACAGGTCAGGATGGCAAGCGTAGCTTCTTGAGAGCGCTCAGCACTGTGGGTGCTACCACCCTTTGCAGCTCAGCACTTGGACAAATCAACCGCTGAATCACATCAAGCGCAGCTTATTAGTGCATGCAAAGAGTTGCAGTGACTTGTGGCACTTCACAGAGTCATCTGCGAAGTAAGGAGCAATAGAAAAATTGTATCCTAGACAGCATTAATCTGCCTTAACCATGAGCTCATCCCTTCTGACTCATCTGCTGTGTGCTTTCCAGTTCCTACAACTGGCATAGGAGTTGTTTTTAGTCCTTTTCCTTGCACAGCCTTGATTCACTCGATGAGCAGCTCCATCCTGCGATCTGAAGGAGGCAGATCCTGTGCAGCGTGCCACCTAGGAACACACACCACAGCCCACAGTAGAGCACACCATGGTGATGCTGCAAGGGCAATATTAATTCTCCCACTTCTTGATTTCCAAACACTTTTATTTCCAGCCTTCTATTCTTATATACTCTCTGGTATACAATCATTTTAAGTGTTATGTCTCACCTTCCCATATTAAACAGTCACTGCCACATAAGTAGTCCCAATATGAATTAACTTGTGGTTAATCACAAAATTAAACCTGAACTGCCCAGGATATGCTAGTCAGCTGCTTCATCTATTTTATTTTCTGCTTGGAGGATTTACTGTTTCTACACATTCCTGCTACTGCTTCAGAGAGTACCATGAAGAAAGGCAATAAAATGCATCCAGGTATAATATTCTGTGTTATAGGCAGATTATTATCATTACACTTTTAAATATCTTTCTTTCCTTTATACTCAAAATTAAGTATTATTTTTATATCATGAAAATCAGTGAAAATGTGATGCAAGTATGGGCTTATACAGGTATGAAATAACTGAATGAGTCATATAAGTCTCCTTTTAATAATTTGACGTTTTTTTATTACTTCAGTCTGTCCGAGCTCTTTAACTCCATCCTTCTTCAGATAGTGCTATTTGAATAAAGGGTTGTTTTCATGAAAAGTCTTGTGACAAGGAAGAGTTATATTAAAAACACACCAGAAAGGTAGCATAGTCCTTTACTTTGCATCTGATGCTGACAGTTTGAAGCCCTTAAGATAGTCATATACTTTGGTACTGGTTTGGTTCATGGCTTAAAATCCCAGCATTTTGCATTCTAATGCCTTGAAATAGACAGGATAGCTTAGCATGCTGCTCCTTGAGAGGCTGGCGAGAATTCAGTTAGACTCAAAGCCAGATCCCAAGAGATTTCAGGAGAACGTGGGTTGGGATGTTCACTATTTCAAGAGCAGCTGGGATACACTTCCAAAGCATTTTCTTGACCCAACACTCAGCTAGGATAGTTTTGAGGGAAAAAACCATAAGTTTTCACAAAGTTGCAAATGGACCTGTAGAAGAAAGTGCTTAAAAGCAGGACTCTCCTGGCTGAAGTAACCAGCATTTGGTCTAAGTGGGAGTGGGGACACGACATAAAAAGATTACTGCCCACATCAATTCTGATTCATCCCATAGAAATGTGTAGAGATACTTTAATGGTATTATTAGTAGGTCTTAGTTTGCACACCGAACCACAACCCCTCCATTTGGAGAACACTGGTTTTATTTCAGGCAGTAACGAGAACTTGACAGATAAGATAGAGATTGAAAAGTGAATGCTTTAGTACTCTTATGAATACTAGTAAAAGCAAGTAACAGTCTTCAAATAAAAACAGACTGTTTTCTCAGGAAGAAATCTGATCTCTTCCTATTTCCCAGGATTTCACCGATACTTAGTTTTCTATTTGTATCTGTACAAATACTATATTATGCACAGTCATTGTGAAGTTGTCCCTTCACTTCTCCCACTTACTTTTATTTTCTGATGTAAGATATAGCTGTAGCAATGTTTCTTACATATAGAAAAATAACACACACCTTTTATAGCACATTTCTTTTAGGAGATGAGAAAATTTCAACAGTATTCCAGTTCAGTAAAAATGCTGAGAAGAAATATAATTCTTCAGCCTATTTTATGGAATCCAACACAGAAGATGCTGAAGCTGGAAAATCCAAAGCCTTGGGATGTACTGCTCAAACTGCATGAAGAAACAAAATAATTTCAAGTTATCTTACACAGAGTTATTCCCAAGATTGTATGGCTGCAAAATCACCCCTGCAAAGATATTTGGCTCCATGTGTAGGAGCCAGGACACTGGCATCTGTAATATCCACAGGTGCTCCCATGCAGAGAACTACTGTTTTGTTTGTTTTTTTTTTCCACTTTCCCAGGTTACTTGCTTCTTAGCATTCATTGTAACAGTTTTTGCTTGCCCAAATTGACACTATTGTCAGAGCATAAATGACAGTATTTGCAGAGTACAAAATGCAGAAATCCATAGAGTATATTGTACTTGTAGCTGCTTCTTTCACACAGTTCAGGATCTCTCTGTGTTCAGGCATTACCGCTTGCTCTCTGTGTTCCGAAACTACACCTTTCTAACTGCTTTGCATTTCTTTGCAGGTTTGATACACTTGATTAGTAATAGTGAAAATGGCACGTGTGTTAATATTCCATTAGGTCATTTAGTAATGCTTATTTCTGTTTTATGCAACAGTTGGACCGTATTTTTTACAAGTTGGTAGAAATGTATATGTTTATCTGTGTACATGTCTGTTTAGGTATATCAACCAGCAGCTATGTGATACTGAGAACTGGCAACTGAGAAGAGCTCAATAGTGTTTATAGAGGGATCTACGATATCAGAGGATTCTGCGTCTTACTGGCAGACCTCCTAAACCTACCCAGCGAACCACCTCAGCCTTCACTCTATCTCTTTCAGATCCCTGCAGGAGCAGAAGATGGCAGGACAGCCCCAGGGCCACCTGGAGAGCAGGCATGAGGTCCCCAGCAGCTCACAGAGTATCTGCCAGAGCTCTACTGCTCACCTTACAGCCTGCTGGGTGTTGGCTCCTCCCAGGTAATGAGGAGAATTGTGTATTCCCTGGTGACTTCTGCACATCCTCTGTAATGTTTTTATGTGTCTCTCCCGCCTTTCCTCTTGCTGAAAGCTTCTGTCCCCTGTGGCCAGAATCACACAAAATGAACAGGTGTAACAAGAAGTCTTGGCCTGGTCTTATAGCTTTGAGATGAGTGGGAACATTGCTGCAGAAAGCAGCAGGCAAGACAGAAAATAAAACCCTCTGATCACAGAACAACTGAGGTTGGAAGGCACCTCTGGAGATCATCTAGTCCAGCCTCCCCGCTCAGCCAGGGTCTGCTAGAGCAGGTTATGCAGGTTCACGTCCAGATTTGATACAGTTTTTAAAATAAAGGCCAGAATAGTCTCCAACGTCTTTTAGAATATCTTAATTCCTTTGAGTTTTCATGGCTAAAACACTTCAAAATGCTGCAGGTTTTAAGGAGCCTATCCTACCAGTATTCTCAGAGACAGTCCAGAGGCCCCAGGAGTGTACCAGACCTTGCCCTGCAATGGCACGGGGTGCCACATAGATCAAACTCATACATTCTAGGTAGGTAAACCACACTGGCCCTTGATGTTCAAGGTCAGATTAGTGGAGAGAACCTTAGCATAAAAATCACCTACAAATATGATGGTTCAGTGCACCTTCTGCCTTAAAGATCTCTTCAGACAGGGAGAAAAGGCATGGAGCTCATATTTAGACAAAAAAAAAATCTTTATTATTTTAAAATATAATAAAATAAATGGAAAGAATGCTCCACAAAGTAACTTCAGCACAATGCAGTGGCTGACTCTGTAATACACTAATCCTTCTGAAAGTGTGGAGGACCCTTTGCAAACAGCCAGCGTGAAGGAACAGCATTGTGTGATTTTCTGTTGTCAGGGCAATGGAAAAGAATGTCAAAGTGCTTCTGGAAATTCAAGCAATTTGCATATTGTGTTGACATAAAAATACATTCTCCTAAATGTCTGTAGGAAGGCACCTGCAAATAAGAAAATGGACCTGTATGCTTTATGGTCACTATCTGCTATATGGTATTCTGGAATGTATAGAATGATTTAATCATGAACTAAAGTGATTGCTTTTTAGAAAAAACACCTTTTCTTTTCGTCTTGTCATGAGATGTTGCCATACTCCACCAAATTAAAAAGACCAGTCCATCCACCCATTCTTATAGGCATATTTCACAGATATACCTCCCATGCTTAGTTATTTTGGGATGGAGAGGGCTGTTTTGGGGTGTTTGTTGGCATTACAGAATTGTAAAAATACCCTATTTTAGTAATATTAAATGTCAGTTAAAATTTTCTTTAATTTTGCTGGTTCTTTATGAGGGAAACAACAATATGCTTTCTGTGGAGCAGAAAGATGCTTTAAATTGCAAACATTGTAAGACTCCATAGAATTAATCCAGGACATAAACCAACAAATTCTTCTGAAGATATTATTGTTACTATAGAAACATGCCTACATCCAGAACTTCTTTGTGAGGTAAAAAGGGATAATTTGCTTCATTAATTATTTTTACTCTCCTGTCACTACTTGGTCGATGGAGACCCTGGTAACCACAGTCCAAACAGTCATAGAGGTATAAAAGCTTCTCCTGCCTTCTTCAGATAAAACAGACTGACAGAGATGTAAGCTGTCAGGGTTGAGCTGGGGTTGAGGGGGCCTTTCCTTCAGCCATTGCGTTGTGTGTTATAGAATCTAACACCAAAAATGGTTTTACTCACTTCCCACTGAAAGACAGCTACAACTTCGTAGTTATTGCTTCACGATAAAAAATGTCAGCCTGAAGCCCTTGTGAATGTGCAGCACTGTCACAGCCCTGTCTTCTTGCACCCTTAGGTCCAAATAGACTTTTTTTTTTTGATGTATCTTTAAGCAGTTTTTCATTAATGGTGGATTGTGCTGCTGCAGGTGGTCACGAGGGCAAGTACTGCAATATGAATTTTAAAAGTGGGTTGACAATATTATTAATAAAGTTTTATCTAACATAGGCAAAGGCAAAGCCTGCACAGGCAAAGCTATAACTAAATCCCAGGCTTTAGAGAGTATGGATGCTTTACCACTCTACTGCTGCTCTTTTCTAGGTTTTAATAGCATTGCACATAGGCTTCCACCTTGCTCATAGTCATTTTCCCAAAAGCTATCAAAGGCAGCCCTCTACATGGGCAAAACACCTCCAGGAGTCTGTTATTTCTCTTAGGTACCATTTTAGTGATTCTGCTACAAAACAACAGGTTATGAGCCAGGTTGTTGGCCAAACAGAACATAGAACAGGATGTGCCTGGGGCTGCATGGAAACCTGCATCATTTTTGCTTCTGTCTTTCCACAGCAGCTTCCAGAAGCAGCTTCCAGGACCGCGACAAGGGTCACACCAAGATGACCATCAAAAGTGTTGGCACCCATGTCACCCCCTGCTGGGAGCAAAGGTTGACTTGCTGAGGTGACAGCCATGCTCTCTGGCAAGTGCATTCACTTGGCTGGAGTTTGATGGATTTAGAAGTCGGGGAGGAGCTAGGAGCACCCAAAAATATGCCCATTGAACTCCTCATTAAACTTTTTACATGCTCCCTGCAAAGTAACACAGAAAATACTGTGTGAAGGCAGGAAAGGTCCTTTAGGTACAGCTCCTTGGGGCTGAGTTAGAAAGAAAAGGACACTTGCAATGGCTATTTCTAACCTGGAGTTCTCACAGCTTTTCCAAGCATCCAGGCGTATCACCCAGCCATGTCCCCACAGTTACAACTTCATTTCAGAGAAAGAAGCACACCAGGGTGTTTCCTGGAAGGTATCTGCAATGCGCTCCATCCAGCTGTGTCCTCAGCTCCAGAGGGAGGCAAACTGAGCTGCTGATTCCTTTCAGTACATTATGAAGAAGGTAAAATTATGTAAAACTATGCAAAAGCTGACATGATTTCAACCATAGTTAAGCTCTCTTGGAAAAATCTTTACAGGATTTAGTAAAGATGAAACCAGTAGACTGAGAAACTACTGTTGTAACTACAGAAGTTAATATCTTCTCTACTGAGATAATTCAAGAACATCAATTTAAAAATACAGTTGGAAGGATGATTTAAGTTCTCCATGAATATTCAGTAGACTTTCTAGGGACATCTGCTAGGGAGAAAACCCGCTGACTTTTTTATCAGACTCTCTAGGAATCTCCCATGAATTGATTAACATCCAAACTGGAAATTACATAACTTTGCCTCTATTTCCTCTGAGAAGGACCTTATTTCTAGCCCATGCCACCTCTTAGTCCTAAAACCTCTTTAGAAACTTATGGTCCTTTCTAGAAAAGGTATTAAAAGTTAAGTTTCTGCCGAATTCATAATTGTCAAGTAGTAGGCTCACATACTTGCCTCATTTTTCTGTTTAAGAAATATATATTCTAATATTTATATATTTAAAGATCATTTTTATTGATGGCACAGAGGTATATTTATTTTTATATGAATAAGAAAAAGAAAGTGCTACCAAGTTATAACATCTGAAATAATGAAGATGAAAACTGAAAAAAGGAATATATTAATTTTCTTCATGGGTGGTTTCTTGAAAATTACATTTCACGCAAAGTTAAAACATGAGCCATCTCATTTGAATTTTTTAATACTTCTGGATTACAGAGGTCGTTAGTACTGATTTTTTGTTTGTTTGTTTCCATGCAGATAGCTATATATTGTAGTCAATGTTCCTCTCAAGCTCTTTGTTGACAAAATAAATCAACTACCTCTTAAAGTCTTTCACTGTGAGGAATTTCTTTCAGCCCTTGAATGACTTCACAACAGTTCTTTGCACTCATTTGATTTTGCAACATTCTTTAGAAAAATGAGAGTAGTGGAGCTAAATACTGTATTGCCATGTCAGCCTCACCAGCCCACAGAAAAGTTCTCCTGTCTCCTGCATGCTTTACTGGAGCAGTCCGATGAGCCCACTTTGCAGTACCATTACAGTAACAGCTGAGGTTTGGCACGTAGTACACCATGTGGAGGTACAAACACCCTCTAGCAGCCTGTAAAAGACTAAAAGGGGCCTTCTTCCTCCTCTTGCCCAGATTGCCAATTAGGCACAGCTGCTCTTTATAAAGGGGAGCTGTCAAGGCACAAGTGAGAAGTAGGTAAAGGTGCTGGAGGTTGCTCTGGAGAGCCAGCAGTGAGGAAGGTGGCTTGGAGAGCACTGAGGGAAGGCTGTTAGATGTGGAAGGTAGGAAAACAGCCTTGGAGAAGGGTGAAAAATGAAAATAGTTGTTATGAGATCTGCATGTAGGGAATGAATGTAGCAGAATCCATTGCAGGCTCTTATGGAAGAGGTAAGTGATCTTGCTTTATGCAAAACTGATCTTGCTCACCTATGTTCTCTTATGTATGTATATATCACTTATGTTTTTGCATTTGTGCACTATAAGCAGGGAGAGGGTTGCAGATGTAATGGCGTGCAACACAAAGGATGGGGGATGCAGGACATCAGGATATCTAGTTTTTTGTCTTTCTTGTCTCCCACCTATGATTTGGAGACTGTCCTTGATCACAGCAAAGTACTTCTTTTGGTCTCAATGATATAATGCTGGTGTGCATATCTGATATTGTAAGCTGGAATCTCAAGGCTAGGACTTATAAAAATCAACTCCCCATGTGCCTTATACCAATAAAAAGGAGGTCCAGAGCTTTAGCCAAGTGGCATGGAGGTGGTAGCGTGAGCTAATAGCAGCTCTTGAGATTGCTGTTCTCTGGCAGCAGTTTGCCTGCCTAAACTTGCATTTAGACCCTTTGGGGGGCAGTAAGGAAGTTTTTAATCCATGTAAATATTTTGGGATGGAACTGTGGGGCTCCCAGGAGTTGCAGGGCTCTCCTGGGGCTGCAAAACCCAACAGAGCTAAGGGCTGTGGCTACTAGAGGTCTAGCCACTGGTATGAAATTCCCATGCAGTCTTCGTCTGGTATCTACCCGTGGTTTGTGGTGCTAACTTGGGGCCTCTTATTTTGGGCTAGGTGGTGGGGTGATGGGTGTCTGTGCCCTAAGCAATGTGTGGGGTATTGAGCCCCAAAGAGTCCTTATTCTGGGCTTCTGCAAGTGGCTACAGGAAAAGCGAGATGCCTGTGCTCGTGCTAGGTAGCACTGCAGGTGGAGGCTCCTGGGGGAGGCGCAGTGTGACCACAGGTGAGTGGTTTCAGCTCCAAGTGCCTCCTCAGAAGTGTAATCAGTAGAATCATGTTTCAGGAAGCTGCTAGTTGATAACCTAGTAACAACTGGTGGGTATAAAATAATTAATTACTGGCATGGTCCTTCAGCCTTCCTTGCATAGGCTATCTTCCTCTGGCTTTGTCTAGTAGTCCAGAATAACTCCCTACCCTATCTTCCCCCCCGAAACTTGGTAGCTGGCACACTGTAGTTCAGTGTAGGGGGACGACTGTGGTTTCCTTGCCCTAGTTTGCCTGTTTAAAATGTACAAATAAACTTTGGTTCTAGGGGTTTTGGATATTAGAAACACAATGGGGAAAAGTTGGATATGAAAAGAGACGACTTGCAGCAAGTATCAGTTGGAGCTAATGCTTTGTTGTGAATCCCTGTTTCCTATGCAAAGTTCCTGCAGTAACCATAATTGCAACTGAAAGATATGAAATACTAATATAATCAGAATAAATGATTTCTCAAACTGCCTTTTAAAACAACATTACATTATGTGTTTTATAGTTGTTTTTTTTTAAATAAGGAGTTTAAAAACAAAAATCTTGAGTGAAGTCTCATTTTTACCAGGGTGACTGTTTTTTAAGTCAAGTCAATTGTCTTCTTGAGGTGTTAGGCTGTGAAATTTGTAGAAAGTGTTTGTACAGATCCCAGAGGCCTAAACTCATCTGGTGGGTCATGGCTTATGCTGTGTAAAGTGTTATAGTTTGCTTTTTTCTTTTGTCTTTAATAAAGCGGTAATAATCAGAATCAACAGAATGTTAGGGGTTGGAATGTACATCTAGTTCAACCCCCCTGTCAAAGCAGGTTCACCTAGGGCAAGTTACACAGAAATGTGTCCAGGTGAGTTTTGAAAGTCTCCAAAGAAGGAGACTCCACAACTTCTCGGGGCAGCCTGTTCAGGTCCAGGTTGCAAAGAAATGCACAAATCTAGGAACAAAGATGTAAGTGATTATCTCATGATGGAGAAGCAAATTGTATCATGATAATTGACATCTTTCTTACTTCATGGCCCTATGTTGCACAGTCCATAGACCCAGAATACCTGCAGGTGAGGATTCTGGATATGCAGAGCATCTCAGTCAGTCCCCGCTGTTCTTGGGCAAGACAAAGACAAAGTCATCCTTATACCAAACTGATTCCCTGGAGGCTTTTATCGGCCTCTTCCCCCCACACACTTACTGAGCTACAGGCAAAACATTTGAGGGGTGCACAACTCTATTGGAAGCTGTTGTCAGAGTAAGTAAATTGGCACACACTCTTCTTCTGCACAAGAAGTGATAAGGAACTACAGAGCAGGGTACATGATAGAGATTTGTGTTATGATTTGCCTTTCAGGTTTGTGTCAAATGCTTCAGCAATAGTTTTAAGCTTGATTTAATTCCCTAAATGTGTTAACAACTAACAACCATCAAGTTTGTTTTCTATTGCAACTCATTTAATGCACAGTATAAAATACAGTAAGGATTGAATTACATGGATATGCGATTACGCTTGCAAAAATGTACTGCAATGAGCTTTTCAATTTATAGGCAGGAAATGAAGCTCTGCAATTATGTGACAACATAAAAATCAGAGCAGTGAAATTGGAATTCAGTCCTTTCTTTTTCTAGGTCTGCTGTCAGCCAGCGTGACCTTGGCCCATTCTCCCTTTCAGGGAGCTCTAAAAAGACTTCTGGTGAGAATCTTTTGAGGAACTGGTAATTTAGAGACTTCTGGAGTGCACCATAGCCCAGAGCATGCAGGGGTATCTGGCTCCAGTGCTGATGAGCAACAGGGAAATGACCCACGGTGCCTCAGCTCCCTCACTCAGACATAAGGTCTTTCAGGACATAAGTGCATGTTTTAATCCCAGTGAAGCACCCCTCAACACAGACCATTTTAAGCTAGTTTTGGAATCTTCCCTGTTCTGAGATGTGATTGTGCCATAAGATATACTTATGAGAGGGGAAAGGACAAACTCCACAACCCTCCCCATCCCACACCAGCCAAGACTTCAAACTGTAAGTCACAGAGGCAAATATGTTGAACCTCTTATGCTGCTTAATTATGAAAGTGTGGTTTACAAAACATACAGTACTGATGCCAAGAGGACATGATAATACCAGTTTCATATAACCCTTTTAAATAAAATAATTTATAGAAAGTAAGGCTAACAGAAAACCAGATTGATACCTAACGAATAAGGAATTAATTCTTATTTTGGAGAAAACACATTTAATGAGAATTGCACCTACAGTACAATGTGTACTTCATAACGGTGATACTCTCTGAAGTATAGTCTCCAAAGAATATCAGTTAGCTTTGTTTCCACAGAATATACTCTGGATTTATTGCATCTGTATGAGCACTTACTATCAAAGGGTATGATCTTCACAGTAGAAAGAGCTGGGTCTGAATACTCCCATTAGGAATTCTGCCTCCTCTGAAGTAATCCGTAGTTACCTTTGTGATCATCTAACTGCCAACAGAGTGGAAGACAGAGGAACAAATGGAAAAGGTCTTTTCTGGTGAGGATTGAGACAGGCTGGAGCCCCAGCCTGCACGAAGCTGGAAAAGGGCTGCTGAAGGAAAGGCTGGGCTGCCAGAGAAACTGTTCCCTGAAAACATCTGTATCTGGGCCGGGGTTTTATGCCAAAGGTCTATTAGACATACACTGAGAAACACTGATAATGAACCTAGGACAGAGATTTCTTATGGAAAGTACAGAAACTTAGTTAATTGCTAGCAAAACCACAGCCTTAGGTCTTCATTTTAAAGCAGCCCTTATGAAGAGAAATTTTTACTGACCTCTCAGAAGCTGATGCACTTCAGGCACGCTTCTAGCTCTCTGGAAGATGTTTTATGTGGTCAGTGAACATTAACTGGTTTCTACTACAGAATTGCAGTACTTGAACATTAAGTGGATCAATACCAATTCCTATCTTCAGATACATAATTTTTATAGGAAATTTCTTTGCACTTGTGTAATTGCTTTCAGTAATATGAGAAACAGTTAATCTTGATTAAGCTGGAAGAGGAAGTCTTTTAGAGTAACTGAGCTATAAAAGCTTTTGAATTGGTGATCTTTAACATGTACATTTTGTTATACTGCTGTTATGGCTTACCTAGTTTAACAGGAGGAATATATGAACAGTTTAACTGTCCTAACAAGAAATAAAAATATCCTATTTTTTCTTTTCGTGTTCATAGAACTTATAACCTGTTGCTACTGGAATATAAATATTCATTGTGTTAACAAGTAGGATACGTGTCTTTGTAATACAGAATACTGAATATTGAAGTATAGATGTTTAATGTGGGAAAATAGAATTTCTATAATCTGAAAGGTTCCTGTTTACTAACACAGATGTCTTGAATTGTATTGCAAATGAGAACAAACCACAGGTCTCCTCTTGCTTACTCTAAAGTCCTGCTTCTTTCTTCTTTGCAGAAGATTTGATATTCATAGAGGAAAAGTGGAACTAGAAGAGTAATGTACATATCACTAACATCGGCAAGTTATTGATGGAGCTTTTATTCAGAGTGAGGAGGAGGAGAAACAAAGCTGTTAATAAGGCTTGCTTTGGAGTGCAATATGTGTGCTCAACATTGGCTGCAGATGCTTTAGGTTTCTAGTATCATTAAGGGAATAATTTGAGCCCTTACCTGTTCTATTTCAAACTATCTGTTTGGGTAAGCTGTGTTGGATCTTTAGTTTGGCTGGAAACTAAGTGTTGTTGCTGTGTCTTACAAGCTGCAGTATAAAGTCAGTGAGATCTCTACACTAATGAATGCTGATCTGGTGGAACTGCAGATTTAAGAGATCTGTCTGTGGAGCTATGAAAGCTTTCCAAAAAAATAAAGGAAACCTCTCTAAGCAGTCTGCTTTTATTTTACTGTGCATACTTGTTTCTCAGATTACCCTCTCTCCCCGTGCTTCAAGAAAAGCAGGAGGTAAAACTGCCAGACCTCCTTAGAGCCACTTCATTTTTTTTTCTCACTCCTGAAGATAGATAATCCATAGAAAAGCATTCTGAAAGCCCTGTGAATCTTGTTGAGTGAGTCAGAGCTGAATTATCTTCTCAACGACCTTGGGGGATATGCATGACTTCAAATCCCAGCAATTCTATCTGTCACTGGGTATGCTTACTGGTGACTACAACACCCTCAGCCAGCTCAGGACTCCAGATAGCATCCAAAGAGAGTACTGAGCTCTTCCCTGTGTCCTTTTCTGAACAATAAGCTGCAGTAGGTGACTACTGCTGAATACAGTAGTTCATCTTATAAAGTAGTCCTAAATAGGCAGTAGTAGATGTACGCCAAAAAATGCAGCTGACTTTATATTCTCTCAACTTCCTGTCTTAGGAAAAGATACATTAGATATCTATAAATACATAATTTCTAAAAGATTGGCAAACACTCCTTGTTGTAACTGATCAAGCATTTCCAAGAACTACTTAAGACCTAAACAAGCTCAAATATTAGCTCTTACATAACTGCAGCACCTGCCTAAGTTTTCCTCCATATCTGTGCATCTTCTGTTTAATATAAAGAGTAGACAAACACTTTAATTCTAGAATAATGTTTGATTCTACTGTAGTCTAACAGGGCTTTACAGTTAAAATTAACAACTGAGCAGTTAGGAATTAGAAAGAAAATTGAAACTTTGTTTTTCTTTCTTTTTAAGATTGTGCTTCAAAAATCAAAATTTGGATGCAATCTTTTTAGCTCCAGAGTGGTGATATTTGAGTTTCCAGTTCAGGCCAGGATAGTGAAAAGCCATGTGGTCCTGTCAGGGGAAAAAAAATTCTCAGTAGGTTGCATTTTGTACATTGGAACAATTTTTCTACTTAATGTCCCTGGAATGCATTGATATTTATAAATGCCAACTATAAAAAAAATCTTACTTGGCAAAATATTATATTCTGGACTCTATGAATGGTCAAACAAATGCTTTCAGAGGTGTTAATTGCACCATTCATCTCAATAGGTTTTCAGTGCTAAAGCCAAACAGCAATGGCCTTTTTAATTTCCTCACAGCTGATCAAAGCACATAAGAAAAGAGATAAATTATGTTAATTTTTTTAAGATCCTGATTAAAAAGGCATTTAGTTTAGGCAAGTGGATGGTATTTTGAAAAGTATTGCCAAGATGGATCTGTTTTCCTTGCTGTTTGAATGCATTTTCTCCCTGTTAATGAAAATAGCATGGATATGCCGATGTCAGCCTTGACACTATATCAAACAAAACTGTTCTTAGCATTCAGGTAGCTCAATACTCTTCAATACTGAAATTCTTTCATGTTGATGGCTGAGTAGACGAGTGTGGTGGGTTGAGCCTGGCTGGATGCCAGGCGCTCACCAAAGCTGCTCTATCGTTCACCCTCCTCAGCGGTACAGGTGAGAGGAAATATAATAAAAGGCTTATGGGTCGAGACAAGGGCAGGGAGATCACTCACTGATTACCATCACAGGCAAAATAGACTTGACCTGGGGAAAATGAATCAAATCAGAGTATGGTAATGAGAAAATAAAAACTAAATTTTAAAACACTTTCCCTCTTCTCCTCCTTCCTGGGCTCAACTTCACTCCCAATTTTCTCTACCTCCTCCCCACCAGTGGTGCAGGTGGGAAGGGGATATAGGTATTGTGGCTAGTTGATCACAAGCCTCTGCTGGTACTTCCTCCTCAGCAGGAAGACTCCTCACACTCTTCCCTAGCTCTACCATGGGGTCTGTCCCACAGGACTCCATAAATTTCTCCGAGGTGAGTCCTTCCCACAGGGCAAGCTGCTCCAGTCTGGGCCCTTTTCACAGGGTGTAGTTCTTCAGGAACAGGTTGATCCAGCGTGGGTCTCCCATGGGGTCAGAAATCCTGTCATCAAATCTGCTCCAGCATGGGCCGCTCTCTCCACAGGTCTTGCCAGGAGCTTGCCCAGCAGGGCTTGACATGGGGTCACAGCCTCCTTTGGGTATCCAGCTGCTCTGGCATGGGGTCCTCCATGTGCTACAGGTGGACATCTGCTCCTCCATGGACCTCCATGGGCTGCAGGAGGATAGCCTGCCTCACTATGGTCTTAGCACAGGTTGCAGGGGAATCTCTGCTTTGGCACCTGAAGTACCCTTCTTCACTGACCTTGGTGTCTGCAGAATTGTTTCTGTCACATTCTCAATCCTCTCTTCAGCTGCATTTGTGGTGATTCAGCATCCTTTCCCCCTTTTAAAATATGTTATCACAGAGGTGCTACCACTGTTGCTGATGGGCTCAGCCTTTGCCAGTGGTGGGTCTGCCTTGGAGCTGTCTGGAACTGGCTTTATTGGACACAGGGAATTGTCTAGCAGCTTCTCAAAGAAACCATCCCTATAGCCCTCCTTCTACCAAAACCTGGCAACACAAACCCAATACAGCAACATGCACTTCGATCTATCTCAAGAGTAAAGTTGCTTTGAAATTAGATGCTTGGCTTCTAACAGGACATGCAAGATCAGATGCGTTGCCCGGTTTATTAACTGTAGCGGAAGCTGTCTGTGCAGCTGTATAGAACATGCAGATACCAACAGATGACTCACAGTGTACCATGTAAATGTACAAAGAGCTGCACGGAGACTCTGTGCTTGCACCTTCTGTATACTGGGGGGAATCAGTTCATACCAGTGATGTGTTTTTCCTACTTTGTGGTCTGCTGAAGACTCATCTTTAAGACTTAATTCTGTTTGACTGAGCCAGTCAATAAGGAGAAATGGAAGTAAAAGCTGAGGGGGAGATCAGTCTTTGATCCTTCAAAAGTCACTGAAGGATTTGAAGGGTTTCTGCAATCACTTCTCACAAGACTGCTTTGTGCTCTGAGCAAGGGTACACAAACTTCAGGGACAAAGCAATCATGACAGAACAAGACTTTCAATAAATTAATTTCTTCACTACTAAGCATAGTGCTGCTTTTTTTTTTTTTAAGCCAATTGTAAAATTTCCTAACTGTTGTGCTACGAATGCATGAACTCAGAGTTGTGCAGTTAAGTATGCAGAGATAAGAGCTGTCTTCTTAATGTTCACTTTCATGTAAAATCTTTTGGTACTTGTTTACCACAGGTTCAGGGACTTTATACTTTAATGTATTTAAAGACATCGGGAATTTATTTTTAATACAGTATTAATCAACTAGATGATCCTTAAACACTGCTTCATAATGTTGGAAATTTAAGATCACATGTTGATTACAGTGCTTAAAGAAGGATTGCAAGTGTTGTGAAAAATAATACTACAGTGCTTTCATACATCTGCCCATAATAGGCCTTGAGAAAAGAGTGCAGGTTCACTGGCCACATAAAATGGATTACTGCTCACACTGAATTTAGTTCTATAATCTGATCAAGAATCAATTCTGAAGCTCTTATTGACTTTCTGTGATGGATAAAGATGATGATTAAAGTCTTGAATATCCAAGAAAAACACACACTGAACTGCAATTTTCTAGAAACTGCCTTTATTGAGCCAGTGTGTGTTCTTTTGGTCAAATCTCAGCTGTGCAACTCTGCCTCTAGGTCATGTCAAACTCTCCTTAAAATCTATACATTTTCCAGGAGGCCAGTAGTAACATTTTTCAGAGCCTGGGTAGCAGACTCTAGGCCCTCCAGAAAATGCAGGTCTGGCCACTGATTTTGAAACGTCAAGACTGAGGTGATGATGTGATAAAAGCAATGCAAGTGGGAGATCTGTTTTCACATCCAACGTCTGCTGAAGGATGTCCAATCTCCTTTTTTTGTGGTGTTTTTTTGGTCTTTTTAAAATTTTGTTTTGGTGTTTGTTTGTTCCCCCCTCCCCAAGACAGTGCTATAGCTGTGTCTGAGATGCTGAGGAAGAGCAAAGCTCATCCAAGCAAGCCTATAAGGTTCTTTTATTCAGGAACAGCCAGTGAGCCATTGAGGGAGAGAAGTGAGAGGAAGAAAACACAATCCTGAAACTTCAAACTGTCTCCTTAGTCATTAGGTTACCCTCCAGTGAATGTTCTTTTTAAGTGTGAAATGTTGAAAAAGTCCTGGTTCCAGAAAGCTGCGAACAGGGTCATGAGAAAAGGGGCTAAGTATAGCTTGCTGCTATAATACGTAAATGTGAAGCACTGATTAAAGGCATATTCAGTACATGTTTTAAAAGCACAATCTTCATGTCAGAATGGAAGCATTAAGTATTCTGCTCTATTACAGGTTTTTCATTGCTTTAAGTATGGAGTGCTAACATAAAACTGCCTCCTCCACAAGCACTCAAGAAACAGACTATCTAATTGTTTATGCCATCATGTCCCTGAGAAAACTCTGGTGGGCTCTTTCCTAGCAGTGCTGGAGGGATGAGATGAACACCACTGCCAGCATGATGAAAGACATGTGACAGTCCTAGCCAGCCTGGGAATCCCAAGGTTTTGTCTGCCTTCTGCTGTCTTTGCTTTCCTTTCTTAGGGCATTCGGCTGTCACCTTTGTTCTGGTTCTTTGCTTTTATGTTTAGAATTTACCTTTATCTGTCCTCTTTGAACTATTCTGCACTCAAATGACGCTTGTAACGAACTCCCTGCAGTTAGCAATCAAAAGGCCCCAGAGTTCATATTCACATACAAAACTGTGTGGAGTCAGGCCAATAAAGTCAACTTTAATATTTGCAAGGATAAGAGCAGTCTACATTTCTGTTTCTCTTTCCTTTTTCTGTGATAGGTTGAGTAGTATAGCTGTTACCCTCTAGAATACAAACTAAGTCATCTAATTAACCTGATAAATAGTCTCTTCCTCTGGTTGCATTGCCTTCCTTCTGCCCAACTTCTCTTCTTGCTATGGCACTGCATTTAACTTCCACATTCACCAAATCAAAGGCCAGCATGTATCATTATTTCCTCTCTCAAAAGTTTCCCGATCATGTGTGGCAGGATGCAGCCTAAAAAATGAACGTGTAACCAACAGCTGTTATATACTTAGGGGAGGTGGTGGTTACACTACTGCACTATACAGGCCATTAAGCCAAAGGGTTTTGCTGTTTCAGGAGATTATTCAGATCAAAGGTTGTTTACTGGGATGCACAAGTATACTGTTTCGTCGTTCTACTACAAAGTTCTTGCTGTGAGGTTCATGATTCCTACAAGTTCTCATAGTACTAGAGGTAGAAATTGCTCAGTTAGTGAGCTCAGAGTTTGCTTTGTAAGCATGGACTGCTGGCTTTTACAGTTGATGGATTCATTTTCATTCCAACACTAATATTTGTGGATATGTTTAAGCTAATATTGTAACATTATAAACAAATGAATAGAGTTCAGTATACAGACAAGAAGAAACATATTTGCACAAAACTGTGGTAATTTATTGCATCTTGAAGGTTGTATAAACAACAAGAAATTGTTAGGAGGAAGGAAACAGAAGATTAACAGTAGAGCCACCAGAGGAAACAGCTAAAGGTGCTGGTCATTAAGTGTGGCAGCAGCAGAACCTTCTGCAAGGAGCTTTGTGCTAAATTCACCTGTTCAAAGCCTTGCTTTTGCACCACAGCAGAGAAGCTGTAGGCTTCTCTGAAATGAATCTCCACAAACTGAAAGAAATGTGGTTTTTCATTTATGTCTACTGAGACAGCCTAGTGACTTGCTGCTATTTAACACCAAAACTTACTCCACTGGGATTCTTTTCTGCTGCCTGTACCTGTTGTCACTAGAAATGATGCTTTACAGAAACATTGCCAACACTACTATGGTGAGCAAGTCCTAAATTAAAGCCCTTTTCTGATTCCCCTCTGTTCTTCCTGACAGCAAACTCTTATCTCAAACTATTGTTGCTTCCAAGTCTTTGACAATAGGTGAGCTCACCCGAGGAAAATGGATTTTTGGGTGGGTTGTTTTTTAGTTAGTTAGTTTGGACAAATTACACAGGGTGATCCAATAGTGAAGTGTACCGGATTAGTGTCAGCTCCAGTAAAAAGTGTACTTTTGAAGCTTCACTATCTCTCACTGGATGACATGGGTTAGGTGCCAGAACTAGGAACTGGGCTTTCATTTCTGTATCCACCATGAAATTTTGGTGACATTAATGAAATCTCTCTCTTATGCTGTACTGTCACCACCTAAAACATAGAGTTGAAGCTACCTACAGCACAGAGAAATGCTGTTTTCATAGAGGTGATTCTTGGTTAGAAATTATCATAGAAGTACCAGTGACGTGCAGGTTGCTGCCAATTCCCACTACCTTCTGACATAAAGTGTTCTGTGTCGTACCTCAGGGATCTCTTATTGTTTGTCTTCAAAGGGGATAGAAATTTAGGAATCGCTTTAGCTCACCCTAAAACACATACTCCAAAAAACTCTTCTGTGGTTTTAACAAGGTCCTTAATTACCCATGTATATTGCCTGGCAGTCTAGAACAAAGCAACCAATATGAAAGGAGATTATTGTACTTCACAGTGAAGGAGCTGCCCATGGGATGGATTTATGACTTTAATGAGCCCCGTGAGGCGTTATCTTGTTGCAGATAAACTAGGACTGTTAATTCATATGGATAATGCTTGTAACTGCCTAGAAATTATTTAAACACGGTCTAAACAACTAGTTTCTGGAGAAAAAAGAAAACTTTTCATGTATTACTTTTCAGTCAGTACCTTGCACCAATACTGTTTGGAATAGGAAAAACTAATACAAGTGTTTATGCATAAACGACTCTCAAATTTTGAGCTGAGCTCATTACACTTGCATCTAATGATGGTCCATAGAGTTGAGGTGTCAGAGGGGAGAAGACAAGCATTTCCAGAAGCTTCTCTATAGCTTGACAATTAGAGCACGGGCTGCAAACTAGCCAGAACTAGAAGCTGCACAATGGATTACTAAAGCCTGCAAAGCTTCCTCTCTTCTCATGAGACAAGCAGAGATGGAAGTTTCCAATTGTTTTATGAAGAACAGAGACCCCCTGGCCTCCTGTCCAGAAGGAACAGTTTCTTCTTCAGATTCCTGGCTCACTGCTGGAGAGAACAGCCTCAAAATGAAAGCTGTGTCACCCACCCACAACTCTGCAGCACTTTTCAGTTTTGTTTCAAATGATGGTAGCTCAGCATCTCTACTAAATGTTGTTATGGTGATGACAGTGGAGATCTAACACTGAGCACTACATCTGTCTGCTTATCTACCACTAACAATCCTGCTGCGCACAACTTCAAAAGGAAGGGAACCAATGGGTTGTTTTTCAAAACCTCCTTGATGATCAAAGAGGAAAGAGACTACAAAACTGTCCTTCTATTAAAAATTTAATGCTTGAGTTTTATCCCAGGTAGAGGAAGGCATGATAGGTAAGTGTTTTTATACAGCTCTACAGCTAGATCCTCTGCTTATTTAGGGTATGGCACCTCCCCAGCAGAAGATGGCAAAAATGACCTAGCCCCGTGTGAGCAGCCTCTAGTGGGCCCCACAGCTGGTACAGCAGCTCAGAGAACGAGCTGATCAGTGCTGTGGTCCGGAGCTAAGCGTGTGTATATGCAGACACACACCTTGTTGGGAAGTCACTAACAGAGTGTAAGATCACATATATGCTGACACTAGGCAGTTTCACACCCTAGAATTGCACAGTTCACTCTAAGGGATATTTTTCCTATCCCTCCCTTCAGCTCTTACTGTCCCTTGCTTAACTATGGCAGTAATTGTATTTGTGTTAGTAAATACCTTAAAAAACAGAATCAACTGGTGCTGAGAAAAGGTATAGAAATGAAGTGGGTGGGTGTGAACTTTTTACAACGTGTTAAAAATACAATTGATATGTTTAGCATAGGTGAATACAATAATTGCATGTTAACTTTTTATCCCTGTGTTGCAGTTGAGCGCAGACGTTCGACCACCTCCCAAAAGGGGAAGGGAAATCGAGGGTGAGACAATGGTCCAAGGGAAATGTAGTTCTTTTAGCTGACTTAGAAAGGCATTCCTTTAATACATGGGGGTCGGACTCCCACACCCTGGTAAAAAATGATCACAGCCATATGAGAGGTCTTACTTACCTCCTTTATATATCACATGCACTTTCTGTAAATCTGTTTAGCTGGTCTCTCACTGACCTTTCTCCTCTGTATATGTGCTTATCTTGTTGGTCTGTGTCAAGGAATACCACAACTCAGGTGGCACTAGATGAAAACCCCCGCAGTCAGCTGGACTTCAAGGTGATGAGAGGGTGCTCTGCAGCCATCTTGCCTATTCCAGAACAAGGTAACAGCGAGCATGCTGATAACTGCTACTGCTGGTAGAAAACTATACCCCTTCTTGTCTGATGCTCAGCAATTTAGAGTCCATGGTAACCTGAGTTCTTACAGATGCTCAGGGTTTTTCTTCTCCCAAAGCTTCCTCTCCTACTTCTGAGTAGTGAAAGGAGGTTCTGTGTTTTTTCTTGGTACTTTCTACTTTTCCTTTGTGATTTGGCTGCTTCTGTTTTGTTATTTTGATGACTGCCTCTTGCATCTGAGCCAGGGAAACCCACAAGCAGTGCTTCCCGTCACACCTCCCTGCATTGCAGGCTGCAGGGAAATCTCTTTTATGCTTCATTTGTATCTTTACAAAATGGCGCTAAAGAATCTCTTTCAAAAGTTAGTGCTACAAACTGCATTTCTGAAAGGCATGACACAGATAATACTCTCCAGAGCTCTGAGCTGGCTCATACATGATAGAGCCGATGAGCATCCATGGGTAAGGCATGAGAATTCATAGATTCACAGGATGCCAGGTTGGAAGGGACCTCAAGGATCATCTAGTCCAACCTTAAGTGTAGTTTAAGTGAGATGGGCCAGCATCCTGTCAAGATGAGTCTGGAAACTGTCCAATGTAGGGGAATCCACCACTTCCCTTGGGAGACTATTCCAATGCTTAATCGTTCTCATTGTAAAAGACTTTCTTCTAGACTACAATCGGAATTTCCCCAGGAGCAGCTTGCAGGCATTACCCCTTGTATTTTCCATATGACTCCTTGTAAAAAGGGAGTCTCCTTCCTCTTGGTAGCCACCCTTCAAGTACTGGTACATTGTAATAAGGTCTCCCCTAAGCCTTCTCTTCTCAAGGCTGAACATACCCATTTTTCTCAGCCTTTCATCATACGGCAGGTCTTCCAGTCCTCTGACCATCCTCGTGGCCCTTCTCTGGACCCTTTCCAGCTTGCCTGCATCTTTTTGGTATAGCGGAGACAAAAACTGAACACAGTACTCAATGTCTGGTCTGACCAGCACCAAGTAAAGCAGGAGAATGACTTCTTTATCTCTGCTGGTGATGCCCCTCTTAATGCAACCCAGCATCCTGCCAGCCTTCTTTGCTGCTGTAGTGCACTGATCACTCATGTTGAGCCTTCTGTCCACCAAGATCCCCAGGTCCCTCTCCACAGGGCTGCTCTCCAGCCCGGTGGATCCCAGTTTGAACTGCATTCCTGGGTTATGTGTTCCCAGGTGCAAGACCCTATGCTTATCCCCATTGAACTTCATAAGGTTTCTGCTAGCCCACTCCTCCAGTCTGTCCCCATCTTCCTGGTGGGTAGCTCTCCCCTCTGGAGTGTTGACCACACCACTTATTTTTTAATCGGGAGTAACTTCTGAGATGAAATGACAACTTAACTCTAGAGGGGAGTAGAGAAAGGGTATATTCTTAACCAGAGAATGAGCATTCAGAAAAGGGAAAACAAGTCATTACCCAAGCTCCAGGATTTATTTCTTTTCAATCTTGTTTGACAACTAAAATGTAATAAAATGGAAAACCCAAGGAGGCTGCAAGTAATGAGTTAGTTATTGACTAATGCCAACACAAAACATTAAATGGAATAATAGGAGCAACTGCAGAAACACTTCTTCATAAATCTAATATTGAGCCTGTTTGTTTGGGTTTTTTTCTGGCATGACTTTGGCCTGGCATATGAAATGGCTGCTGTCAGTGAGCAATGGAGAATAGAGGTGGACAAGGCAGGATTCATCTATTGGGAGATGTGTGTCTAGATATTTACATACTGGTGATGGAGGCTCCAGCAAACTTCTTAAGCAAGGCATTTCTATGCTGGTAATTATCCCTAACAAAATTTTGCTCAGTGTCCAAACTGTAAGTTTTTTGCTGAGATGTAAGCCCATTCTCCTATAATATTTCTACTTGTGTATAATACTTAGGAGTGTTAACACCTGATAAAGCAGAGAACAACCACAACAACTGGAGGAGAGAGGGAAGGGAGCTCTTACTCAGCTCTACAAGGACAAGGTAATGTTTTATGGCCTAATGTGAGCTTGAGGGGTGGGGAATGACATGACCACCTCAGTAACTGCACAATGTGAGTGGGTTTTTGTCTCAAAAGGTATCATAGTAACTGACAATAGAGCAGGTGGGAGGAGAAGCTGCAAAAAAGGAGCTTTTATCTACGACAACAAAAGGAATAAATACAATTTCAGTCCATAATTGGTGTCAAAAGGCAGGCTAAAATCTGTTGTGATTAAGATTTATTTTGTTTTGGTAGAGAAACACCATATTTAAGGTTACGAGACATTAATTTTAGTAGCGGCTGAGATCTAAACGTCTTGGTATATATGCACGTGAGTACTGGAGGCTGGCAAAACACTATCTGCAGCTCACTGTTCAGGCAGTAATAATGGCTGTGTTTTATAGGGGCTATTTTAATTCCCTTCCAATGTTTACAAAAAATACACTGAAGGCAATATAAAAATCCCATGCGAGATAAAAAGGGCACAAATTACCTCTTCACTGCACAGTAAAGTATAAAATGTTGCTGGTTTTCAACTTTTTAATGTGTGAAATCTCAAATGCTTCATTCTTACGTTGTGTACCAGGAGAAAAAAAAAATAAAACGAAGCATTCCAATTTTTCTTTCTTTAGCTATTTGACACAACTAAAACTGATATTTCTGGCAGGCATAAAAAAATTCTATTAGGGAAGTTCGCAATATCCTTGCTTTTTTCTATTTACTACATATTCAAATAAAAGAATGTCAAGGCTAGCACTTCTCTTTATCTTTATAGCCAAATACTCAATTAAAAAACCCACAGCGCCCTGAAGAATATCTCCTTAGGTCTTTCTCACAGGTCGTCAATCTCACACAGCACTGTCATTTCCTGAAGTGCCATGGATTCCTATAGCCTAGAAAACCCTTTTGAATTTTTTTTTTCATCTCAGGATTACTCTTTCAAGGACAATATTTGTATTTCAAGACAGTCAAGGCAGGTGTCCCTTTCCTAATGAAGATATCTAAGCACAATGTCATCTCTTCCTTATCTTCATATACAGTTTCTAGTTTGCCTTCCACATACTGCTTCACGTTTATCACATTGCTAATATGGCTTAATTTGTCTTTGCTGGATTTTTTCACATTCCCCTATTTTTACTTGAACAGGAATTTTGCATGGACAAACAAAGGAAAATCTTTAGCTCAAAATCAATAAAGGTAGCCTAGAAGAAGAAGAATATAAAAGTTCACTTTAGAAGAAACATGACCAACAAAGGAACACAAGCATCTACTGATTTTTAAGAAGTTATGTGCTTAGCTTAAGCAAAATCAGAAAAAGTTAAGACACTTGGAATAGAATTTTCTTGCAGTTACGTTTCTTTTGAAAATATGTTAAATGATTGATCACAAAAATCATGCCACTCTACAAAATGAGAGTCTACCTGTGAATTCAGAAGCTATACATTGGAGACAACTCCATTAAGCTGGCAAAGTTTCACAAGTACAAAATAAATTAGATTAATTGAGCTTTGTGGATAGAGTTGCCTTAAATTTTAATGACTTGAAACTAGTTTGCCTGAGAACTTTTCATTTCTGTTGAGTAATGCAGCTGAATGTGTCTGCATACAAAAAAAAAACCCACTATTTCCATTTGGACAAGCAGTTGTAAAGAATGTTGTAATTACCTGGAACGTTCACTCTACATATCTAAGTAAATAACCTACACAGTATTTCCAAAACAGAAGTTTGAGGTCTGTTTTTATAGGCTGTTGTGTATGAGAATTACAATGCAATTCACTTGACAATATAACTTTCTGTAGTTATGTGTTGCATAGATGCATTATTTTAAACAGCAACGATGACATTAATCTTGATCTTTGTGATGTTTTGATAGACATGATTATGCACAACTCGTGCTTTTCATCCATTTTCTTCATATCTTCCTGAGCTGTAATTGCTGGTGCAGAATGTGAGGCATTGGTCAAAGTGGTGTACTGGCTCTGTAACAATTCTCGTAACTGGAACTTTGCCTTTAGACCATCAGGTGATGCCAATGTACTTTCAGATACTAAAAAAAGGCTAGAGGATGTTAAGACATGCAGCTTTTTCCAAACTAAGCTTTTGTATCTAGCTTTCCAATCAGCACGCACAGCAAAGTCAAGCGTGATGCATTGAATTACACAAGGAGAAGTCATATGATTTAACATATTGTTCTGTGCTGTAAGCAGCTCTAGCATGAATGGGCTGGTGAGGAAGTCTGGACAGTTCAGGACTACAGTTTTTGCAAGGTCATTTTCTCCTGACTCAACCTTTACGAATATGATTTAAAAGCTTTCTGACTTTCCTCAGCAAATGCCCTTTGGCAGGATTAAACTGCACTACTGCCAATCCAGCCCAATACCAAGCATGTTAATGAGGTGTCTTGGCCTTTTTATTAATTCTACAAGCACGGTAGTCCATGCAGGACTTACTGAGAAAGTTTAATCAACCCCGTTGTTCCAAATTTATCACCACAATAAAAGAAATACTAAAGAAATACAAGATGAAAGAACTCATTTTGTAATGCTATATCATTTAATACTAAGCAGCAGTGGAGCCTTGAGGCTCAGAGTAGTGCTAACATCTGCCCCTGTGTGGGTATACAGTACGCAGAGGTGTTGCTGTCTACAGGAGGGACCTGTATAGCACCTCTACAAATGGTCTGCCCATGCTTCTTACTGTTATTCTTACTAAAAATTACTGTTAACAATTTTTTTTTAATGAAGTCTTTTAATTTCAAAAAACAGCTGGAAAAAAGTGCAGTGAGATAATGTATCTATGATACAATTAAATATATCCATTGTAGGTCACAAAAAGAGAGAACATCTTTTTGTATATTGTGGGGAGAAGAGGAGTCTGGCTTGCTGTAGCAGAACACCTATAGTAGCTTCAGAAATTATTTCCAGAAGATGGGGAAATAAAGTGCGGTTAACTTAAGATTAGGGTTCAAAATGCATACGTGGAAGCAAGTGGCTATGCTACAGAGCTATAGAACCATATAGTAAAAGTGAAAGCTCCTTTACCTTCTGTGCTCCCAGATCAGAAATTTGGCTGCAGGATTTTTAATGTCTCAGACACATGAGCAACTTCAAACTGCTGCCACTAATTTTATACAGTAAAAATTGTCTGTCAAATCAATCTCCAAGTGTTCCTTTCTCTTCAGAGAAAGCTGCATAGTCCAAGTGTTCCTTTATCTTCAGAAATCTCCTTGCTGAGAAAGCTGCACAGACCAAAGCTAGTGACACATTTTTTGCAGTAAAAAAATGTCAACTTTAAAAACCACCTTCAAAACCAGAAAAACAAAAGGTTATCTGAAAGGTGAGAATTATCAGATTTTTCTTGGGGCTAGCACACCTTCCAGATAAGCAACTTTAATCATAATATGAATACTGTGCTCTAATTCACTAAAATAACTGCCCCCTCTGAGCACAAATCCATTAATAGTTTTCTTTCAAATTCTCTCCAGAGTCCTTCAGTCTCTCTCCTCTATCTTTCTGGCTAGTGCTTCCCCCTCCATGGGTTTTCCTGGGCTACCTAGGGTAGGTAACTTCTGCTATGATTTTCCCCTCTTCCTTATTCCCTGGTTGTTTGGTTCACCTCTCAGCCAAATACATGTGAAAAAGACAAACTAGGAATGACACGCAGATAAATGCAGAAAACTTGCAAAACCACTATCTAGTCTTTCCTTAACCTCTGTTTTGTGGCCCACTATTTCTGGTACAAATTACTTGAAATGGCAGAACATGAAGAGACACCAAGGCTATGTAGAACACAGATTGAGATTCAAAACTGGCATTTATCAGGGTATGGGATACTGAAGAGGTCTACTGTTCTGTATTTTCTGCCATTGATACCTCCTACAGTTCCTTTGGGGCCTCTTGCTGGAGGAAGGAAATGTTACCATTTTTCTGCTCTGCATTTTAGTTTTCAATTTGAACTGGGAGGAGAGACAATGGCAGGGACCATACACCACCAAGACATGATGAGGTGTGAGGTGTCCTAAATTGCTTTGTGGTTTGTTTTTTTTTTATCGTACTTCTCATGTAACAATGGATAGCAAAACAAAATATAGGCCTATTCGCAATTCCAAACTTCTGTTTTCCACTGTGTCTGGTGAAGAAGAAACTAAACAGTTTATTCAACTGCTTCAAAGTAGTGAATTAAAATCAGCTTTCTATAAAGCAGCGTATATCCCAGGAACTGGGACAGTGACTCTGTATGTCCCTCCCTGACCACAACAGGCAGCTATGTCATAATTTCCAGAGCTTTCCACTTGCTTTCAGCAAGGAGTCATATCAGAAATTCTGATGCTCGCCTGACTTTGCCTGTGCATTGCAGGGTTCTCAGAACAATGTGGGAGCTCACATCAAGAATGTGCTGCAACTTGTCTTAAATTCATCTGACTGCTCTCTCAAGCACAGTCTATGTCTTTCTACTTGAGAGAGCAAGTGTGAGTCTGCTGAAGGTGGTCAGGCTGATTTTCGCTTATTATTTACCATTGCATTTGGCCATTCTCTGCCTGCTCTATCAGTTTTTCTTGGATCTCTGGGTTTATTTAAACCATTTAAAGTTGGCACTAAATATTTTAAAACACAAACGGAAACAAAAGATTATCCAGGATAGAGGAGAAAGTTTCTAGCTATGTATTTGTTTGTTGCTGTTGCCAACTCAAAACACTTTGTGTGTGAAATAGATTATGTTCAAAGTTGTTCTCCTGTTCAGTCTGAATAGCATACTAAAATTAGTCCCACTGATTGAGCTGAAGCCACTTTGTTTATACAGTAGCATTATATATTTGACATCCTGTGGATGTCAAATTTGACCCCCAGCTAGAGAAAATTAATAGTTTTGCCCATACAAGCATTTTTACATATTATATAGGACTTTTATCAGGTATATCGTATTTCTAACACCCAAAACCCCTGGGGGTGGGAACATCTGACTAATGGCTTGGGTATACACCTTCAGTGCTAAGCATACAAATACTAAGAAGGAGGAACATATATCACCTACAGAAGATTCGGTTAGAAGAGTACTTGCTCAAGGTGGGAGCTGAGTTGTCTTCTAAAGAATCAGTTTCTAGGAGTGATTTTTACGAACTGGTGAACAGAGGACACCTCAGCTTCATGCTGTACTTTCTGCAGTTGTGATTATTTTGTTGCAAAACAAAATATTTTTGCTATCTTATCCTACTACTGTGATGGTATCCTTTAAATGTAACTCTTATCTTGAGGGGTAGGAGAAATACAAAAACTTGACTTATCTTTCTTACGAAGAGAGCAGTATTTTGATAAGTGTAAACTTCCATCCCAGAGAAACTTTTGGCAAGATAGTATTTTGATGGGAGGTGAAAACAAATACAGTTTAAATTTTATTTTCCTCTGACACGGCATCACATTGTAGACAACATAATGCTAATATATCTTAGGCTGTGCCTTTTAAGAGCTGACTATCAGTCAAGCATATAATTTCATGTTGCCTGAAAAAAAAAAGTCACCATACTCTGCAACAAGTACTAATTGTTCTCTTGCTATAGGGTTCTGCTATTTTTAAAAATACACTATTTCCTAATGTCTGCATTTAGCCAGGGCTAAACTATAACAGTTGCTCTACCACCTGATGACTCCTCCCAGCAGAGAAGGGGAATCAGGAAAAGGAGAAGACCTGTGGGTTGAAATGAAAACAGATTTAGTGAAACAGAAAAACCAATACAAATGCCAGTATAAAGTACACAAAGTTATACTCAGCCCAGCAAAGGTATGGCTGTCACCATAAATGGGAAGGCAGTCCTCAGGAAAAGAGAAGCCCAAGCAGGAGGCCCCCTCCTCCGCCAACTTTCCACTTTATACTGAGCATGGCGTTTATGGTATGGGATAAACCTGTGAGCCAACTTGAGCCACCTGCCCTGGCTGACTCAAAACTGCTGATGGCCTGCAGACCATGGCAGGCCCATGATTCTGTCCCAGCAAAACCAGGACACCTAACTATTGCGTGTTTGGACTATTGTAAGTGTTTTGTTAAAGTAATGCACTAGTGAGAGGTTCAGAAAAGCCACCTCAGTGGCTCCACCTTGGTGTTGCATACCATGGTGGCTGAAACCTAAACTCTGAGTCAAATCCTGCTCCATTTTGCCCACTATTCCTTAAATAGGTATATACTGTTTAGCAAATGTTTTATTTCTAACCTGTTTCTTCCTGTTGATAGCATTACTAGTATACTACAGTATTTTCTCTCCTCATAGTAAAAATCTTAAGTAGCTCCATAAATCGACAAATTCCAAATCATCTGAGACTCATGGGATCCCCATCTTTTAACGTCCAGTGCCATACTGTAATGTTTCAGTTTTAGCGACAGTGCTTAAACATAGTTAAAATAATAAACACAATAATTTTTACCTTTATGTCTCCAGCAGCTGCTATTTTTTAAGAAGAAACATCACTTACAGCAAGATTTTATAAGATCCTAAGAGCTAGCTGTGTTGATGTTGCCTCTTAATACAATTTGGAAATGTCATCCACCTTTATTAAACATTTCAGTGAACTTTAAAATTTTCACTCCTATGCATTTTTTTCTTCTCTCACAAAATGCATGCTCACTTCAAGTTTGTCAGCACTGCCACCCAAGCTGTCCAGTGTCACCTGCCTGCATGACAGGAGAAAGTATTAACAACCATCCGTCATCTCATTTACACCTTGAAATGACAGCAGCTGGGAAAGAAAAAAACCAACAGAAAAACAAGCTTTATTGGACAGAGGAATGAGATGGTTCTGGCATATGGAAGTGGAAGATGTGTGCAACAGGGCCTCTGACTTCCATGGCTCCTTGCTGGGGCTACAGAAAATGGGCAGCTAAATGCTTCATGGATGGAGGCAAAATTTCTAGCAGGGCTGAGCAATACCACTAGTCTGCACCAACCAGTGGAACCTTTGCTTGCTCTGAGACTCAGAACTTCATACAATTTTCTCATGTCACTGTGAATTACTCCTGCACCGAGCACAGCCAGCCCAGACTTAAATTTCTGGACCTGCATTATGATAGTTTTAGTACACTCTGGGAATCTTGTACCTGTAATAATGGAGGAATGTGACACTTGATACATGCAGGATTTCAGGCAATTCTCAGATGAAATGCTCCTTGTCTATCACTCAAAGCGAGGGAATGGGCTCTGCATAGGGAATAATGCCGGACTTTGGAGGCCTGACTGAAATGTTTAATCCTACTCCTGCCTGTTGCTACCACTTCTCCTGCCCTGAACGCCCTAAAGAGACTTAAGCCAGTAAGTAGTCAGTATCTGTAGATTTAGTGAGCATTGTGTTTTCTTCCTCTCTTATCATCCTTCTGCATTGGTTCGCGTGTCCTGCACAGGGCTCTGTCACTCTGCAGGAGGGCAGCATCAGGTGCTTGCACAGTTACTCTCCGCTTTCACTGCTGGACCGCCGCCGTTCACCTGCCTTGGATTTTCGAAGTGGCCTTCTCAGCAACAAACACTGTCCCAAAATAAGGGTTGCATAGGAAATAAATTTAATGCATCCGTTAGTACATGTGTATTTAAGACGATGATTAGTTTGGCTTTAACCTGCTGGATCTCTTTCCGGTAACGGTGCAGTGATCCCGCACGGTTACCTTCCAACGAAAGGCCGCATTTAACCGACACCAGCTCGCTTCCACCTTCAACACCTTGGAGTTTCAATGTTCCAGGCAAACTCCGCTTGGGCAGAGGTGAAAGGGAACAATATTTTCTCTTCTTTTTTTTTTTTTTTTTCCCCCGTAGGACACCAAAATTCTTTAAGTTCAGCTACTTGCAGGCGATCAGATTTTGCCCAGGTATTACGGGATTTTAATTCCAGTGCGTGCGTAAGAGACACCTCTCTGCCCACACGGTTGTTTGAGTTTACCTGCGTGCCTTCCTCTTCGGTGAGGCGCGGCCGACCCCCGCCGGCGGGTGTCCTCCCCGCCGGGCTGCCCAGCGGCCGCTGCCGGTACCCCCCAGCGGCCCAGCTCCCTCAGCGCCGGC
>VZZY01012175.1:237944-257620 GCA_013400335.1 Eurystomus gularis
CGCCCCTCTCCCGGCCCCCAGCGGCATGCGGCGCTCCCCCGATGTCAGCCCGCGGCGGCTGTCCGACATCAGCCCGCAGCTGCGGCAGCTGAAGTACCTGGTGGTGGACGAGGCCATCAAAGAGGATCTGAAGTGGTCCCGCTCCGTGGAGGACCTCACCAGCGCTTCCGTGGGGCTCACCTCCATCGAGGAGCGCATCCTCCGCATCACCGGCTACTACGGCTACCAGCCCTGGGCCGCCAGCTACAAACGTGAGTCCCCGGCGCGGCCGGGCGTGGGGGGCTGCGAGGAGGGGACAAGCACCGGGGCTTCGCCGGGGTGGGGTCCCGCGGCCCCTCCGGAGCGGCTGCCCAGTGTGGGTGCGGGGGGCTGAGAGTTTACCCCCGGGAAAAACTCGCCGCGTGGAAGTGCTCCCACTCTCTGCACAGAATTCCGTGTTGCGTGAGCCCGTCGGCAGGTGCGGGCTCACGGGAGCTCACTGCAAGAATCACGACAGTTACATTCCGTTAAGAAAATAGGTCAAGTATTTGCCTGAACGCTGCAGGCACACTTAGTGGTGCTGATTACCGTGTCTGTGACAGCTCTGTAGAAGCCGCAGCGCACTCATGCACATACTGTTTTCACAAGTAATGCGCTCTCTCCGGGTACCTCTTGTCGTTTGGGGGGGTCTGTGAGATTTCCACAGCACTTGATCTGAATGTTATGCTTTTCTCTGTGTCAAGTGGAACTGTTTCTCCCATAAGCCTTCACTTGAGAAAGAAACTTCCTATGGTATCAATGTGAAGAGAGACATAGCTGTATTCCTCCACATACGGAATTTACAAAGGAAGTGATACCTTGAGTGGGTATAATGTATCAAATAGTATTGTTGCATGTAACGCCTTATGTCTTGTCCCTGTTTCATGGCAATTGCATGAATTAGCAAGTTCTGAGAATACTTTACCAATTAACTGAAGTCATAATAATATTTTGGTTGTCTTAACGTCACTTGTAACATCACAGGGGTATTTTGTACGAAGGATTCAGCTGTAACAGAAATAATTGCTTTGCTGAGAAGATTGGCTCTGATAAAGTGACTGTTTTCATGTTGTACTTTCCTAACCACTAAATGTAAATGTTCTGAATTGTTTACTTATGGATTATCTGTTTGGCAGTGTGTTTAATAATGGAAGAGAATAATACAAGACAGTGTGGTACGCAGAACTAGTTCAGTTTTTCTGTGAGGAAGAGCCACTCTGGATTGCCTGATAATAGGACTTTACTGATAAATATCCTAAGACTTCTTCTGTAAGAGCCTTTTCTTTTTCTTAGTTGAGATTATGACAGAAATATCTGATATTTGCTACTTGACTCACCGAGGGTATGGGATTTCTTTAAGAGTAATCCCATTGCCTGGATTGGGGCCATTCTTGAGAGTAAAGCTTATTCAGGTCAGTTTTCAGGATCAGTTCATATGCTGATGCCAGACTGAGTTGGTTGCTAGTGCTTCTGTCTGACAGAGTGACTAATAGTCCAGCTGAAGTCACACTGAGCTGCTGTGGCTGAACCTTCTGAAATAACAAAGGTCATGCTGGCTCCTCAATTATAAACTATTTGTTGAAATTTATAACTGTGTCTGAAAAAGTTAATTGCAAGCCTAAGCCTGCTATTCTAGTTATATTTTTCTCTCCTAACTTGTTCTGAATACCAAAATTATATACTTGAGTTGTAATGGTGGGGGATAAATATACTAGGTGTCTGAGGTTTATAAATTTATGTCTAAAAAATAATAGGTTGTATGAAGTCATTGCCAATTTAAAATCTGAGTTGCTGGGAGCGTAGAAGAACATGCAGAAGAAAAGGTCTGTCTCCCTAGCTGGTATTATATGGTATGGCTGAAGCAGAGGCTGTGTTGATCAGCATCAGCTGAATAGCTGACTGAATGCATGTTAATGGGATAGATTGTCAAAAGTGGGAAGTCGACTTTGTCACAGCCACTTTGAAACCTCTTTGAATAGTCCTTCAAACTGGGCTTACGCCCAGTTTTGGGATATGGACTTACCTTGTGACTTTCTGGTTAGAAGGTTTAATTGGCCCAAGAACTGTGCACAAATGATTTTTATTAAGCTTAAATTGCACCCTGGGTACTTTTTGTCATCTTACTGTGCATGTTTGTAGACATTTACATGCTGTTGGTACTATAATTATAGAGTATATGAATAATGGACCTGCTTTCTGGAAAGTAAGTCCATAATCTAGTCTGATCTAGATTTGATCTCTCTCAAGGACATTCTTTTTATTGTAGCTACATCACTTGTAGGGCTAGACCTGGTTTTTTTCACACTGAAGTGTATTCCTCTTGTACTTCATTTAGACTGTTTATATGTATGCAGGTATGAAATTGTTTAAGACATTCAGAAAGCTTTTTCTAGTTTTTTTAACAAAACTCCATGAGGGAAACAAACCAGAGAGATAGTGTTGCCATGACCCCAAAACTTGCTGGCAGGCTAGTTGTGAGAAAAAAAAAAGACCAATTAAAACATATTGGGGATACCTCAAGGTTATGTACCAACCTTAGTATTTAGTATACTTATAAATTCAGTTGAAAGAGGGGAGGAAGAAGTGAAAAATCTGCTGAAGACACAAACTGTTAGGGATTGGACAGAACAAGAAAGGATTTGTCATTACTCTAGGGAGACCTGACCCAGCCAAGTGAATAGTCCAAATGTCAAAAAATGACATTCAGTTATCACAAATAGGAGCCTTTTGTTTCCTGAAAATGCTAAAATTACCTGCAAAATTTCACATCGTTACATCCGCTGGTGGGAGGGAATAGTTTGGTACTGTACACAGCTCAGGGAAGACCTCTGCTGTTTGACTACACTTGCAAACCAGATTTTAGGAACTGGAATAATGTAATGTACTTCTGTGTTAGGTGCCTTCAGAGAACTTAGTGGTACAGCCTAGTGAAATACTGTTTAATACTGGTTATCTCCTCTCAAAAAAGATTACAGAAGGCTCTGAGATGAGTAAGGAGAAAGAGTACAGACAATCTATAAAAGAGTCTCAAGGGTTTAGCTGTTTACCTTAAAGAGGTTAAAACAAAAGTAAGGAAGGTACTGGCATATATTGCTCAGGCAGATAGAGAGTTTTTCCTCTTAGAGTCATAGAATAATTTTGGTTGGAAGAGACCTTTTAAGATCATCAAGTTCAACCATTAACCCAGCACTTCCAAGTCACCACTAAACCACATCCCTATATGTCTTTTCAATACCTCCTGGGATGATGACTCCACCACTTCCCTGAGCAGCCTGTTCAGTGCTTGACAACCCTTTTGGTCAAGAAATTTTTCCTAATATTGAATTTAACCTCCCCTGGTGCAATCTGATGTTATTTCCTCTTGTCCTATTATTTGATCCTTGAAAGACTGACCCCCACCTTGCTGCAACCTCCTTTAAGGTAGTTGTAGAGAGCAATAAGGTCTCCCCTGATTCTCCTTTTCTCCAGGCTAAACAACCCCAGTTACCTCAGCTACTTTTCATAAGGCTTGTTCTCTAGACCATTCACCAGCTTTGTTGCCATTCTTTGGACATGCTTCAGCCCCTCAATGCCCTTCTTGTAGTGAGGGGCCCAAAACTGAACACAGTATTCAAGGTGTTCCAAATACAGGGAGACAATCACTTCCCTACTCCTGCTGGCCACACTATTTCTGATACACGCTAGGATGCTGTTGGCCTTCATGGCCACCTAGGCACAGTGCTGGTAACATTCAGTCAGCTGTTGACCAACACCCCCAGGTCCTTTTCCACTGGGTAGCTTTCTAGCCACTCCTCCCCAAGCCTGTAGCGTTGCTGGGGGTTGTTGTGACTGAAGTGTAGGACCCAGCACTTGGCCTTGTTGAACCTCATACCACTGGCCTTGGCCCATCGATCCAGCCTGTCCAGACCCCTCTGTAGAGCCTTCCTACTCTCAAGCAGATTAACACATCTGCCCAACTTGTTATTGTCTACAAATTTACTGAGGGTGCCCTTGATCCCCTTGTCCAGATCATTGATAAAGATATTTAACAGGACTGGCCCCAATACCGAGTCCTGGGGAACACCACTTGTGACCAGCTGCCAACTGGATTTAGCTACATTCACCACCACTCTCTGGGCCCAGCTGTCCAGCCAAATTTTTATCTAGTGAAGTGTATGCCCACCCAAGCCACAAGCAGCCAGTTTCTCCAGGAGAATACTGTGGGAAACTGTGTTGAAAGGTTTACTAAAGTCTAGACAGCCTTTCCCTCATCCAGTAAGCGGGTCACCTTGTCATAAAAGAAGATTAGGTTAATCAAGCAGGACCCATGCTGACTGGGCCTGATTGTTCTGTGTGTTGCATGATGGCACTCAAGATGATCTGACCTTTCCCAGCACTGAGGTCCAACTTACAGGCCTGTAGCTCCCCAGATCCTCCTTTCATCCTTTCTTGTAGATGGGCATCACATTTGCTAACCTCCAGTCGACTGGGACCTCCCCAGTGATGGAAAGTGTCTTGGGGAGCGAGAGCTTCCACCAGCTCCCTCAGTACCCTCAGCTGGATCTCATGCAGCCGCACAGACTTATCTAAGATTTAAGTGGTATAGTAGGTCACTGACCATTTCCTTTTAGATTATGGGGGCTTCATTCTGCTACCTATCCCTGTTGTCCAGTTCAGGGGGTTGGGCACTCAGAGAACAACTGGTCTTACTATTAAAGACTGAGACAAAGATGGCATTCAGTAGCTCAGCCTTCTCCTCATCCTTGGCCATTACGTTTCCCCTTGCATCCATATTATTGTGTTGTAAGAGAAAAACACATGGAAAGTCAATGAAGCTGAAAAGCCATCAATTAAAAACTGATAGAAAATGAAATAATTTTAAAGAAAACGTGGAATTGTTCTTGAGATCAAGAATTCAAGGGCTTGTAATTGATAGCGGTGACAAGATCTAGAATTGTGATAAACTGGGAAAAGTATTGGAGATAATATTAAACTTCATTATTCAAAATTGAAATTAGCCCCTCTTAGGCAGGGAGGGGGCTTCTTCTTAAGGGTTTCTAGTGCTTTCCTCTGTAGCATATGCCCATCTTCAGAAAGAGGATAGGAGCGTGTTCTGATCTAATCTGTCAGTTGTTATTTTTCTGAAATTCTCACTATTGATTTTCAGGGTAACTAATTATGTGAATAAATGCTCTCCAGTCTAAATGGAATATTCATATTTGCCCCATGGGGACTATTTTGCAGCATCTGACTTGACTTCTCAAATGCAAAAGCAGAGGGGAAGAAACATGCATAAGACACAGTCAGATTGTAGAATCATACTCTGACACAGCTATGTCAGTAACAGAGCTCAATACTTGTGAAATCATAGTTGTCAACCAGAGGTATGTTAATTGACTTTTTTTTTTTTTAATTAACACATAGGAATAAAAAAAATTAATTAAAAAAAACAACAACAAAGCAAAGCACCACAAAGTTTGTAGATCCCAGTCACCACCTTTTTATTATATGGAGATCAAACCATTGTTAGGGCTGTATTAGCAAGTGCTGTTCTCTTCCACAAAGGTTAAGTAAATTACCATGATTTCTGCCTCTAAAAGCCTGTGACTTCAGTTTAATAGCAGAGACAAGTTTGGAGGCAAACAGCCATATTTTATGTTTCCATTTCATGCCATTATCAGTAGGAACTAGGTTTCTAAATATTTTTGGAAGTGTAGTCCTTAGGAGCTTTTCTGTACTTGAGAAATACAGGTGTCACTAAACTCTTGAACTGTCTTGCTGATCTGTATGGAAGACTTGTCTATTTTAATTATTGTAGCAACTGGCAGGCCACTTGTTTCCACCTGAAATGTGCACAGCTAGCACCTTTGCCAACCATTAATTTTTCTCTACATTAACTAGGTCTATTTTGCAGTGATTCAATATCACAGTCTGTCATTATGTCATTAGTATTTTAAATATATTCATGTGGGCTTGAGCTAGCTAGCTCTGTTTTGCAATCTTTGCCTCTTCCTACAGATCAGCCGCTTCTACTCCTTGTTTAAGATTAAGGTCCTTCTTCTAAAGCAGAAACTTTCAAATATCCTTAGCGTGTGTTCCTAAAACAGACTTGTTATGGACAAATCAGGATTATATGGGTCCCTCCTTCCTTTTAGTAGTCATCTGGCATGTAGTGCAGCAGGTTCTGACCTAGACATGGAATTTAAGTGCTGTCGCCAGTGTAAGTAACATATTGGAACACATTGGCTTACAAATATACTGAACACTGCTCAGAAAGCAATATTGTCTGAGTATGAAAACGCCCCAATTACTGAACTTTGATAGCCTTTCAAAGTAGTGTTGATTTTAGCTAATTAAAAGTATGAGCATTGTACCCTTATAAATACTGGAGTATCAGCTGCACAGCTAGAGACCAGTGTTTCCAGCTGATCCTTGGTGTTTCTCTCTGTGATCTGCTTTTCGTATGCCATTGAATGCTGTAACTTTCACACTCACTAAAAGCAAATCCAGTTGGAATATGAATCAGGATCAAAATATTAATGCTTGAAATTTGTGCAAATACTGTTTTAGCATATTTGTGTCCAAGCAAGAATTTAGCTTATTTTTTGAGGTGATCTACAAGAATCTCCAGAAGTTAGAAGACAGAAGTTGAAGAGTATGTTTTGCTCTCAGGAAAGCTATTTTCAGGCCAGCTGTAAGCAATTCATTTAAAACTGATTACTTTCTTTCCCATATGTAAATACTGAATGCAAGACTTGGTGGTATCGTTCATGTTGCTGTTCCTGAGGTCAAATGATTATGTGAGAATCTTGCTTTTTAGGTGAAAACATGAAGTAACCTCTAGATGTCTTGCTCTGGGAGAGAAATTTGGATATCTGCCCCAGGGTCAATCTGTAGATCAACCCCATCTCCCCATCCCCTAGAAGCTCAGAAGACAAGTTAAAATGTGTGCTTTATCTCTTTTGTTTGTTTGTTTGCTTTTTATGCCAGGCTTATGGTATCTGAGGCCTGATACACTTTTGTTTTTTAAATACTCTTCGTCAGCAATACTATCATAACTAATTGTTATACTAGCAAGAAAAGCTCAGAAAACATGGTAACTGTTACAGGTGAAATAAAGTAGTGGTAATGAATTGCACTGCAGATTACAAGTACTGTAGCATTGTTGTTTCAAATGTCAACTATAGTTGTCTGCTGCAAGCTAAACCTGTGTGTGGTTATACACAAACCAGGAGTATCACTGACTTATATTGACATGACAGCTCACACAAAACCTCCTAAAACCATTTCGCCATATGTACAGTACTCACTGTAAATGAGAAGAGCTGGCCCCAGACACAGTCTCTTAAAATATTTCCGAGATCTGATAATAAGCCTGCAGTGGTTGCCCCAGAATATTACAGGAAGTGTTTCTCATTGGAAGGGAACTCATGGGCCCCCGTGAACTTTAATTCTTTGGGTGGTCTTGCAACTGAGAATGAGTGTGGAATAGCACACTCTGGCCATGGGAGACGGCGCAGTGTACAGGTGATGAATACTGAGCAGCTGTAAAGATACCACATGAATATTTATAGAAAAAGGGAGATTGAAATATAGCCAGGCTTTCAGAAGTTTATTTTTGAAGACAATTCCAATGGAGAAGAGACATGAGGGTTCTTTGGCTTTTGGCAAGTGGCTAGAAAAGTAATTTTTGGACAATGCTAAGCAGAAAACTGGTTCCTCTTGCAATATAGAGCTTCATTAATCACTAATTTTAAGTTTTGAATTGCTTGCTGGCAAGCCCAGCAAATTGTAATTTAGACTGGTTTACTAACTATTTTTAATTGTTTAGTAAATATTTAGTAAATAGTTAATGTTTAGTGAGCATTTAATAACTTCTTTACTAATGAATTTTAATTGTGTAGTGTTAAGTAACCACCATTTTTAACTAGGCAGCAAGATGAATATTTTATATTTTGTATCTAGTTTTCACAGTTTTCACAAAATTAGCACCTACAAAATAGCTCCTCTTCTTAATTTGTTTGCTGTTTAAACAAATTAATTGGTTGCTTTCCATTTTTTTCAGTGCAGCTTTAATTACGTGCCATCTACAGTATGCCATTTATGCAAAACAGTCCATGGGAAAGCAATTAGGGGTTTGTTGGTTTCCAGCATTCATTTTATACCCTTAACAAATGTTATCATTGAATGTTGTTATTTTGGTAGAATACACCACCGAAGTTTCCATCGTGAAAAGCTACTACTAAAGCTAGTTGTATGTCTTTGTAAAGACAGGGCCCAAGTTAACAATTTTGAAGAAGAGTGTTATTTGGTATTTGAGACTCCCTTCACTGGTGAATTGGATTTTTTTTTTTAATAGAAATATGAACATGTTCACTAATCAATGTGTTGAATCCATAATAATGGATTGTTGCTAAACCCACAAAGTACTCTCTATTGATATGATGGAGCAAGCTAATTTGTTGAAAAATAATTTAGAGACTGTCAAGAGTTATGAACAAATGCTTATTTTTGGAACTATCTTTAGGGGAGGCCCTTCCTTCATCAGGGTAAATTTCTGTACTTGTTCTGGAGTGTACTGTGTGGTGTATATTTGCAACTTTAATCAATTATTTGTTTAATAAAAACAATTAATTGCCTAAGAGAACAGCATTGGAATTGGGCTGCAAAGGCTGTCCTGGTCTACCATAATATCAGATACCATTGTGTAACTGGAGTGTTACTGAAACACAAAGCCACAAAAGGACAAAGACTTTTGGTCCCAGATGTTTGTCTCTCTTCAAATTGCTTAGTGCATCACCAGTGATGCTCATTAGCCTAATAGCTAATTTTGCCAGATTCTTGCTCATGTCAGGGCTTTCTTCAAGGTGAGTTTTTATGCCGTAATCTCTCTTTAATGTAATGAGGTGTTTGTATTTTGTATTTGTGGTGTAAATCAGAAGCTGCTAATAATTGCTGCCATTTACTTGAATCAGGATAGAGAGAGGGATGGAAAAGTTACATAAAGACGACTTCAGTCCTTTGGCAAAATGCCCTTATCTAGAGCAGCTGGAGGGTGTAGTTCTGTCTCTCTCTTTGTTTTGGAAGCTGAAGCCATAGACTTAACACTCTTGCTAGTGAATGGTGACTACTCCGAGAACAGTAATACAATGAGCATTTGTGTTTGGAGAAAGAAATTTATCTGCAGACCATGGTTCCTACCTAGGCAATAGCTAGCCCTCATGTGATGTATCTTGTTGTAGAGCCAACTTCCCTGATCATTTTTGACTCTCTGATTATTGTCGCTTGACATGTTATTTCATTCTTCAGCACGTCTGTGGAAGAAAAAAGATGTTGAGATTGCACAGAAGGCCATAGAGGAGCATTTGCTTTATGACCCACTCCATGAAACATGCCATAGATGGCGGGATGCAGGGGTGGTATTCCCTGATTTCATTTCCTTTAAACTTCAGGAAGCATGTCCTGTAGTGAGACAACTCCCCTTATGAAAAAGTACATCTAAGTGGTTTCAGACACCTCTGTTTTTCTCTTGAACTCAAGGACCTCATGAAGTTCATTTTTGTACCAAATATTCTTTACTTTTCTTCTGGTCATTTTTTTCCATGAGTATATCTGGCCAACATGAGAATTGGGCTTTTTCTCTGAGAACAGCTGTTCCAGTAGTGTAGAAATTTAGGTGGCCTAAGATGTAGACAAATAAGGATGACTTAACACAGCCAATGGGATGTATTAACTCAGCAGGCCAGTCATATGAGGCAGGGAAATTTGAATATTTGAGCTTCTCCAGGACAAGGGAATGTAACTGGCTGCTAGGGAAGTAATATGGCATGGATATTGCTTTGCTGTAACTGTACCCTGTGCAACAGTTGTGAAAAGGGGCCTTATATGTTTAAAAGGAGCAACCAGATTTTCAGTTTTAAACAGTGATGCAAAGTCCTACCAATCCCACTGCAGTATCAATAATAGGTGGTAGAGCTGATCTGATAGTGACAACTCATTCTGTATTTAGTTCTAGAAAACTCAGAAAATTGAAAGATTTTTGCATAGCATCTTTCTAGGAATCTTTGCTATTAATATTCCTTTAAAATGACACTCATACACCAGACAGTGTTTTCTTTCTGCATGTCAAATTCTTTTACATCCTACAGTGACACTTCCTGAAAAGCACATCTTTTGTCTACATGTTAAGAATACACTGGAAGTGGAAATGATATCAGAATATATAGAGTGTGAACCTAAACTCTCTTATGACTCCCTAGGTACTTTTTGTTTCTTGATGAACTTACTGCACAAAGGAAATCAGGAAATCCACCTCCAGTAGAGCACTTCTGGCTCAAAGTAATACATTAGTCAGCTCTGCACTCATAATAATACTGCAAATATAAGAGAATTAGAAAAGCTGTTAGGATGAATCCCTGACTCCAGCCAAGCCCATGCCACTTGTGTCGGTAACTTCAGTCAAACCAGATTTCACCCACCAGGCTTAAGTCTTCAAGTTCACCTTTTAAGCAGGCTTCTTGCTTTGTATGCTGAACATCTGTTCCTAAGGCAACTGCATTCAATTACACCTACCCATACATGGTCTTTGTTATATGTTCCTGAGCACTATTGAGGAGCTCTGTTTAAATTATAGAATAATTATTTCTTTTAATAGATGTGCAGTTTTAATTTTCTTTCATCTTGAACTTGGTATTTAATTAGTACTTAATAGCTTATCCCAACATGGGTAGAAAGCATCTACAGCAATTGGGAAGAGACTGCTTTTTCTTCCCGTTGCCTAGAAAGCCAACTACCCAGAGCCCAAGTGCTGAATGGAGAAAGAACTTATATACAGTCATTTGCAGTTTTAGGTTAGGAGTTAAGGATTGAAACCACTAACAGGGCATGCCATAGAAGCACTGGGATAGGAGGAGAAGATCCTCAAAGAGGTCTATTACCAATAGACAATTCCTGTTTTCCTAAGTCCAGAGTCTCTCATTTTTGCTAAATGCTAAATCACTGTTTATGTCTTTCCACCTTGGATGAGAACAAAGAATCTACCTGTAGTAGCATGGGAGACACTGAATGGGTATGAGGCAGGAGCCTTTAAAAACAATAACAGAAAGGCATTCTAGTTCATCATTTGTATAAGCTTGGAAGCCAGTTAGGCTTTGATAGCCCTTACTCAGACAGCTGAGTAAGAACATAGATAACCAGACCTCTTTGCAAATGTGGACAAAAGATGGTGTGCAGTGGGATGGAGTTACAGTGTTCCTGGAGAAATTTGAATTGCTGAAGAGAACAAAATGTTGTACATGCAGTTTAGGTTTTTTTGGTCATTGTTAAACTATCCCACCATAAAGCCGTATCAGTAATGTACAGGGGGAACTCCTAGGTAAAGTTTAAAATCCATCTAATGAAGCTGGCTAATTGGCTTAGTGCATTAACCCCTTATGTCTGTGTTTTCAAACACCGAAATCATTCAGTCTTCATGTTGGTAAAACTCCAATAGAAGTTAAGAGGAATTTTGCCTGTCTAAAACCAGCAACTAATGGTGGGAAGGAATACTGCAGTCCTGAAGAGAAATGAGGGTTCTGGTCTCACTGTGGTTGTAATATGTATGTGAAAGCTGTGCAGTTTGACAGGCTTGAACACTCCAGAGTCCCAGGAGTAAACTAGCCAAAGTATTTTTACAAACACAACATGCTATCGCAACGCCGGAGTCTCTTTTCCTATTCTAATGCCTTCTGCACTTTTCAAATAGAAGTGGAGAGTGGCTGGATCTGGTCCCAGCTTCCAGCTGAGAGTGTTCTTGTTGTAGCTAACTGTTGATGTAAACATGTATAGTAAATTCACTTCCAGCTAGGAGCATTCCCTGTGTAAACTTCTAGTGAATTCACTTGATTTCTATACAGAAGGCAATTAGAGAGTAGATATTTGTGATCTTCCAATTATATAAAAGAAAATGATCCTTCTTATTATGCTAGATGAGGACAGCAAGAGAGCAATGAAACTGCCTTTCTGTCTACAGCGGTTCAAAACAGGAAGAGTTAAAACAATCTCAAATGTTAAGACAATTCGGATCTTGAAAACATTTTTTTGGAGGGAGGATTGTAAAACCTTTGCCAAAGATGCATGCCCAACTGCAGGAATTGTACTGGATCTAGATCAAGACATTTAGTATTAGTTAATTCCTTGGATATTAACTGCTCTAGCTGAATTACTGTGCGTTGAAGAATAATTGAAATATACAAAAACATCAACACATTGCAGAAAGGTTTTTTCACTTGAGATATATAGCTCTCAGCTAGTACAAGGTTAAACCAGTTGCACTGTAATCTGCTTTGTGCTACAGCAGCTAATTTTACTCAAAGAAAATTGATTATATACATCTGAGCTCAGTGTTGAAGCTGGAGAATTTCTCTAACAATAACCAACATTGCAAGTCTTGACTTTCTTGCTTTTGTGTTGGTGTTGTTTTATTTTTGATAGTCTGAATTATTCTGTCACCTCATAAGGATGGTTTCATTAGATTATTTTCTTTTTTTAGAGTTAAAATTAGAGCAATTCTCAACCATTACTACTTTAAATAATATTTCTCTAATGATTTTGCGTTTATAAGCTTTTGGGACTAGCTAATGAATTAAGTTTAAACCTTATATTAGTTACTATAAAGTAGCGCCCCAAGCCTGTCAGTGTTGAAGAGGCATTTGGACAATGCCCTTAATAATATGCTTTAACTTGTGGTCAGCCCTGGAGTGGTCAGGCAGTTGGACTAGATGACCATTGTACATCCCCTCCAACTGAAACTATTCAAACCAGGACAAGTTTCAAGCCTGCAAAATGACATATGAGTAACTTAAGCAATGCAGCAGCTGTGTGACTAAAATTATTCCTTTGTATAAATTAATTTTTAGGATAATAATTGTTTGTATTGCCCTAAATAGCTGGTTTGTACTGACTGTGAACGTAAAATTTTTTTGAAAATACTATTTTGATATTCTTTACAACATAAAATGTTATTTTTATTTTTCTGTGCTAATTATAGCAGTCTATAAGATTTTATCATTGCTATTATATATACATTGTAGGTCAGTTTGTGTGTGAATAAACCAAATAACTTTTCTGTGTGAACAGAAATAATTCCAGTCAGTGTCAAAATACTTCAATTCTCTTAATAATTTTGTCCTTTCCAACATAATCATTGATCTGTGTTTTAATATTTTTCATCAATCTGATCTTGTCATTCTTCCAGAATGTAATATAATCCAAAGCAATCCATATGTGCTGAGCAATTAAGTTTGACACAATGGTCTGTCTATTGTCAAGGTTTAGGTTCTCAAACCAGGACACAACCAAGTTCTCAAACTCAAACCAGGATACTATAAGGAAAAAATCCCAGTGACAGAGTTTCTTTGCAGTTTATTTAATGCAAATGAAGAACTGTATAAATTATTGTTTTGATGAATGCTTGATTTATTTGAGAAAAATATATTTCTCCTGGTAATATTTCTGAGTAAGCAATTAAACATTATAGGACCATGTTGTGAAATTAATTCTTTGATATCTTGTTTGCAGGAAGCACCATTTCCTTAAGCATAAAACCCTCTTCAAACTAAGTACATAATTCATTTTATTGAAATTTGTTCTCTATTGATTTCAGTGGAGGAAAGTAGTACTTAAGCAGCACAAGCTTGTAGAGTCTGATTTAAAATAAATAGCCTGAAAAAGATGAATAAAGACAATTATCAGTTGTAGAGTTTGGGGTAACAGCATTAATTTTTCAAATATCTAGCTGAAAAAATATCCAGTAATTCAGATGTCTGGGAGCCCAAATGCAGCATGTGACAAGAAACTAGTTAAAATGTTTTTTGTGATCAAATTTAACTCTGAATCAGGTTTTTGGAAAAGGGAAAAATTTTGTCATACCCAAGTCTATATAAGACTTGTAGACTATAAGAGATTTATAGTCTCTTACATCATAGAACAGAAGTCTTTGTGTTCTGTGTATTGCCCACCTGAGGGACTCTCATCGTTAAGGAGCCACCATTAACCACACTTTATTTGTAAGTATCTGTGATTTGAACAAGTGGAATGGGGGGGAGAGGAATTCATCCTACCTACTGGCGGATCGCGACAGAGGCCATGCAGGAAGTTGTACTGTTGCTTTCTGTTCTCCGGCCACTGCCCTTTTTGCTTGGGTGCTAGGTTTATCCATTTTGCATGGGAAGTGAAGAGCAAGGAGGAGTTCTGTGATGAAAATGATGCAAAAGTTTAGACAAAGACTCCCATGAACATCAGGACAAAATACTCTGTTCAGCTTTCTTTTTTCTTTCTCCTTCCTAGAAGACAAGTCACTTCATTGATGTGATGTATGGTTGCAAGTCCTCCGTGGGTATGTTAGTTGATTGCTGTGTGCAACTGCAGGCAAGTAAGAGTCAGTCTTCCTAATTGAATTGCGCTGCAGTGTGGCTTGTGTAGCCATCTAACGGCCTTCCTGGTAGAGACTTTGGCAAGGAGAGGAAATTGGCAATTGCAAGAAAAGTTGGGGTACCAGTTTTTATTCTTGGATCAAACACACCAGTTTATCAGCGTTTCAGATAATAAGTGCTAGCCAGCAGGAGTGTGGAAAACTAGAAGTAGTTACGCTTCAATTAGCTGGTTCTGCATGCTTGGGCAGAAGACTGAGATCCCCAAAAGTTTTGGTGAGTCTAACTTCAGTTAACTTCAGCTAACTTCAGCAAGAGTTAGGTGTTCAGATATAAGGGTCTGTGCCTTAGATTCATCCTACTGTCTCGGTCTTCATTTTCTTGGTAGTGGAGTTTCTCTAAGGTGTAGCCTGGCATCTGTGACTACCTCCATGTCACTTTTCTGAGAGGCACTTTGTTGCCTGATTTGGCACTAGCTTGCAGGTCATTCTCTCACCCCAGGCTGTCCACTTCTTCATTTCTGTTGTCTCTACTCCATTAACCAGTTCACCTGTCTTCTCTCTCAACTGCTGATGAATTATTTTCCTCATCTGTTTCTGTTACCGTTAGGTCTCTTTCTTTCTTCTGACAGCCAGCTGCAGTAATAGCTGCAGTACTAGTCATGGATGGATAAAGATAAGACCTAAAAGAAAGAGAAACTCAGAAAGACTAACAACATCCTGGGCACAGATATGCTAAAAAGAAAAGCTGTGAACATGTTCTGAATTTTGTGTCGGAAGCCTGGAGAGACAAGGTGGCCAGTGCCAGAAAGGCACTTCCCAAGGCAGTTTGGGGAAAACAGCAAGAGGGGAGGCTGGGAAATCATCAGTTATACTGGTTAATTTTAGCATTTTAAATGAGTGAAGATAGATTTGTAAATGACAAAAGAAGGTTTCAAGTTGGTATCAAGTGGAAAGTCAGATTTGTTTTTATGCTTTACCCCAGGGTCTGTACAACTCCTGGGTACCAGTACAAATATTATGAATACAAAGTAGTATCTTTCCTGCAGAGGAATATATTTTCCAATCTGTTTGTGTGCAGTCAGTTGTCTCTAAGAATGAAATGTTAGTAAATTATCTTGAATCCCTCTGCCTCCTTTAAACTGCCTTTTCTGAAGAGCCTGGGCAAGCTGTTTGGCCTTCCCTCAGAGCTCCTCCAGGTGAAATGAGAATTGTCAGTTCACAAGGCAAATGTCACTTAACTCATCTGAGTTCCAGTTTTTATGGATATGCTGTGCTGGAGTATCCATATGCATGTATGACAGAGGGGTTAATGAAAAAGATTTTGGCAGTAACAGAACAACAGGGATAAAATATGGAAATATAAGGCAAACATTCTGAATCAATTTAGTAAATAAAAAAATAGAAAGCAAAATAAAACACAAAGTAAAAGAGATTGTTATGGAAGTGTAAGAGTATGTGGGAGAGAATGCCATATGGAGTATTGGATTGCAGGCGACCAAATTCACATGTGATGTGAGTTCTGTGAAAACTTGTAAGGAAATAAATAGTATGAGAAAGACATTGAAGAATAGCAAAGGCATAGGAGAGGTCATGAAAGCTTCAAACAGGTCTGAAGAGCTAGAACAAGGAAGAAAACTAGGCGGCTTTTCTTATGTGGAAAATCTAAGTGTTGGGGTTTATGGTATCTATACATTTCTCATGCTCTTATTTAAATAGATTATGAGCCCAAACATGAACACATGAACTTACTGTACCCCTGGCATGATTTGCTGAGAGGTGAGTGCTAGCTGAGCTATGTTGCAATTATTGTATCATTTTGCTTTGTAGGTAGGCAGAGAGGAGAAACTTTATCTGAAATAAACAAAAAAACAGACAGCCTAGTATCAGTCAGAAATTATTTTTGCCTATAGCCATGTAAATGCAAAGGAAGACTGTCAAGAATATTGGTTCAAATTAAAAAATTTTGTTTCTCTATAATGTATCCTGTTGGTTATGATTTTTACTCTCCCAATAGTAATGAGCTTTGAATTTTTGTTTGAGTATCTCCCTGACTTTGAGATTCTTTGGCCAGCAGACTTAGCAGTTCCTGATAAGGGATGAAGAAGAGAGAGCTTTTCCACAGAAAGTGGATTTTGGTGGCAGGAAAATGAGATACAGTTGGATAATCATTGTACAATCAGCAAGTTCCTACATGTTATTTTCCACTGACATTATTTAGACTTGCCCAGTTCTATATCAGTCCAGGATCACAGGAATGGAGAGGTTGGAGTAACCTATTGATGTGGTCTGTGCCGTCTCCAGATGTGCTGCGTACTGGGAATATGGCTGAGAGAGGTACCCTTTCCCCCCTGCCTCCTTTCCAGATAAACTGTTCAGTCACAGTGGAATCCACAGTCCTCTTTCTTTCCTTCGCTCAGTGGCTGAGCCTATATGTGTGCAAAATCACACACATCCTGATGTTCCAGTGCTCTGTACTTTTTCATTGTTTTAAATATAAACATGACTCAAACACGTGTAAACCGACTGCATGTGTGTGCAGTGTGAGCTGATGCTGTTGGGTATTGAGTGTTACCTTGGTGAAAACTGTGTCCCTGAACAGAAACAGTTAAGCTTTCTCATAACATGTAGCCTGAGAGAACATTATGTAATGATTCGCACTGACATGTTTGGATGGTTTCTTTACATTGACTGATCGTTCTTACAAGTCGCTTTCCCCCTCCCTTTCTAATAATTTAATTTGTTCACTTGTATAAAGCCCATTAGTTTTGCACTGAATTGATTGTCTGTATCACAGCTGTGGATTTGTTCCTCTAAGACATTTTACAGAAGTCTTAATTTAGCCTTTTCTACGGTTGCAGCAATGAACATTGTAGTTTGACAACCAGTTATTTCAAGCTGCATACAGCACTCCTTGAGTGGTGTTCATAGAGAAATGGAAAAATGAGCAAGGTAATTTGACAGAAAAGTCTGCATACAGTGCTTTTTTACCTGGTCAGAAAGAATTCAGTAAACTTGTCTAGGGAAGAATAGAGAGAAGGCATCAGAAAAGAAATTTGTGCTGTTTTCCTATGACTAAACCTTAGTCTGTTTTAGCTGCTCTCCTAAGACGTCTCTAAGCACCCACAATGTATTAAGATCACTGGCTTGTCATGGTTGAGTTTTCTAAATCACTTGCCATGGAATCCTGATTTAGGATCTTGCTGACTTTGCCAATTTGTCACGGAGGAAAGATTTACGTCACTTGAAGAATCACTGTCAAAGATTTTTAATATGAATTTGTACAACTAACAGAGTTCAGCGGCAAATTTCATTCTATTACTACATGGAAGAAACATAAAGTGGGAAATTGAGTTATAATCAGGCTAGAATGATTTTATATAGAGACTGGGGATGAAAAGGGTAAAGGAGGCCCTCTTGTTGAGTCATGAGGTTCAGAGTGGACCCTCTTGCTTTCTAAACTCCTCTCAGAGAGGAGTCTAGGTGTGGCTAGATCCAAACTTACTTCCAGGCTTGGTTAATGTTTTATGCCTAAGGAATTAGGTGCAGGGATTTCAGTGGTATTGATTCAACATGCTATTATAGGCCCTATATAACTCTAAGCAGCAATTTAAGATTAATTAACACTATTACGAGAAATCATAACATTAGATAGTATGATTTTCTAGCAATACTTGATCAGTTAATAGTCAACAATCTGTTCTAATCAACACAGTGATTTAGCCATAGATTCAGCAAAGTTTCCTAAATCAAATCGCGCACACATGCACCTGGGTACAGACGATAACCTATGATTGAGATGTTTCTTTCTCTACAGATTATAGTAAATGTTTGTTATCCCATGATCTTGGAAACCTTGCAAAAAAGTAATTATAGTGAATTACTCTCTTTTCTTTCATCAGCATTTGCCAGTGGATGGTCTTTGACCTTTTCTTCACCAACATCTGTCAGCGGATGATCAGATCTACATTGTTAAAATTACGTTGAATGTTGCAAAAATCTGCCCTGAGGAGTGTCCCAACTCAGGGGGAGATACCGGGTCACAGCCCACTGTGATCCTGGAGAGTATATAGTGGCCTCGCCTAGGATCAGGATTGCAAGGTGATTGACTTTGATCTGTACTTTTTCTGTGTGGCCATAATGTGGCCATGATACTTGCCAGGTAACATTGGCATCATTCAGAGTGGGCTGTGGATCCAGGCAGGAGGAGTTTTGGGTACGTTTCCCAGGCAACAAGAGTTTCAGCTGCAGTTAGGGAGTGCCTGATCGTCCCAACTCACTGTGCTTGTACCCAGGACAAGGAGGTACCAGAGTGTCTCAACTCATTGCTCCAGTGGGCAAGATCAGAAAGTGCCAGATTGTCCCAGCTCACTGCACTTGTAATTAAAACAAGAGCACAGTGTTGACTGGGGCTGACATCACAATGTGGCCTGTGGCACTGGGGGTCTGCACCACCACACTTGGGTACTTGGTAGAATTTAGAGGCAGATTTCTGTAATGCAGATATTTAAACATGCATTGAAAAGTTGTTTCAAAATACTACAGAAGTTTTTGGTAACATTCATGGTGCATAATGTTGAGCGGGTGATGGATAAAGGTGTAAACTTGAAATGATGTGACAGCACAGTTATAATGAGAAAGTTTGAGTTTTTTAAATGACTACTTATGCAGTAAGATCTGGGATCCACAGACAGGCTATGGTAACTAAAAGACACTGATTAAACTAACACATTTGCCAAATCCCGGATCAGATGTGCTTGTTCTTGCACCCTCAGCAAGTTTGCAGATGATACCAAGCTGGGGGGTGCAGTTGATATGCCTGAGGGACGGGATGCCATCCAGAGGGACCTGGACAGGCTGGAAAGGTGGGCCCAGATGAACCTTATGAGGTTCAACAAAGCCAAGTGCAGGATCCTGCACCTGGGCCAGGGCAACCAGCATTATCAGTATAGGCTGGGAGAGGACATACTGGAGAGCAGCCCTGTGGAAGGGGACTTGGGAGTGCTGGTGGATGAAAAACTGGATGAGCCACCAGTGTGCAAAGGCAGCTCAGAAGGCCAATCACATCCTGGGCTGCATCAAGAGAACTGTGGCCAGCAGATCAAGAGAGGTGATTCTGCCCCTCTACTCTGCCCTGGTGAGACCTCACCTGGAGTATTGCGTCCAGTTCTAGAGCCTCCAGCACAAGAAAGATGTGGATGTATTGGAGTGTGTCCAGAGGAGAGCCACCAAAATGATCAGGGGAATGGAGCATCTCTGATATGAAGACAGG
>VZZY01012175.1:257666-309315 GCA_013400335.1 Eurystomus gularis
AAGTTCTTTAACATGAGGGTCATAGAGCACTGGAACAGGCTGCCCAGAGAGGTGGTGGAGGCCCCATCCCTGGAGACGTTCAAGGTCAGGCTCGATGAGGCTCTGAGTAACCTGACTTAGGTAGATGTTCCTACTTGCATAGGGAGGTTGGACTAGGTGACCTCTAGAGGTCCCTTCCAGCCTGAAACATTCTATGATTCTATGATTCTGGCCTGGTACTCCTGCTAATTTAGACTTTTTAACACTAAGATACAGCACTGCTTGCAGTGGTGTTACTTGTGGATAGAAATGCAGGAATTGCCATGATTACAGTGAGTTGTGTTCCATCTGATTGTTATTCAGCCTTCAAGAGAAAGAAGCAAGATCAGGCAACTCTGAGAAGGTGTTATGAGAGAACCTCTCTAGAAGGCTGGGAGGGATGAGAGGTTGATCTCTAAGAGTTAGCTGGCAAAAATAGGAGTTAACATACTTAAATTCCATTTTTGAATGTTTTGGTAGCAGGTGCCTTATAGGTTCAGATATAGCCTTAAATTAATCCAACAATTTACCTTTGTGGATTTAAAATGCAAGGTAAAACATATTGTGCCAGTTATGATAGATTATATGGAATAATTATCTTTGGCCATGCAATAGCCATGGACTTTATTAATAAGATTGTCATTGATTTACTTCAGAATTCTGAAATAACTGAAAAGATGAACAGGATTAGATAACAAATTGATCATGAAATGATGTTTTGCTGAGTGGTGAGCAAAGCTCAGCTACCAAAGTAACCATGAATAAATATCAGAACATGTTGTCACTCCCCCTAATGCCTTGTATCTTAGGAAACAAACTTGTCTGAAATAGGAACACAAGCAGATGACCCAGGTAAAAGAATTTGACCTAAAGCATCTCTGTATCTTGAAGATGTAAAAACTGACTATACTGATACCTAGACATTGTAGACAAGAACAGGAAGATGGAGGTAATTTTTTAATTTTCAAAAGTATCAGCAGAAGATAGACTTATTTTGGTCTTGGTCTGTGTCTCAAAAATAAAATGTGTGGTTTTTTCTGAAACTGGGAGCCTGTACAAAAGTATATAATTCAATCTCATGGGTACTCATCCCCATTATGTAAACAACAAAGTAGCCACATACTTAAACTGTTGAAAAATGCAGCTAGATCTTTGAATGTAAAATGTAAGTAAAAATTGACTTTCATTATATCATCCTCTTACAAGTTTGATTTTATCTTTAATTGAGTTCAGATTTTCAATTATCTGTAAGTGTGCTTGAATTCCATTGTCTTATAGGATTGTTCCTAACCAGTGACATACGGTGTTTTAGGGTTTTGAAAAAGTGAAGTGTGGCAGCTGCTTAAAAACATAGTTTCTATGTTTGATGGTGAGGTCAGAAGTTATTTTGTCTCACTTGAGTCTTACTGGTATTTTCAATGTAGAACTGAATAAATTGTTTAGACAGATTTAATGAGTTTAATAGACTTACAACATACTTCAATCCTGTAGCAACTGAACAAGGAAATAAATAAGAACTAACTTCTGACAGACCATTAAGTGAGGCTGACATGAAGCCATATGCATGTGTTGACACTTGGAATAAAAGTAGTAGTTCAAAATTACTTGCTGAAGTATTAAATTCCAATAAAATTGAAATGTTCTTTTTAAAGAAAAGACCAAAAGCAATTAAGAATGAAGTATGAAGAAAATGATGTGATTACTGTTAACTGGAAACACTTTTTTCCCCAACATAAGAGCACCTGCAAGGCGCACACAGAAAAGAGTGTATTGTTTTGAATGACCCAGGCTATACTAATTATCTCCATATTTGTGAGTCTATAACACAACATTAACCACTCAATGGTGAGCAGTAAGATGGGTTTTTGGCTCGTCCTGAGACATGTTCCCAGCCATGCCTTCCTATCCCAGGATTTAGCACTGTGCATTTCCCTTTGTCTTGGGAAGAAAATTGCTTCGGGATAGTGCAAGGAAATTTCAAGTGTGATAATATATTTAAACATGTAGGTACTTAATTGTTGCATGTTAATGTTAATATTATTAATTTTAATGACATTAAAACAGTCCATAAAAATAAGTAGTAGCCACCGAATGTATCACAGTAAAATAAGAAAAAAAAAAAAAGGAAAAAAGTTTCAACTTTACTGATTCTAATACATAGGCTTTTAGTGCTTATTGAAGACAAAGGTAAGTTGACCATGAACTACAAGGAATGTTACCAGATTAGATGTGTCAGCCATTTGTTGTAAAGATTTCTTAAAGCTGATTAAATGAGGGAGTCTAAATAAAAGCCTTCAACTCAACACTTCCTGTTGTGGGAAATTTATTAAGAGTTGTGTGATGAAAGGACAAAAAGGGTGTAATTATTCTAGCAGCCACAGAGTTCTCTAGTATGTGTCTTATTCAGGGTTTTATTAAGGCAACCTGGAATTGTATTGGTTTTAAATGTGATTATGCATTGCTGAGTTTTCTTTTAAAATGGATGTGTATAGCTTGAACTCTTGTTACATTTTCAAATGTATTTGCAGCATGTTATACTCCTGTGCTAGTTTGTTTTTTTTTCCACATACTGGAAGCACTTCTTCAAAATTTTTCTTTCATGCTATCTATAAAGAAACCTCTAACCTGTTAACAGGAATTAGTTTTGAATATTGCTCCCAGCTGAGTTATGAATTGGGTACATTCTGTGATTTTTGTGACTGTGTTTCCTCCTCGGTCCTGTCCTGTTTGTCCTCTTGTTACACCCTTTTATCCTGTTTGGTTTGTATGATGTTGGAGGAAAGTGCTCTAAGTAATAATGCTTTTACTGTATGTAATACTGATGACCCCAGTTTGGCTGGTTTCTGAACGTCACCACAATATATATATTAAGAAGTTATTCCCACTGATTGTACTGCCAAGGGTCAGTGGGGTTCTCATCTGACATGGGGAGGCTGCGCACCTGCAAACCAGTCAAATGGCATATGTTGTCACATGGCTGGGAAGGAGGGACTGTGTGCGATTTAATATTTAACGGGTACTAGCTCACAGAGTCAAAGCTGGAAAAGAAACATCTGTAGTAGTTGCATAAATGTTTCTCTCTTCTTTAACAGAAAAAGGTAATTGAGAGAACTTTCCTGTTTATAACATCTATAAATATGAGACGGGGTGTTTGGATTTGCCACAGAGGTTTAATAGATAATGACTAGCAGAAGAATGCTGTTCTCTTTTCATCTGTGTCCTGTGAAGTAGTTTTGGACCTTTACATGCCAGCCTGGGGGAGATGTGATGATCACGTTGTGACGTGAGTGATCTCAAACCAGCGTGCAGCCTGGATCTTTCACTTCAATGCTACTCTTTTCAAGATTTTAATAATTTTGTTGCACTAATTCCAAGGTGGCTAGTGCATTCAGAAAGACTATATCATGTTAATTACCATGAAGTATTTGACAAGCAATGTTCTTTCCCAGGGTGGAAGTGTGAAGTGCAGGAACATAAATCAATAGTGTCAAGCCTTGTGTAGTACAGACTCCATGAGATATGAAGTGGCTAGTGACAGGATAGACAAAGAGTCTTGTATTTTTATAAGCAAGCTAAAGCTGTTTCTGCATTCTCCATGAATGTAAGTTCAAGAGGAAGGGACCTACATTCAGTGCAGCTCTTGGCAGTGTTTTTTCTTAACACCTGGTCAGTTGGCCTGTGAACAGGCATGTGCAGGAAACAGGAGCAACCCAACAAGGGAAGTAAACAGCTTGAGTGATGGCCTCTTCCATCTCTGGTTATTGCTGATGATGTCTCCCTCCTGTATTTTTCCCATGTTTTATTTTTTTAATGTGTTGCATGGGGAAGGGAGCACATTGAACTTCTGGGAGGATTTCTTTTTTTGGTGTTCCTGTTTCTGCAATATGAGGTCATCTGCAAGGAAGGCATCTCTCTTGTTCTGTGTCAGGTTGTATGATATAGTTGAAACAGATATTTCTCACTGCGTATTCCAGAATTTTGGTCTTTTTAGGGTAGGGATATGCCTGCTGTGGCAATTCATAAAGAGCTTTGCAGTGATGGAATTGTGCTTCAGTTCAGAAGTGTTCTGATGTAACAACGGAGGGTGGAAGATTTGGGGAGTCCAGACAAAATAGACTTGTTTGATTAGCAGCACTGCACTGCATTTTTCACCTTTTACAACAAGGATGAGATATGCAAAAGTCTGAAGCAGTCCTGGCATTTCCCATCGTTTATTTATGGGACTGTGTGTTACATAGCTTGTTTGAGCCTTTGGAAATGTATTGAATTGCCTGACTTTCTTAAACAAAATCAAATCATTCCTCAGCACCAGTACAATGGGTTCTTGCCTGGATCTTAGGATTGTTAGTCATGGACAGGGTAAACTGCAGCAAATTTTCTTTTCTTTGTATAGATAAATAAATATATAACTTTCATTATGTACAGTGCTGTGAAAAGATCTCTGAAGGAAAGTCTCATTATGACAATTTATGGGATGTTAATTATGCCTAAGTAAATACATTATAAAGTATTCAAATAATTCCAAGTGAGTTTTTAAAATTAGTGTAACACCTTTGTTTGCTGCTGAAGCTTTAAGAAATGTCAGTCATGGAAGAGGTGGAGGTCCCTGGATGTTTTAACCAGGACTGAATTTTTTTAAATGACTGAGCCCACTTCTGGTATTTGTAATATTTTCTGAGGGAGTGCAAATAATTTTCTCTTGATTGAATAAATCAAATGAGTAAGCTTAGACGCTGAAGATCAGATTACAAAAACAAGTTTCTGGTCTGTGAATTAAGAGGCAGTGTGTGATTAATTTTTCATAAGGATGTACTAGCTCTAGACTCTTGAGCGAGACAATGGCTGGACACAGACCATTATCATAGTTCAGTTTATTTCAAGAAATTAATTTCTGTGTACAGTGAACTATTTTAAAATTCAAGATATGTTATGGTAAACTAACTTTTTGTCCCAAAGCAAACACTTAGGGTAGTTGAATTAAAAGTAACAACAAAATTTTATGCTGGTTTTGCAATGCCTGTATCAAGTTGCTGTTTTCATCCAAAACCAGCGTGATAAAACCGTAACATATCAAAGGTTAATCATCATTAATGTTAAACAGCAACTCTATTACTAATTTAGAATCTGAGTAATGACATCATTATTTAAGTGACTGTATATCCTTATACCCTTTAATTTGTTGGTTTTGTGGGTTTTTTTAAAGTAATTTAAGAAAAAGCACATATGATAAGGACTATAACGCAGCTTTCATCTGAGGAAACACAAATTAGATTAAGATAATACAACTTAAGAAAAATGGAGCAATATTAGAAGCCTATAAAGAAGTAATCTGATCTTTCTCATAGAGAAAGAATGATTCATTAGATACTCAATGAAATGATCAGGCAGCAATTTTTAAGCAGCCATGAAAAGATTGATTGGGTTTTTTAGTTTGTTTCTTTTATGCACCCTTGTCATAGATTACGAACCTCACTGACCCAGGATATGTGGAAGCCAAAAAGGAACAGGACATGTTGGAGAGCGAACAAGACATTTATAGTGACTGACTGTGTTGCTGCTGTCAGTTTAGATGCAGCCTCTAACTCGTTGAGTCCATAGATGTCTGCTGTCTGAAACGTGAGGAGAGTAAGCACACTGTGTTTGCTCATGCTATGTCCTATACTTTTCAACAGGCATCTCTTGCTGAGCACTGATCATACTGGTTTCACCCATTGGGACAGATGCCAGCTGTGCTTAAGCAAACAAATTCCCCTCCTCTTCCTCTTTGTGTTTTATTAACAAAAATGAAAAGACAAAGCTGGGGTAGGGAGGGAAAGAATGGGCAGATACTTGAACAGAGCACCCCCACTGATCCCTGGAGGCATCAGCATCTGTGTGAACATTGGCCTGTAGTTCTCTGCCCATGGACATGACAAAAACATAGAATTACAGAATCATAGAATCATTTAGGTTGGCAAAGACCTTTAAGATCGAGTCCAGCTGTAAACCTAACACTGCCAAGTCCACCAGTAAACCATGTACTTAAGTGTCACATCTACACATCTTTTAAATACCTCCAGGGATGGTGACTCAACTGCTTCTCTGGGCAGCCTGTTCCAGTGCTTAATAACCCCTTCAGTGAAGAAATTTTTCCTATTATCTAATCTAAACCTCCCCTGGTGTTACTTGAGGCCTTTTCCTCTTGTCCTATCACTTGTTATTTGGGAGAAGAGACCAACCCCACCTCATTACAGCCTCCTTTCAGGTAGTTTTAGAGAGTGGTGAGATCTCCCATCTGCCTTTTTTTCTCTGTGCTAAACAACCCTCAGCTGCTCTTCATAACATTTGTTCTCTAGACCTTTCACTAGTTTTGTTGCCCTTCTTTGGATGCACTCCAGCACCTTCCTCCTTCAGCAGTTCTCCTCCTGGATAGTCCCACAGTGTGATGGGACCTTAGATGGGGAGGGGATTTACAAAAGTGTAAGGGGAAAGGCACAGCCAGGGTGTTGAGAGGCTGTGGAAGAACTGGCAGAGGGGCTGCAGCCTGGTGCATCTGAAGTACCTATGCACCAAGGGCTCCCTTTGGCTACAGAAGAGGTTCCTCTCAGAGCTCCCATCACCTGTGCTGTGAATGTGCCAGGGCAGCTTCCCCATGGAGGGACTCTTCAGTTCCTGTTCCTCATGGCTGTGGAGTTAGCTCAAGGTATGTGCTGGCCCACTGCAGTGCCACATGGCCCACCTCCCAGCTCTGAGACATCAATTTGTGTCTTGGTGGGACAGAAGAAAAAGGAAATAGTGTGCGTAGAGCACAAACACACAGGAGAGTTTTCACAGAGCCATTCAGAGGGAGTTGCCTGGAGTTCATGCAGCCCACTGAGGAGAAGTGGGGGTGATGTCCAGGCAGACTAGCAGGGTAGAGGTAGGTGTTGGTACTGGGGCTAGGTGTGACAATGGTTGAGACTTTGCATGGTTGAGGAGACTGCACAGTTCTTGAGATGGAGAAAATGGTTGCCAGATCCAGGGCACCACTTGTCTCCTGGAGACAGCAGTGGGAATACTGCGGGTGGGTTGCCCTGTCAGCCACTGGACTCATGCCCTATGTACCATTTAAACCATTATCTCTGTCTCCTGGTTAAACTGGAGCACAGCATCTTTGATAAAATGGGGAGAAGAATCATTGGAGCAAGTAATATATTGCTGATACTGTTGCACATTTAGCACTAATTGTACAAAACATCAGCAGGGACAGTGAAGTAATATAACAGGACTGAAAACATTTAGAAATATGGGCATATAAAAATTGTTGAATTTTGAAAACTGCTAACTCAGGAGAGTTTTGCTTGGTACAGCTTCAGAAAAGTGATTTTCAACACAGATATTTGGTACAGAAAGAAAAAGCCTGAAACGCAGCAGTACTGAGGGTGGTCTGAGAGTAGGGAAAATACTGTAGAAATGAATTTACAATGGGATATACTGATGTGGAAAAAGGTGACTGTTCATGCATCATCAGCCCATCTTGGGAAAAAGGCAATCAATGCAATGATGAAATTGAACTGACTATATACCTAGTTTGGTTCTGAACACTGTTTTATTGGTATATTGTCAAACTTGAGTGAGACCCAGGGAAAAAACATGTTTTTGTTAGGTGGAGGGAGGGGACCAGCTTGAAGACTAGCAGAAAGTAATATTTGCTTAAACATTATTTAGCTTGATTAAGAAACAAAGGAAGAAAGAACAGAAATGAAACACTGATGCTCACTTAGTTTAGCATTCACATCTCTGGAAGTAGAGGGACTGTGATTCTGCTGTTTTCCACATAGATTACCAGAATCAGCATTGCCTGAGAGAAACACATTCAGGAGCACATTTGATGTGCTTTTCTGCCTGTGAAGGATTGCACCTATTGGAAGGAAATGCTTCAGGAGGTCTTGCTGGAGTTGTACATCTTTGATCTGCTTGCAGTCACCACATCATTTGTAATTCAGCTACTGAGCTCTGCATTGAGCAGGCAACTACAGTGAGGAGAAGTTGATGTGTACTACCAATGGCATGTTCAAAAAATAGATCCTGTACTGTTTGCAGGCATATAAATAAGTTGTGCCTTTCTGCAGGGTCTTGTAAGTTATTAAAAGGCAGTGTAAGGAGTTCTAGCTTCTAGAAGTTAGAGAGATTTATATCCAGGTGGCATGGGCTGACACAAAGCAAATGGATCAAGGACATTGAAATCCTGAGCAACTCAGGGAAGAGTGAACCTCCCTAGACATTTGCTGCAAATAGCCAAGCTTGCTTTGTTTTCCAGGCCATTTAATTTAATGAATAATAACTTTTTACCCGTAATCATGACTGATGGCATACCTTTTTGTCCTGAGGTTGAGACCAGATCTTATTCTTACTGCAGCCTTGTAGAGGTTCTCTATTACTTTAGTTCACTTCCTAACTAATAGTCTGGTCATTTTTGCAGTAAATGAGGCCTGTAAATGTTGCAGTATAATATGCTAGACCCTCTGCTGTGCAAAGACCCTGTTTCAATGATGTGGGAAACATGTAAAGGAACTGTGGTAGACCTAGAGATGGCATAGCTGACTTTTATGTTTCAATTCAGTGACTCTTCTTTCAAGGATCAGGGAAGAAGAGAGGCATAGTATATCCCCAGATTACTGCCATGTGGGGCAGGACCTGGATAGCTGCCCTTATAAAAACCAAGAGACCTCCCTTTGCCAGTTTTGTCTGAAAGTTGGGCCCTGCACACTGTGAAGGTGTTTCCTGTTTAGCATGGTGAGAGCTTGGAAAAAGCATGGTGTCGTCATGAGGACCTGAAAAATGTGGTCCTATTCCAGGATCAGGAGCTCTTCTTTCTGTTGCTTTCACCTCTTTCTGCAGCTCTAGGGGCTTGAAAGACAAAAGCTCCAAGGAGTCAGTTTTTGTTTGATGTTGCTTGTATTTTACATCTGCCTCTTTGCCATTTACAAAATGATAGAAACGATTCCTGTGAAAAGACAGGAGGAGAGTAGACTGGAGACATTGAAATACCTCAGAAGGCAGGTCTGGGACATAAATCTTTGTCTCTTTGCTGGGCTTTACCTTAAACTGACCCAACTAGCCTCTTAGTACACTAGACTCTAGGAACAGTGATTGTCCTTGTCTCCTGTGTCCCCTGGAAGGATTGATTTCTACAGCAGCCTCATCAGTGAACATTGTCCTCTGCTCCACTGGCACCAACCAATATATATATATCCAGTTAACGTAGGCTGGTAGCTCATAACAGTTAATCTGCATTTAGCCTGATGTTTGCTGCTTTTACTTGAGATCTAAAGAGCTTGTGTGCCTGCATGCTTATCTTAATTTTCTTTTTTTCTCACAACTATCAGCATGGGTTGCTTATATTATCATTCTATAATATTATTGATATTTTACTTTAGAAATTGATACAACAAAGGACAAAGAGAAGGATATTGCTGTATTTACTAGGCGGTCCAGTTACTGTAAGATATTCAAGTTTTCTATGGAAAAGGCCATAACCTTTGAGCTTGTAGGCTTCATCAGAAATCATCACTTAGAAAAATTAAGGATGTGGTCAGAATAATTTATGTTTGGTTTTTTGAGGCAATCTGTGCTTCTAGTAGACTTTCCACTTTCTGAGGAAGAATCTATAAAGGAAATGCTCAGGTTTTAGCTGAAATATATTTCTAATCAGTGGGCTTAGATTTTAATGCAATTTCAAAGCTGAAGTTGTAGTTATTTTTTAAAATATCAACCTTGTTTTTAAGTAGAATCTGTTCTGGGTGATAGAGTGAAATACAATAGTGGAAAGTTTTTAGATCAACCAGCTGAGATCAATTCTTAGTACACTTAGTACACCACTTCTTAGTACAATCATCCTGTGTGCCTATTTTGTATCATTCTATTTGTTAGGGAAGTTAGACTTTATGTTTTTAAAATCTACTTGGAAATAATTTTAAGGTATTTTGCTTGAATCTTACTCCATTTGTTTATCATAAAGTCAGCAGCATAAATCTTCCTTTGCGGAAGTTTTGGTGTACTAATGTTTCATGTAGGTTAATGAGGTCACAACCTGAAATAAATGGCTTACTTCTATTTTTCCTTACATGTTTTGAAACATCTACTTCTTTATCTTTCTGTGGATTGTCTGAATCTGACTTAATCATGCATTAAATTGGGCTTGTATGAAGAAGGCCTGACGTATACTATACAACATCACAGGAAAAATGTCAAGAGGTTTTGGTGTCCCACATCATCTTGGAAGACTTTAAAATAAAAGGGAAAATAATCCTTTTTATAGCTTCTTGCCTTGATCTAGTTTAGTTCCCATAAATGCCAGGGGCAGAATTCACATGGCTGGTGGAGCAGCCAACACCAAGAACCAAGTGTGCAGAAAGAGGTTTTCAAATGCCCCAAATAAGAACAAATTGATCAGCTAAGGGCCCAGTACCCCAAAGGAAAGTGCTGGTGGCTTTAAGGTTTTTTTAAACAAACCAACCAAACCAGTACTTCCCTATCTTCCATTCACCTTTTCAAACCAGTGACTGTTGTAGCTTTCCCGAGCAGTTGTGAGAGGTTTAGGGGATATCCTAGACATATTTTGTGTAGAAGTGTTAGATGCTGTCACCCATAGCCCCTTACCCTATGGCAAACTTGGCAAGAGTCGTTAATATGTAAGCCCCCTCAGCACAGTTCCATTTGCAGTGTGCTTTTTGTGCTCAAACCCAATGTCACTGGCAGTTTCAGCTCAGATGTTAAAAACAAAGCTTTGCCTGGGAGTGAGTGAGCCATAAGTTTGCATTCTCTTCTACTGCTGTATGGTGGAGTAGGCAGCTCTGTGGAAAAAAAGAACTGGAAATAGTGAATCTGACACCACTGTAGCAAGGTTGCCACAAAGCTTCTGCTAGCACTTTTAGGGTGAGTTGTGGAGGAGCTGGATTATTTAATGTATTGTAGGTGAGGTTATTGATCGTGTGTAACATTGCACTTGATCATATAACTGGTGCCGTGTGGTGGTACAAGTATACATCCACATGGATATTAGTTCAGCTTGTCTGTTGTTTTTTGGTTTGTTTTGTTGTTTTTTAGGAGATGTTGAAAGATACTAAACAGAATTGAAATTATGCATGCCCTACACTGCCAATAACAGTCATGACTGTTACATCAGTCATGTAACTTTATATTTCTTCATCTCTTGTACATGTTTTTCAGACAGAAATTGAGTAATGTAAGCATGCAAAAAAGTTCATGCATTTATCTAAGGAATCGCATTCTGTGAAGTGCCATTGTGATACAGGCCTGGTCCACATGAGGATGAAGAATGAGCAACTTGTCAGTCTCCTTCCAAACCTGTGTTTTTTCATACTTTTGTTTCATGTACTGTAATTTCAACCTACTAACAACTCCAAAGGCTTACACTACAGTGCAAAGCTCAATTATACCCACCTGAAGAAAAGTGCTGATGAATCAGCTCTTCACCAGGCTGAATATTAAAATGGTTCAAAATAAGATATTTGCTGCATTTACAGATGTAAAAGATTCAGTGGTTGCCCAGCAACCAGAGGAGAAAAAGCAAACAGAGAACACTGCTCTGCACTAGTGTTGGGGAGCACTGGTGCTTCATCACCACCAGCAATAGTCCGAAATGGAAGACTACCTCTACTAATCTAGATTTCTGCTCAGATGAACATACCCACCTCCTTCTGACTTACTGACCTTTGCAGAAGGCAGGCATCATTAGCTGAAAGATCAATGTGGCTGTAGAAGGACTCGCGCAAATTGCTAGTTGTGTAGCCAGCCTTTCTAAGGAGAATGCATGGAAGGGGAGTTGTCTCTATAGAAAGTTCATTGGACTCAGAGGGCTGTCGGTTCTTCTAAGAATTTCACTGGGTTATATCCATGCTCGCTGCTGTCACGTAGCCACCTATCAGGGTGATTAATAGTTTGTCACAGACATCAAACCTAGGTTTGACTGAAGCTCATTTCTTTTTATCCTTACCTCTGTGGACTGCAGACCATTATTGCCTTCCCCCTTGCAGCAGCTTTTCATGTTTTAGTAGAGTGTTAACATCTTCATCTCCCTCTTCTCTCTGTGTTCTTTGCCTCCCTTTGACTTGTCTTTGTAGCTCACTGTTGCTAGACTTCTGATCTTTCTTGGTATTTTCTTCTGTATTCTGTCCTGGTGGTCCACATTGTTGTTGACCTTACCTGTGCAGAATGTGTGCAGCATCTTTCCCAACAGTTGCAGTGCAAAGAGGGACCAGCTGGTTGCAGGGTTGCAACCACATGGCACTTGTACCAGCATTGAAGCGCATGCTGGTTGCTGTGCCCAGGCTCACACCTCATGTGTAGAGCTCTAGTTGCTGCAGGACACTGTAGATGGTTCGCTCCATGTGCCCAGAGGCACCCTCCCAGCCATAGCCTCACCATGGGAAAAACACTCTGAGCTTACTGGTGCTAGAGTACCCAGTATGTCTCCAGGTCTCTGTTTCATCACTGTCCTTCTCTTTATACATCCCAGACAACAGCATGGTCTCAATGACTTCTGGATTCTTGATCATCCACAGCAGCCCACATTTCTGCAGAAATACTAATTCTATATTAGTGTTACTGGGTCTTCCCACCAGCACTCAGGACCTTGCACTTAAGCTTGTTGAACAGCATCTAGCCCTCTTGTCAAGGGGCTGGGGAAACAGCACAAATTAAGCTGGTGTTTAGACAGTTGGTTTTGCCTTCCCTAGCATAGAAACTGTATATTGAGTACGAAATGAACCAGGAAACAGAGGTACATAATCACCTTGGGAAATGATGCCACTGCATAGGGAAGGGAGAGAGTGAACTGTAACAGGTACCTTGTGATTCAGAGGAGTAATGCCAGATTCCTCTGCTCTGGATTTAATCCCAAGGAGCAGTTTGAGTGCTGAAATGGGGAAGAATAATTGAGATTTTTAAAAAGTATTCTCATATTAAAGAAATTAAAATGAAATTTTCAATATATAGGGAAATTCAGTATTGAGGATATGTTTTTTGCCTGCTTAATACCCAGTGCATATTGCTGTAATTGTGTCAGGGTGGTCTGTAATGTGCAGAAGGGCTTTGGTTGACTAATGTATTTGCCTTTTGATGCTGCCATCAACCCTTCCTTCTTTGCTTTTAACAATCTATTAAGTTGATTTTTACTTTTTTCATGGTAGAATAAGACAAAAACCATAGCATTGTTTTTTGCCTTGGGGTGGTTCTTTTGCTGATAAGAATGAGAAATAGATGGGAGCAGTATAACTTTCCTAATATTCTGGCTGGTGAGTAACAAACAACCAGCTTCTCAAGTTGGTACTTGTCACTAGCCCCACTGTGCAGTTGTTCTCATAAGTCTGTGCTTCATAATTGGCCTTTATATTTTCCCAGTGAACTCCTTCCACACACTTCTATAGCGTGGATAAAACCCTGATTAAAAAAAGAGAGAATCTTGCAATCACATTATTTTCTGTGTTTTATGAACTGAAATGTGCAACTATATATTAACTTTTCTAATTGTGAAAGCCTCACACTGTATAGAGCTTTCTAAAGCTTCAGATCATTTAGAGGGTTTTTTCATACTAACTTATGGCTTAAAATGTGTGTCTAAGCTACAAAATACAGTTCCAGGGCTTCATTAGTATCTGTATCACAGGAACAATACAGATAAAGCTGAGAAGTAAACAGTGTGAGCAGTATTTCTAGCCACTATTGCAGTGCTGTATTCTGCACTTCTGCATGTCAGAGAAGCTGATGATTTACACCTCTCCAGCAAAATCTGCAAGTGAGAGCTTTGAGGCTTTGCCTCCATGTCACCTAGGTGCTTTTGGAAATTTTCATTGATGTGTTTGAATTTTCATTGAGGTGTATGAATTCAGGAGCCTCTCAAAGGCTCTTAAGCACATCTGTTATTCTGTCTGTATTTCAGTTGATCACCACAACTCTGTTAAAAGGCTGAAAATCAAGGTTGCTTTCCTTTCTTAAGGCTGTGCTGTTTTGTTGTGATGGAACTAAATGTTGTGAAATTAAGAAAGTAAAAAGCTTAGCTCCTGATGCTGCAGCAATTATGCACGTGCTTAATATTAAGTACAGAAGGAGTCTGTGGAAGACTTTGGGAATAACTACGTGAGTAACGTTTCAGTAGTGCTTGTTTTGCCCACAGGGTCCAGGTTTGTTTTTGTAAATTGAGTTAACATTATCCAGCAATAGCAACATTTAAGAAACACAGCCTTTTCCATTTCCTTCATTATAGAAGTTTGTTTAGAATATAAGCCGTTCAATTGTCCAGATAATTTAAGGCTTTGGAAAAAAAAATAGATAATTTATTTTTTAAAAGTAAAGTAATTTCAAAAAATCAGAGCTGACTAGGTGCAATCACTACTTTAGGGGTTTTTTTCAGCCATTTCTCTCCTCCACTGCCTTTGCTTTGTTTGCTGTTCGGTTCCCTGCTGGCCATCTCTTTCCTTGTCCACTCGTTCCCCACTTGCTGTATTCTTTTGCTCCTTTTACTGTTCTGTTGCTGGCTGATGCAGCATTGCCAGCTGCTTTGATTTGCTTAAACAAATGGCACTGCAAAAGCAATACCTGTCTGCTGCAGCTTTGATTTGAAAATATGGGACCTGTCAAAGGCCCCGTTGTCCTTCAGCATCGAGGACTGGCACATATTTTAAGGACATGCTGCTCAGCAGCTGTGGCGTGTTATCTCTTATGACTGGTCAGCAGGATTTTCCCTCTAGACTTCAATCTGTAGGCTCATAAACTCTTTTATAAAGTGTCTGGCATCTGCTCTCAGGAAGGTGATTCAGGAATAAGCAAAACCTGTGTTAGTTAATGAGATTATTCATGGGTGGTTTTTAATAGGCGATCTTGTATGTTGAATAGCAGATGTAATTAACTGTGCTTTTCCCAAAAGTGGAAGTATTCCAGCAGCAGAGATAATCAATTCACATCCACACTACTGCAGACATACCTGGGGTGCTGCTGCTAATTTTCAGTCCAAGCAGTTTCCCTGGTAATTTTAATAACATTGCCAGAAAGCTCACGGGGAATCCAAGGTGAACAAGCAGACTTACGCAGAGCAGAAGCTGCATCATCTCCCAGCGCAGCCCCTTTGCTTTGCCTCCAAGAGAAGGCAGGTGACATAGGTCAGAGTAATCCGTTACCTGTCAGAGACCAGATGTTGCCTGGGACCTGTCACTGCTGGCCAGGCCAGAGTGGTTCTGTGGATGTGTGAGGAAGAGGAAGGCCAAGCAAAGCCGTGCAGCTGGGGAGCGCAGCTGCAAAGGCACAAGGAGCCATCCAAGGTGCTTCTCTCCTGTGTGAGTCATGGTGTGGTGTCTACTGTCTTTCCACCAAGAGGTCTGAGGGTCTCTCCCCAGGAGCTGAGCCTTTAGGAAGGGCTGTGAGATGAAGTGAGAACATTTCTGTAGCCTCCTGAAATAGATATTTCTTCAGGTTAGCTCCCTCTTGCTGTACCCTTGCATTCAGATTTAGTATTAATAATGGCAGTAATATTGAAGCTGTCTACAATGGGGGATGCACATAGCCTTGGTGATTTAAAACATTTTGATTCAACAAAATTGGTCAGACAGTGCTATGGGCAATGCAACCGGAGCAGGTTTGCTATCCGATTTGTCTCCAAGCCAGTGTGGCTTGATGATTTCTTCAGACCAGAGCTCTGCTATGTGAAATACTGATCAAAGTCCATTTGTCCGGGGCGGGGGGGTTCCAGGCTGCCCTGCAGAGGTAGGCACCTTGAAAGAACTGGTGCAAGGAAGTTTTAGCAATTCTTTGGTTGGTACAGAAAAGCTGTACTGATTTGTGTATTTGAATACAAGGGTAATTGTGGACTAGTGCATAAAAGCATCAATCATACAAAATGCAGAATGCAGCTTGAATTAGACTTAAAAGCCAGGAAATCCAGCAAGGCAGAAGAAAAAAAATAGTGGGGATTTTATGGTCAAAAAGCCAATTAAAGCTTTACAGAGCTTATAGAAGAGATTTAAGCTTAAAGCTTCCATGAAAGCTTGCAGAACATATGCCAAAGCAGGAAATTAGCAAGTTTGCAGTAGCTAATTCTTTTATCCAAAGTGAACTCTGTCATCTTAAATTGTTACTTTTTATAATCTGGATTGACTACACTGTTGGGAAAGGAAAAGCTGAGGTGGGGTAGAAAATGGGGAAATACAGAGGAAACTGCATGTGACCAAACAACAAAAATCAGTAATCCTGATCCTCAGGTGGCAGCATAATGCCAAGTTCAAGGATGTTACTGAGTAATTTTGCTTAAAACCAAATTCTTGTGTTGTAATTTGCCTGCTATGCTCACAAAGGGCTGTAAATCTAAGTCTTGTTAAAGTATGTTTGTTTAGAAACAGCTTTCTGATACCATTTGGTGGGGGGAGAAGTGGATTTGTGAGCTGGAATTTTATAATCCCAGCACGTTAACGCATCCTTCTTTTTTCCTTCTCTCCTTTAAGGAGAAAACACTGGGAACCAGAAAATATTTCATAGCTTTTAGGGGAACAATTTGTTGGTATATAGGCTGTACCTCTGTAGAATGCATTGTTGTGCTGCTCCTGAGTATATAGAACTGGAAAAAGGATCCAGCCAGATGCTTCAGTGGGATCAGCTTTTCAATAGATGATCCTAATTACTTTCAGTAGGTGATTGGAGCAGTTGCTAATGCACCCAACCAAAAGTGTTTTCATTCAGTAATGGGTATTGGAGGCATCACCTATGGGCAATGACACTACTTCTGTTCACTGTGTACAGAGTGACTAGTACAATGTTTTATTCCTCTTTAGACATAGCAAAAGTATCATTAATATTAATAGCAATAACAATATCAGGCTAATAGTCTATTGGGAAAAAAAGGTATCTCAGGAGCATTGTATTTCTGTGATGCATTATAAACTTCTCTAAAGAAGAATTCGTAGCAATGCAATTGGAACAACTTAAGGACAACGGTCCATATGGATTCTGACAAATAACAGATTTATATTTAGCTGGGTAAAATTGATCTCCTGGTCTTTCTTGTGACTGCTGGTGGATTTGTTAGGATGGATCAGTGATGCGGACTGTGTGTTCACCCTCTGAATAATTGGCATGATCTACATCAGTTTCAGGAAACGTTGTCTGAAATGGTTTCCATTTGTTCTTATACTTTTTCTTATCAACTATAATTAGAGAAACTCAGATGATTAGTCCAGAATTATTACCTCAGTACTGTGTTATTCCATTTTTTCTAATGCCACCATTCACCTTTATATTTTTATTGTTAAAAATTCTTCTATTCTCAGGAATTAAATGTTTAAAGTTGGATGTGCTCTTAAACGTTTGGTTCTATTTACCAGCTGAATTTCTCTTAAAAATAAACTGACAGGAAAAAAATCCCTTGATTCATACTAATTCTGTTAATTTTGATGGGAGATAGATGTAGAAATTTACTTTCTAATAATTATTGTTTTTAGGAGGAGAAAGAAAGACAAAGATTCAGAAAATGAACTAGCATGACTGTGACTAAGATAGCACAGTGAAGAATGAGTCTGGGATCTGGAGACAATTATGAATGGCCCAGACTATGGAAAGTCAGACATGAAGGCAGTCCTTCGAAAAAAAACAGAAAAGTCTGGTTCTGGTAAAATATTCTCCCTTTTAGAGCTGGAAATGTGGTCCAGGATTTATGAATCTCAGCATTCCTCAAAGGTAGCAAATAACGATGAAAACCTGTGTGTGCCTCATGCTAATTAGCCTGTGCTAATGACATATCTGGTGTTAGTTCTTCCAGTAGCCCAAGTAGCAGAAAGGTAGTGCAGCCAGAAAGATTTAACCTGGCTTGAGCAATGTTTCAATGCTGTGAGATTCATTTTTTTCTCACTTTGCTTTCACTTCAGAAGTAGCAAATTACAAAGAAGTGCTCATTTAAATTCAAATCACTAAGATAGAAAAGTGGAGTAATTTGCAATGGTGGAATTCAGGTTGCCTGTAAAACCTGGATGTGACTCAGTATGTGTAGACAGAGTTATCAGGGTCCCTGAATTCAGGCCACTGCAGCCTAAGGTAGCAGATCAGTAGCTGCTTAGATCAAAACAGTGCACCTTACATCTTCTCCACGTGCTTTCACTGGCCATAAAGTACTTTCGATCCTGTAATTACCCTCCAGTAAACTTCAGACCTATTGCAAAGGACCAGAAATGTGCCAGGAGAACACAAGAGGCAGAGGACACTGGTTCATGCTTTAGGTCCTCTAGACCATACCACAGAGGAGGGTGAAAATAGTCTTGATATTCTGGACCCATTGTGTGGCATGTGAGAAGAAGTATCAGTCAGGCACATGAGAGACTCAAATGTTGCTGGGAATGCCAGGTCTATACCCAGTGATGTAGATGTTTCTGTCTGTATCAATCTCAGAGGAAATGGGAGAGAACAGTGTTAGACTTGACAAGAGAGAAACTATCAGCTAACTGGGAGAAACTCACAGAAACTGATGAAGGCAACATAAATACAACATGAACAAATGGCAGCCTTGTATAAAATGTTGCAGTTCTCCCACAGCAATCTGAGCTGGGCTCTGTCTGCATCTACCACACAGTTGTTTGCTACGTTGTCCATTGCTCCAGGACAGAAATAAGCTGCAGGCACCATTGCGTATGTTCCAAGAAGCAAGTACAACATCATTATACTTATTGAAGAAGTGCTAGATTTTCTCACCACCCACTCAGCAACCTGCAGGATAGAAAGCTGAGCAACTCTGTAGAGCCTGCATGCTGTATTCAGAAGAAGGTGGCTCAGGGCATTTATTCAGCAATGGATGCAGATGATACCTCTGTCTCAAAGTGCTAATACAATGGTGAGCTCTGGGAGATGCTGATACTGCAGGCTTCCAGCAGCACCCTTCTACCTTCTGCTTTATGTACTTGCCCTGTTTATATGGTACAGCTAGAGCTGTTGCTGCAGAGTCATTGTAGCAAAATGGAGTTTTGAGCAGGTAAACTAAATTGAGAATTTGTTTAAAAGGCACATAGTGGGCTGGGTATTACAGATGAGTCCTGACCATCAGATTTGATGCAAGGCTAAGCAGGTACTGCTAGAGAAGTGTCAGCCTGACTGCCAGCAGCATGAAAGCAATGAAAAAGAAAAAAAGCCACATCTCACCTTTTCTTATGTGGCATAACTTGCAGCTTGCTTACATCCCTGTACTAAGTCCTGTGTTTTCATTTTTATTTTTCATTTTTTTATCCATCATTACGTGCATTCTTTATATACAGACATATAGAAGAATATGCTTTCTTATTTACGTAGCTTTGTGTGTAAAGCCAGTTTGCAGCTTTAAGTAATCTAATAAGTTCATAATAATATTGGTATCATGCATATGAACCAAATGTTGATCATTCAGATTTTTAGTTCTCCTTTGGGAGGGAATTTTAGAACTTTTGCTGTTGCTTTATTGTCTTTTGCACAGTAAGACTAGTGGTTTGCTAAATCTGACTAGGTTTGATACAAGTCATGGGAAGTGATTTTGTGGTTGGGAGGTTTTAAAAGCAACTTGTATGTTTAAGACCACACTTGGAGTTCAGAAATCCTTCTGATACTCCATATGACCCTGTCAGGAATGGAAAAGTAATGAGCTGTTGTGTAGAAGTCAAGAAATGCGTGTGAACAGTCATATATGCAGACTGGAGGGTGCAGTTCTTCAGAAAACTTTTAAAATCAGTTTCTTCCAGCCTTATGATTGTCAAAGTAGTAATTATTCTAGAATTGTAATCATTAAGTAATATTAAGAACAATTTTTCGTTTCTGAAGTCTGAGGTTGTCACTGAAAAAGTAACTGAATTCATAATGGCATATGTTTTTTTATCTAAAGAAAAAATTGCTGCACTTCTTAACTTCCCATATGCCGAATAATTGCTCTTTCAGGGATATAAAATAAATGACAACAAAAAAACTCCAGAAGATGCGTCCCTCTTTTGTAACTTACTCATTTCACTTTGCGGGCAAAATTTTTAGGGTTTCTCATCACAGAAGAAATGTCAAGCAAAGATAACACAGAAATTGAGGATGTTTCTTAGGAGGTAAAACTTTAATATCTTGCTGAATAAGAACAGAGTAAATACTGTGTCTGTGGAGCTTATAGGTGATAGAGCTATAAGTTATTACAAGAAGAGACAAGTGGATAGCAGTGAAAAAACAAAATCCTCTTTGAAAAATGCAGGCTAATACAATGAGGAATTTGCTTTAGTTTATCAGAAGAGATAAAGGAGTATTCTCATGAGCACATCTGCAAATATGTTGCATTAATCAGAATATGCCTGAAGCTTTTATGACCTCGTCAGACAAGGAAAGTATTAAGAATATTTTTCTAGATTACAGGTATTTTGATGTTTTATGAGGAAATTATTACCACCATTTTTAAAAAATATGTGTGAGTGATAATATGAGTGCAGACACACAGGTTTACTGTAAATAACAGAGTTGATGCTCCAGATTCTCTCTCTTTCTTGCCTGGAGTTTAGTCTGGAGTAAATCACAACTGAAGAGAATTTGGTGCTCTCATATTAGCATTCTCTAAACCTCTTTGCATGTCGCAAAGGCAGTACAGTTTGCAATACATTTATGCTCTGTTTGCAACCATCCTCTGCAAAGCTCGAAGAATAAAACCAAACTTTAGATCCGCTTTTTGATTGGCACAGGCAGCACTGTGAAGGAGCTGAGTGTTATGGTTCCAGTGTGTAAGCTCTGTTTACGCAGCACCCCACCCCCACTGAGTCTAACTCTTCTCTTGTACCTGCTTGCATAAACATCCCTATTTACATGATTCTCCAACAGAATGCTTTTATAGAGACACGTATATTGTGCATCTCATCTCACCCTCCAGTGAAACTTCCATTTAGTGTAAACATCAGGCAATTATGACAGTGTTCTTCCTGCAAAGAGGATGATGAATTCTGACTTCAGGGGGAAACATAGCTGAGCTACAGTCAGTGGCAAAGCTCCAGCTGACTTGAGCGGAACTAGGATTTGGCCCTTGATGTTCATCTCATCTCTAGCTAGCTAAGGACAGAATAAAGCCTGGAAATCCATGTGTTTATACTTTGCATTTGTTCATCAGATAACTTTCTGTCAGCTCCTTAAAGCCATCTGTGGTTTTTTTCAGCTCAGGAACTTGAATGACTGCCATATTCATGCTTGGTAAAACCCAAAGCTTTCAACATAGTCCTACACTGAAAAATGAGTATGTGGCTCAAATGGGTACAGTCACGGCTGTTCATCTTAGCAGCTGAAAAGTGTGTTCTTCATTTCTGTTACTCCTGCTTGCCTTGCAGAGTTCATACACAACAGAGCAGGTATGCATTCTGTCCATTGTTATCATCAACTCATCTTTCCTTTTCCTTCTATAAAACATCCCTCTGAACTGCAGTCAGTGGCTCACAAACTCCTTTAAACCACATGAGGTAGTGACAAGGGGATTGTACAATTTTAGTGTGGCTCAGACTTTGCCAGCAGAACCTTAGAAGGGAGGCATGAGATGCTTCTTGCTGCCACTCTCTTATTTTCTGGCTTCACGAGTGTGTCTGTCTGAGCTGGGATGAGACGAGGTCATGTGCACCTTGTTTCTCTCGCTGTGCAACTGTCTGTAGGCATCCATGACTCAGACCAAACCATGCCATGCATCTAGTTGGGCTGGAAGCATAGCTTCAAAGGAGAATTAGAGATCTCAGTTTTATCACAGGATTTCAGAAACTAGGGCACTAAACATAGAATCATAGAATCATTATGGTTGGAAAGGACCTCTAGGATCATCAAGTCCAACCTTCATCCAACATCTCGCTAACCACTAGACCACAGCCTCAAGTGCTACATCTACTCATTTTTTAAACACCTGCAGGGATGGTGACTCCACCACCTCCCTGGACAGTCTGTTCCAGTGCCCAACCACTCTCTCAGTAAAGAATTTCCTCCTAATATCTAATCTAAACCTCCACTGATGCAACTTGAAGCCATTTCCTCTAGTTCTATCATTAGTAATTTGAGAGAAGAGACCAACACCAGCCTCACCACAACCTCCTTTTAGGTAGGTTGTCTATGGAATTAGAGGCCCAATTCTTTTGGTCCCAGTAAAGCTTTGGATGCTAGCAGCTTGAAGTTGCTTTTCATTAGCAAACTAAGTAGCCTTCATTCTATCTGTACAAGACAGCAACTTGTCAGCTTTAACTTTGAAAACACATCTTGAACATTTCTGAGATGTTTGCTAAATGATTTTCATAAAAAGCTTTGAGTAGCCTCCTATAAAGGAATGAGTTATGTGACTAACTGGGCTGTCATCTTTAAGTGCAATTAGAGATGTTTGCAAGGAATACATTTTTTTCTGACTACTTGGATATATGTAAGAAGAAATTAAGACTTTTCTTAATTCACCCTTCAAAGGGTGTATTTTGTCACAAGATCAGCAAGACAATACAAACGAACTTTGTTTGTTCCTGACAGAAGAAGAACTCTCTTTCTAGAGAGCTTTTAAGAATAAGAGAAATAAAATTGGTCAGTTCAGTGGAAGCTGTAGAATCAGTCCAAGAATTAAGAGGAAATTCAAAAATGAGAAGAGCCCAGAAGAAATTAGTTGAATGCAGGTCATGACCTTAATCTAGCCATACTTGAGTTTTGGATGATAATTTGAAATCCATGAGCATTTCAGGGATTGAAATCTGGAACATGATCTGGTCTTCAAAGTAAGAGTTTGACTTAGCACCAAAAATGCTGAAGCTTTATAAATTGTTAACCTAAAGATGGTAGACTTGCAAATTAAGGGCTGAGTTCGTGGGTGAAGTAGGCACATCAAAGTTTATTCATAGAATAAGATTAGATCAGTGATTTTAACCATTATAGTTCAGTCAGCTGTCATTGGCAGACATAAAGTTGGGTTGGAAATCTTACTTTTGGAGGCTGCTCCAGTGACATATACCAGTAGGACAGGTTTACTCGTGCTCTTTATCCATGCATCCCCATACAGAGGAGCTATCGGGACTGCTTAAACAGGCAATGTAGACTTGTCAGCAGGGGAGGTTGCACAAGTCATCGTTCAGCAGGTGTTATACTCAGAGTAACTTGAGTGCGGGGCAAACATACCCGACAGTGTCCTGCTGCACCTAAGTGCATACCAGTGGCACAAGGCCTGGATGTCCTGGCTTAGGTGAAGAGCATGGCATAAAGGCAGCCCACATGCTTGAGTTGCCGTGTTTCACTTTGGTTCAGCAGCTATGGCACTCCATGCAGCCAAACCATCCACACAGAGAAGCATCACACTGTAGTGCTTGAGAACGTGCCCTCACCTAGTGATGGAGAACAGAAACAGATAGTGTCAGGGAGGCAAAGTCTGAGTCCTGCATGAATGACCCCAAGGGTCTTAATGAGCTCTGGATTCTCAGATAGATGGGGTAAATTGTCTTGGAGATTAATTTAGGTTAGACCTTTGACAGGATTCTTTTTAATCTGGTTTATTAATCAGGGCAAACAATGTTTTATCTCTTGAATTGATGTTTACATTATCTCGATACCTCTCTAAACATTTTTCTCCTTCATCTCCATGAAGTGCCATAGGCATTTCTCAGTGAGTGATGTGTCTGTGAACCTGAGGTCTAAGTAAAACATTTCTGTCAGGAATAATAGGTTAGTATGATTCTTAAGTGGTAGTTGCCACTGAAGTTGGTGAGGTAACTGCTCTCCCAACTTCCCTCACGTTTTAGAAGTAAATCCTCTATGCAAAGGCTAAGGATTAATAAACACAAACTCTTAATGTTAACATTAAATGAAAGAAGACATCTCTCACTTCAGACATCTTTCTGTATTTATGACTGGTGGCCAATACATTCTAGAAAGCATTTTGTGATATTCCAATAAAATTCTGGGGAAAAAACCCAAGTTTCTTATATTATGTTTATGATTACAAGTAGACTATCTTGTGATAGCTGTTACAATATGATGGCCATTAATTTACTTATATTTCAGAGAAGACTTCTAATGTACTCCAGAGTGACTTAAAGTAAGTTTAAAAGCGCCAGAAGTTGCTGAATCTGTTTTAATGTGTTTTTTGTAAACTCTTCTGCAAGGGGAAATGGCCTCCTCTGTGCAGATAAAGTCTACTTCTCTGTTTTGCTTAACAGGAAAAAAAGCGTTCATAGATAGGTTTTTTATGTGTATTTTCATATTTAGTATGATAGTTGATTTTAAGATTTCACTGAGATCTTAAGGTGGTGGAATGAAAAATACTATTTCTCTGAATAACTGAAGAAGTCTAGCATGGCTTCAGTCTTTTTGTATGCTACCATGTACAATTGTTCAGTTTTCTGGTAAGTCCAAGTAAATTAGCGACTTTCAAGACCTGGCAGTGATAGATATTTGTAAATGTGAGCATAGATGAATGATAATTTTTTCAAAAACAAACTTCATAGGTCTGGCTTCTTCCTGATACAGTTTCTCATTTACCTATATAAAATTTTTGGTCCTCCTCAACCTTTGTAATCACCTTGTGTATATGATGACTTTTGAGTGCTTTCTTTTGAAAACTGACATATTAAGATGCTTTGGCAAAGTTTGTTTAATCATTTGCCATAACTCTGAAATTGTGTCTCTAGAGCAATACAAAGGGGAATGTTGTAGTCTGTGCAAACCTGTCAAATTTCTTCTGACCCAATGTATGAACATTGTAAGAAATGCAAGATCACAGATCTGTCTAACCAAATGTGTTGTTTTTTGAAGTAGCCGGTATCAGGTACTTTGAGAACAAGGACACATATAAAACACGACTTTCCTGGCAGGTGGTGACTTCCCTGCTCTTGGAATTTACTTCCTTATGGTCTTGGGGTTTTGCAGTGCGGAAGAGTACACCAGTCACTTAAAGGGGAGGAGAGGAAGCAGCTTGTCCGTGTGAAAAGGGGGAAATGGTTGTGGACAGCAGCTTGATCATCTGCATCATGATAGCAGAACCTGTTCAGAGCCCTCCTGTGCTTCAGGTGGCTCACAGATGAGGCTCAGCAGCTGTGCTAGCACAGGTAATGATGACCAAGCAACAGCAACTTGAGCATAAGCTAACAGGAGCCCCATTGCTGCCCGTGTGAAATACCACAAGCGTACTAATACAGTCACAGTTTTTGTTTTCTTCATAGACCTATCTACACATAAAGCACAGCTACTTTTCTGTAATGGTAAGCAGTGCCCTACCTATGTGACATAGTATTTTTTGATATGTAACATTTTGTTGGTTTGGGGTTTTTTCCTTTGCTTGAAATGACTCTTTAGAAACTCCCAAATGGCATTATTCACACTGTCACATTTCTCTTGCCGTTGATTTGTTCCCATGCTTCCAGTGGAGCCAAAACTTCAGCCAGTTTTGTAATTCTTTCCTTCCTAAAGCCTCAACGTAATAATTGGTGCAGCCAGCAATGTGCACACAGCTCTGAGAGCACAGTTTAACTTACGCTTCCTTCTCTGACTGAAAAGATTTTCGGAAATGGAAATACACATATTGTAGCTATAACTTAAAGGGCGTCTGTTTGCTTCAGATTTTATCTTACTGTTTCCTGGCAACGGAGTGGTCAATATTTCTTCAGTAGGTACTTAGCTTTGGAAATACTTTTCCAAGCAGGCAGTGATTGTTAAATAGGTCACTTTTAGCACAAAAAATGCCTATGCATTCTTTGTAGAACATTATATTTGTAAATTAATCCGTTCTCATCTTAACTTCTCATCTTGAGTACTTATGTGCTATAGCTTCCACCTCTTTAGCCAGAGGCAAAAGCCTAACTGATGTCTTGAAAATAAGTAATTGCTGCTCTCTGTATTGTAGCTGTACAGGGTTAGTTACATCTCATCAGGAAATAGTCTCCTAAGCGCTGGTAGATGCTAAATGTAAATGCTACTGGATATTAAATGTATACAAAGGGATAAACCAAAGTAAACAAAAACTTAGCTTCAAGAAAAAGCATAAAACGATTCACTCTTTTGTTGTATAGGATATGTCTATTCAGTGGTTCTGTTTCTGCCCAGATCTTAGGGAGTGAAAGCATGTGCATGCAATGTGTAGTTCAGTCCTCCTTGAGTATGTATTTTGTGTACAAGAGATACACTAGGTCATATCAAAGATCCCTGTCCTTCAGTATCCTCACTCCATCAATGACTAAACAATTTCCTAAGGAGGAGTTCCTAATATCAGAAGCCCATACTGATACCTCTTTCTAGTACTCTGCCAGCATCCAATATATGCATCTCAGCAACTTCCTGGGCAAGATGTTGTTTGTTATACCTAATAACCTTCAGTGGAAGCTTTTCTGTGGGCTTGCCCAATTTCCTCTTGAATTCTCATAAGCTTTGCACATCCTACAATATCCTTTGGCAAGGATTTCCAGAGATCTACTATCTAGTGGGTGACAAACCTCTTCCTTTTGTTTGCTGTGAACCTGGTTCCAACTTGCTTTGTTTGATTCCTTCTAGTTCTTGCACAGGAGAAGACCGTGGCTACCAATTCCTGTTCAGTCTTTTCATGACATTTATGATTTAGGTAGACTCTTTTCACATTCCCCAAAGTAATTTCTGTTCCTGGCTGAAGAGGTCTACTTTAGACATCTGTTCCTTCTGTGGAAGCCAGAATTACAGAATTACAGAGTCGTTATGGTTGGAAAGGACCTCCAGGGTCATCAAGTCCAACCTTTCTCCTAGCATCTGTCTAACCACTACACCATATCCTCAAGCATTGCATATATTCGTTCTTTAAACACCTCCAGGGATGGTGACTCCACCACCTCTCTGGGCAGTCTATTCCAGTGCCTAACCACCCTCTCAGTGAAGAATTTCCTCCTAATATCTAAGCTAAACCTCCCCTGACACAACTTGAGGCCATTTCCCCTCGTCCTATCATTACTAATTTGAGAGAAGAGACCAACACCAGCCTCACTACAACCTCCTTTTAGGTAGTTGTAGAGGGCAATGAGGTCTCCTCTCAGTCTCCTCTTCTCTAGACTAAACAAATCCAGTTCCCTCAGCCGCTCTTCATAGGGCATGCTCTCCAGCCCTTTCACCAGCTTCGTTGCCCTTCTCTGTACCCGCTCCAGCACCTCAATGTCCTTCTTGTACTGTGGTGACCAAAACTGGACACAGTACTCAAGGTGCGGTCTCACGAGTGCCGAGTACAGGGGCACAATCACCTCCCTACTCCTGCTGGTCACACCGTTTCTGATACAGGCCAGGATGCCGTTGGCCTTCTTGGCCACCTGGGCACACTGCTGGCTCATGTTCAGCCGGCTGTCCACCAGCACCCCCAGGTCCTTTTCCGCCAGGCAGCTCTCCAGCCACTCTTCCCCAAGCCTGTAGCGTTGCTGGGGGTTGTTGTGACCAAAGTGCATGACCCAGCACTTGGCTTTGTTAAACCTCATCCAATTGACCTCAGCCTATTGCTCCAGCCTGTCCAGATCCCGCTGCAGAGCCTTTCTACCCTCAAGCAGATCGACACTTGTGCTTAATTTTGTGTCATCTGCAAATTTACTGAGGGTGCATTCAATTCCCTCATCCAGGTCATTGATGAAGATATTAAACAAGACAGGTCCCAAAACTGAGCCCTGAGGGACACTGCTTGTGACCGGTCGCCAACTGGATTTTACTCCGTTCACTACCACCCTCTGGGCTCGGCCATCCAGCCAGTTTCTAACCCAGTGAAGAGTCTTCCTGTCTATGCCATGAGCTGCCATTCCATAGCCAAAGCTATGCCATAGCCAAATAGCCCCTCTGACCTTCATTAAATCTTTTCCAGCTCTACCATTTCCTTTCTCAGATGAGGGCACAAAAACTGCATGCAGTATTCAAGGTGCAGCAACCACAAATTTGCATAGGGGCATAGTGATGTGTTCATCTATTCCCTTGCTAGTAATTCTGAATACTGAATTGCCTTTTTTGCCTGTTGCTGAGCATTGAGCTGTTTTCATGATTTATCATGACCTCAGGATCTCACTTCTGGCTGCACAGAGCCTTTCATTTTATGTGTGAAGCTAGGATTGGTTTTTGACATATGTGCTGCTTATGTACATGAATACACATGAGCTGTTGGAAGTGGAGTCCCCTATAGATATCCTGTGGATTTGTCTAGACTGCTGAGATAAGTCAAGATGAGTTTGGGGTTGGCTATACACTTTATCTCTTTTTACCTATTACCTTAGAATAGTGAAAAATGAATACTTTTAACCTGGTAGTTAGGATCCACTGGAGATTCTCCAAAATACATGCCTCAGCTGGCTACAGAAAAGGTACTAACCTGTGTCTGCATGAGGAAGATCAAGCTTAGGTGATCGCTAGTGAGTAAAAACTTGTTCTGACAAGGTTAGCTGACCTGGACCTGTTCTAAGCCACTTGTTTGCATCTTGACACATCTGAGTACCTTTTGTAAGTCTCCATTGGTTGCTGTGGATTATCATGGATTAGTTATTTCATTGCAGTAATTTCAGATTCAATTGAGAAAATGAACTACCTGTTGGTTTTTAATTCTTTTAAATAGACTTTGACCTTAATTCTCACTTATTTGAATTCCCTGTTGCACAACTCAGCCAGTGTAATGAAAGCTTAAATTAAGCATAAATGTAATTTGAAGTCCATTTTTCTACCATTAATGTTTAGTATGCTTTTGATATGTGATAATCAGAGTCCCTATTTTGAACATAAAAATAAAGAATATTACTTTATCCATGGCTGAAAAACAAAAAGCACAAGGTATAACTGTATTCTTGAGCACAATCTGAGGCCATTTCTTCATTTCTAAATGAAGTTTGCATTACCATAAAAGAAAAGAAGTACTGCTATTCATTTGTCTAGTGTGTACTCTTTTGTTGGATGTCTCATTAGAAATTACACAAACAGCATTAAAATCTTCTTCCTCTTTTTGAATATATTTTAGCACAGACTGTTTTACTTTCCCACTCTTTGTTTTCATGTACCTGCAGATACAAGTGTCGATTGCTGTGAAGTACCCACCCACATTTGCAAGTAATTATCAAGCTTTTGAACTCTCCCAGATCTTTTCATTTATTAGTTGCATTCAGATTTGCCATACTGATTTTCTTTTTGTTATATTGGCGCATGATATCCATTCAAACAGAAAAACCACCCAACAGAATGCACACCCTTGCATCTTCCTCGCTTCCTTGAGACTAATCATCAAAGTTTAGCTACTCACCTCTGCTTCCAGGACTGCTTACATTTTTTTATAGTAAATAGTCCAGCTTCAGTTAGATTTTTTTACATATTTGGAAAGAAGAACAGAAAAGTCAATCTGAATAGTCTCTAGAATCCATGTTATCTGTCCAACCATACAAGTATGTTGGTTTCTCCAGCCTATGATCCTTTTCTTCTGTGTCTCAAGGATACATGGCTCTGTTTTCCACAAAGTGTTAATGTTTTGCTAGTAGGAATGGAAAGTCCTCACCTCAATTTCCGAACTGTCTGTAAGCCAGAGTCAGGGCACTTTTCTGGGCTGTGCACTGGGAAGCCACCTCACTCTGGCTCTGCTGAGTGCAGTAATGACTGAGCCACTGGGAGCCAACGCCAGCTCCTGCTGCATCCTCTCCTCCCTTTCAGTTGCTTAACTCCCTAATTTTAGGGCTGCTGCTAATCTGCATACCACATTCTGTCACTCCTCCCCCTCTCTGTGGATGGGGGCTAGCTTCTTCTACTCTGAAAGCCCAGCATCATCGTATCTAGCGTCCTTCTGTGAAGCAAACCCTAACTACATTTTGAATTCTGAATGCAGAGAAATGCAAGTTAAAGACATTGTAAAGCCTCCTTGTACTGTCAGACTTAGGTGATTAAGCTAGAGTATTTGTCCCAACTTATGATGTCTCATGAATCATTCAAATAGCTAATAATGGACAATCTGTATTCTGTAGATTGATCACAGATTTATTTTTTTGTAATTCTTAGGGATGAGACGTGAACTCTGCTGGTACAAAATGTGTCTCATCCTTGTAGACAAGAAAGGAGCTAAAAAAGCTTCAGACAATTCAAATTTTCAATTTATTAATTCAAATTTTCAGGAATCTAAAAGAAGGTGAAGTCTTTATGCATGAAGAAAACTTAGTAAGCATTCATTTCTCACCCACTTGATTGTATTTTCTGTAGTACTGTTTTTTCTAGAGGGACTGCTGCTACTCTAGGGGTGAAGTAGATGTGTTTATCCTTTGAAACAATATGTAATGTGGACCTCCAAATCATAAGCACCATGTCAGCTGCACAGGCAGTAAAGTAGGCAAATACTTGTTTGCACCAAGGTATTTCTAGTTGGAGTGAGAATAGTGGGGTCTTTGAAGATAGCAAACTAATGGCTTGGTTACAGTATTGCATACTGATGTGAGCTGAGCTTCTCATCTCTAGCATGCTTGTATCTGGTAGAAGGAATGAAATGGAGGCTTTTGGGGACATCTTCCCCAGGGCAGAGGCCAACATGGAGCCCTGTTGAGATTTATGGGCCATATTACAGAGATTCTACTGACTCCCTGGCTCAAATTCTAGGCTTCCATCTCTGTCAATTATTTCAGCAGTTCTTTGTGGCCTCTTAGCAGCATCAAAAAGGCCTCAAAGGGTCCTTAAGCCACTTAGTCCCCAATTTCTGGGTTGCATGCTGTCCTGTGTCTCTGGAAACATAGCATCAAAGGGTACCCTTAGGCAGCTATTTCGTATGAGGTATGCTCGGCACTGCGCTTAAGGGTGTTTCAGTACAGGTGAAAACAATGAAAATTAAGACATTATAACTGAGTAGCTGTATATATCCTAGGCGGCATAATTTGAGAAAAATTCTGGACAATTTGTATTTAGATGGGTGCTTAGAGAGTTTAGTCAAAATGGGAGAAATCCTGTTGTATGCAGTTACAAACCCCTTTAGTGCCCACCCCAGCCACAGAATTTCCTCCCAAAGAAGTAAAAGCCCTGGGAGATGCTGTCTCAGTTTCTATACAAAATTTTCTTGGTGTCATTTCCACACAAAATACATGGTTACTTCAGGCTATTAACAGCAAGAACCTGTTCCACATATAACTATATAAATGTACTCCTTACTAGCTGGTACAGTTAAGTTCTTATTAAGCCTGGGTTCATTGCTTCCTCCCTTTATGTCTACAGGATAGTCTGTCTTAGACCTCCCTGAGCAGTTATCCTCACTGAAAGGAGACAGTGAAACATGACTTGCTTCTGACAGTGCCGTAAAGCTGAAACAAATGTTCTATACACACAGAGGTCATCTGATTTACTTTTTTAGATTCACAACTCAGGAATCTCTAAAATATGCCAATTCCCAATGTTATACATAGATAATTTCCTTCAGATATTTTTTCAAAGTACAGCCAAGAGTGTATTGTCTGTGGTCATTTGGGGTTTCATCCACAATAGTGTCATTTTAACTACACTCAAAATGATATAATCATATATTACTGAAAGTTTCAATGTCATTTTACTATGGAAAACTATCTTCTACAGATATCCAGAGTTTAACCACTAAAAATAGTTTAAGAACAAATGTATACCTTTCATTAGAGTTGCCTTTCTAATTATGATTTGTAATGGAGAGGTAACTGTCTCTCCTTAACCAGATAAGTTAAATCACAGTGCACATCTTACTCCAGTGGACTTACTCACTTTTTTAGAGCAAGTCACTCATGGCATTATTATTCAGAAGATCCTACCTCTGTGCTGTTTATAAAGCTATTCCTCAGCATGCTCCTAATAGTTAGCCGGATGATGCTGGTTTCAGGATCATTTTTGTAGAGAAACTTCTTCGCTGGATTATCACCTGTGTGTTTTCCCTGCAATGCGGCAGAGAAGCATAGAAAATATCTGATGGGCTTCCTCTTGAGTGTGATCTTTTAAATTGCAGCAGTTAAGACAACAGCTATGTAATGGTTGACGTAGTATTGACCTTCATGCTATTGCTGGAATTTTTAGCAAATTTGAAAAGTAGTATGGGGATTAAAAAAAAAACAGAAAAAACCACAAACCCCAGGCTAGAACTTGCTGGAGTCTACCTCTCAGTGACATCCATCTTTTCTTTGAGTTGTCATAGTTTCTTGTTAGCAATCAGAAATGTGTCTTCATGTTTCTGCTGCTGTTTCAGCTGCCAGTGATAGCATAATGCATTGACCTTCCTCATCTTTATTCTGAGTCCTTTGGTTCAGAGTGAAACATGACTGGAAATTATAAAGCAAAAAAAAAAATCTTTGTTTTTCTTTTTTCACCCCATTTCTGTTGTGTCGTTCAAGGTAATTTCCTTGCTTGCTCTGATGGTTTTTTTTAGTGTCGGTAGTGTTTCTGTCAGAGGATACTCTGATGTTGATACAGGATTTCTTTTCAGAGGGAGAAGTTAGATGTTTGTAATTTTCTGCTGATCTAAGTGCCAGATCTTGGTTTTATTTTATATCCTTTTATTATTATAAACACATTGGGGAAGATTTTTGGTCTTTGTCCTGTATTTTGGCAATTAAAATGCTGATTTAAACATACTAAGGGGGGATACAGCTGGCATTTGGTGATCTGACTCTTCACAGCATTACTGTTAACAAAAAAAATCTGCACACTCCTTTTCTTCCCTTGGAAGGAATCGGTAGCTTTTATGTATGTAGGAGAAGTGGCCAAGTGCCTTCAGCACAAGAGTAAGTACCCTACAATCTCCTACGCAGGACTGGATTCTTGAGGTTAGGAAAAGTTAGCTTCAGCTATTGCTCCCTAAATTTCAATTTCAAGATTACAGAAAAAAGAGTTCTTCATTAATGGATCAGGTGGGACCATGAGATTTATTGTGTCTCCATTTTGTACCTGAACAAAGTTAATTTGGTCTAAAAAGGTCACATTCAGCTGGACAGCCAAAGCTTTTACACCCATAAGAGAAATTACATCCATGAAGTAACACTCCTCTTGTCTACCTGTTCTGCATGCTGGTGTGGCTTTTAACAGTCTTTTGACAGGGAAAAAAAATCCCTCTTTTTAATGACCTTATAACTTTGTAGTTTTCTTTATTTAGGTCAGATTTCAAAATCCTTAAATTTACCCTGATGGCTATTTTATTAACTATCTCCTGAAACTTAAATTGATGAGAGTTCAAGTCTACAATTGTGTGTATAATCTTACCTAATATATTGATGCATGGTTTACCTGTGAGTGCCATCTATTTTAGAAGATTCCTTATAAGGTGCACCTGAGTGCCCTGACGAGGTTCATAGCTGAAGATCATAGTGTAGAAATGAAGTTCAAAGTGGAGGTGTGGGGAAATAATGACCCTGTCTCCCCTGCACTCTTTTCTTTGATACATCTGAGACAATGTATAGTAGCTGAGGGTCTGTTTCTTTAACTTCTATGTCCAACAGCCTCCAAAAGCCTGATTCTGTAACACACTGAAGTACCAAAAAAAGCCATCTCTTGATGTATAATGTTATTCAACTGATATTCATTTCAAGGTTACGTTAAAATGAATTTATTAGTGAAATTAGTGTTCTAAAATGTGAGTCCAGGAGTTACAACATGCAGTGAGTTCGCTTAATATCAAACAGAATAATTTTTCTAAGCCATAGGAATAGTTAAGCTGTCAACATCCAAACACATGTAAGTACAGTTAGCCACTTCAAGCCTGTTGGAACTGTGTGGGTGCATAAATCATCTGTCTTAGAATAAGCAGTTCTGTAACTGGGTTTTTAATTTTTATTGGAAAATGAAACACCAGCAGTTGCAGGAAATGCTCCTCATTTTGATCACTGAAATTGTTCTTGGGCCATCAGAAAGGTTATTCTGCCTGAAAATGTAGTATCAGAGTGTTCAGCTGCCCAAAGCTATAAGAAAATGCTAAATACTCCACCATGTTTCAAACCTTTTCTTAAAATAGTTTCTTTCAACGTACACACTTTATTGCCTGTTAATACAAAATATTTGGAAACTAGCTTGAAAATACTGGAATATTTTGCTGGACATTACTGAATTGTTAATGATAGTTGCTAGAATGTTGATTTGTAATTTTACCCAGAGGTCAATGTCCTTATTCCAATTTGCATTGCAAGACGACTTTATATTGATAAAAGTTAATGTTTGACCTTGCTTTATCATAGGCTGTAGATCCTGATGTTTAGAAAATAACCTATTAAGATGTCTGGAGGACATAAAAGAAGGTTTTCTACTGAAGTACGGGACATAAGTTAACGTATTTCAAGTGATAGTGAATTTAAAAAAACGTAATTCATGTTAATTTTTTAGAGAATCTGTGTACTTCATACGCCTTTCTATAAAAATTGACCTGTTCTAGGTGAAATTTAAAACAGAACAAGACCTCTCTTGATTAATTTCACTTTCATCTGGCCCTATTTTGAGAAATTACACTGTCTTATAAACTATATTTCTGGCTAAAATATTTTTCTACATGTAGTGATTTCTTAAACTTGTTTAAATCAAAATGAGACCTAGAAGTAGATATACAACTTAGCAGTCCCAGTTTGTCATTTTTTTTTCAATCTGCTAACAATCAACTAACAATGAAGGTCACTTGTAATCAAAGGTAGTGAAGGAGAAAATAAACTTATCTTTTATTCAGAATATGCTCACTTTGCATATATGGTTTATAAGAAGGTTACTCTGTGCATTCAGTAATGTTCCGTTCTGATTTATGGGAGATTTTTACAAAAGAAATGGGGAAGAGGGAGAAAATGAGAAAATAAATTGTACAATTGCAGATACCACCTGGAGGAATTAGACTTAAACTGTAGCTATTTTTTTTTTCTAAAAATATCAGTAAGATTTAAAATTCACCTTTCCTTTAAAACTAGTCTATGATTAAACGTTTTTCCCTGTGCTTCCAAAACAATGTTCTTTCTTGTATACTGTACTGGTTTTTAATTCGTAATCTGTCCAGAGTATGTTTGTGTATTTTTGTAATGAATGTACATTTTGCAATATTAGGAGATTGGGAGTCTGATCAACCTAGATACATGTTTTCATGTATATCCCAACATTTATCCATTTGTTAGTTATGAAAATAAAGCAGATGTCTTTCTAATGCTTTGAACAACTGCATCTTGCTTACCTTGCTCTTTGGGTAGTTTTTTAACCAGAGTTTAGGTGGGGAGGATCTGGCTACATGCTAACCTGAAAGTTACTGAGGCGATACCTCTGGGCTGTGAGTAACAAGCAAAAGCAGCAGCAATTGCATTACCTGTTGAATGAAAACCTGAAGTCATTCTTTTTTTTTTTCCTAAGGCTGATAATTAAGCAGGACTTTTTATCTCTGTGAGCTCAAAAATATAGTTTCTTTAGTTGCCATTTGGCACTGGAGCATCTGGCCTTTGCAGCAGCAGAAATAGTGGTTTGTGGTGTACAGGTCTGTGGCTGTTGTTCCAGCATCAGGACTGTACTTCTTTTCCTTGGGGGTGGGCTGCATCTGTGTGTGCTGTTTTGGATTTAGGACAGGAAAGGAGAGGATTGAGTTAATCTTGACCTGCCCTGCTGTGGATGGAGCATTACTGACACCTATGGATTGGCTTACCTAGGCAGTGCCCCTATAAACTCTCCTGTGGAACTTTATGAAACATTCATTGTTTGGGACTAAACTTATGCCTTTTTCTACCAGTTTTTGGTTTTTAACTTGCCATCCATTGCATCAAACTGCATCATTGGTCAGCAGATGGGAATAAAATTTTAAAACGTGGTCTCTTTTCCAACAATTGCAGCACTAAAGCTAGAGTTGGAAGAGGACTATTTCCCTGACTTAAAATGTCTTTTGAAAAAATGTCTATTTTGAAGTTTGAAATGTTAGAACAAGTCCTTGTCAAAATAGATTAGTGAAGGTGGAACATATGAAGCTGTCAACATGGCATTAGAACACAAGAATGGCCATGCTAGTTCAGATGAGAGGTCTGTCCAGCCCAGTATCTTATCTCACGCGGTGCCAGTGGCAGACTATGAGGGCAGAGTTGCAGACAGGGCAGGCATGCAGCTGTAGCTCCCCAGAGTATTCTCCTCACTGGCTGCCATTGTTCAAGGCACTGCTGTGTTTGTTGACACTGGTGTGAAGATTCATGCTCATGTTGTATTTTCCAAGATTTTAAGAAAAAGAAAAAGGTTTCTTTGTAGGTTTGGGGTTTTTTTAATATCTAATTGTGTGCATACATGTCACACTCTTGTCACACTCTTGTTTTCAGGGTTGGAGTCCTGGACCTTGCACACTTTATAAGATACTGGTCACTCGAACTTCCAAGTGCCTCCGAGGTCTCACCCTCTTTAGTTCATAATATAAGACTCAGCAGTAGGATGGAGCACTGTGGGATACTTCCCCCCATAATTTGCTGCAAACTTAGTGACAAGGAAAGCCTTGTAGAAGCTGAGTTCTACCAGGATGAGAGCCAGCTGGTTAGTTTGAAATGGCTGCTGCCTATTGTCTAATTCACATTAGCTACTGCACCTACACTGACTGCAAAGATGACCCACCTGGTAGACGAAGTTCGTAGCTGGCTTTCTCCTTCCCTAGCAGGGAGGATGTGAGAGGGAGAGAACTTACTTCAGTCTTTTCAATGTTAGTGATAGAATGAGGGGAAATGGGCACAAACTGGAACACAGGAAGTTCCTCCTCAACATGAGGAAAACCTTCTTTGCTGTGAGGGTGACAGAGCACGGGAACAGGCTGCCCAGAGAGGTTGTGGAGTTTCCTTCTCTGGAGAATTTCAAGACCTGTCTGGACATGTTCCTGTGGGACCTGCCCTAGGTGCACCTGCTTTGGCACGGGGTTGGACTAGATGATCTCTAGAGGTCCTTTCCAATCCCTACGATTCTGTGTTTCTGAGATACTTGGGAGGCACTGATCCTGCTTTCCTTTTTCCAGCTGTATGTCCCAAGTCCATTTTGTGCTCCCTGAATCGGTGGGAGAACATATTTTGAGTCTAGTAAGGAATGTGGATAGGAAAATTCTACACTAATTTTCTTCTTTTCGTACCTTCTCTCTTCAACATAAAGGATTTGTGCACCCAAAAAGAAACTGCACCTTATGTACTTCACCAACCTGTGCAAAAAGAGTGTAGGTGGATGGAGAATATGACACAAATGTTACATTCACTTTTCAAGGTGAATATAAACTGCTTTCAGTGATATAAGCACAACGGCATCAAGAATCAGAAATCTGAAAACGATAGTGGAAACAGACAAGTAGGCACTTAAAAGTGATTCAATGTTGAAAGAGACTCCATATTGGGAATAATGCTAGAGCCAGAAATACCTTTAGAAACAGAAAGTCTTTTCTAAATGTGTCCATGCTACATTCACTGAACTGTATGTGACATGTCTTTATCTTCAGGTATTCCTCAAATCTTAATCCTTACAGTTTGCATTCATTTCTTGTTAGTCATGGTCTCGCAAGCCATTGGTTGTCACTATTTCTGAGACTGTTCTTCTTGCATTCTTTTGATTGAAATGTCTGGCTTGCTGTGACATGCTCATATCATGCTTATGATGTCACACCTATAAAGTACATTATCTTACTGATTTTTTTTTTTTCCATAATATTTTTGGAGCTTATCTCTGCAGTTTCTGAAGCATTGCAGCTTGATACATTGACAGGAAACTTTTAAGGCAGTGTTTCATACAGGGTCATTCTGGCAGCAGTTTTAAAGGAAAAAAAGCAGCTCTGGTGGTGTAATAAAGGGCATTCAGGAGAAAGAACAGAAAGGAGAAAGGAGGGAAGTGAACAGGAAAGCAGTCATTGCTCACATAAGGAAACAGAAAAATCAATTGATAGGAGAGCTAGCGCAAGTAGTAATTACAGAGCTACAGGACTTTTCATACAGGCCTGAATCAGGGAAGACTAAGAAATGAGATGAGAATGGTGAATGAATTTTAAAGAATGATATGAAAAGTCCTACATTCAGAAATACTAGGTTTGAGAGTTGTTTGGTTTAATTTGATTTTTTCTTTAAAGAAAACGCATAATGATAGCTTGTTTTCTTGCTGGCATTACCCTGGTTTATAGGGTTTTTTTATTTTTATAGTTATTTATCTATTTCTTTTCATTTATCTTTAGATGACTGTCTGAAATAATGAGGATAAATGTTCCATAATGTGCAGTATTTTTTATTGCATATATATATATATGTATATATGAAAAATGCTGGATGTGGGCAAGAAACAAATTTTTTTGTGATACAGAATACCCTGCATTGGGCAGCTCCATGGCTAAAGCAGAATTACAGGTTGCATATGAGCAAGAGGCCACACAACAGAGACATAGCTACAAACCCAAGGATGTGGTCTGTGACAGCTCCATGCAAGTATTTTATATGATATGCGCTGGCCTTTTACATCATGTAGCTTGCTAGCTGAAAGAATCCTGGGCACATCTGTTAGTGCCAAAAGCATTTTTCAGCTAACTGTGAGGGTTATACTTCTGAATCTTTTTTGAAAGTTGGTCTGTATTTGCAAAAGATACTCAAACCCATTTAGGGCCAGGAAAGCACCACTGGGATTTGAAAACATTTAAGCAAAGAAAGCATCGCTTCTGTTTGAAGCCAAGTCCTTTTGTAAATTGCCCTGCATTTATCTTTGCTTTTTTTCATGTGTCAGCTCCTTCTGGATATCTCATCTTCTGCTCTCCTCAAAAGACCATGGATCTGTAAATCACAGTCCTTCACAAGGTCTCCTGATCTGTCTGAGAGCTTGGGTCTACTGTGGGAGTAATAAAAACATCAGGTCTCATCGCTTGCAGGCCCCTATGTGGAAAATTGTTATTACACAACATGCAGAACTATCAATCTTTGTTGGAGCCTCCAAAGTTAGTAACTCAAAAACCAGAAAAATTATTTTGTTATTTCAGCCTGAGAGTGATTATGTAAAATTTGGCTGTGTACTGATGCGATCTGCATTTGATGAATCTCCTGATGCATGCAGTTCATGCATACTTAGCTGAAGAACTTTAGTGGTGCTTTTGCACTTCTGCACTCATACTTTATGCATAAGCCATCACTTGTACCAAATTTTCCAGAATAAGAGGACTAGAAACTACAGAAGTACAGAAAGAATGTGGCAAAATAAATTTGAAAAAACTTCACACTCTTCAGATTCATGAAACCACTGAATATGAGACAGAATCATAAAAAGGACCCAGATTGAAAAGGACCTCAAAAGATCACATGGTCCAGCCTTTCATGCTAAAGGGACCCTAGGTGAGATTATCTAGCACACTGTCCAGTTGCATCTTGAAAGGGTCTCCTCTCACCGTGTCTCTGGGGAGGTTATTCCAGATAGCTGAATGATGTCTTACAACCGGGTTATGAATAGCCTGAAGAGGAAGCATTCAAGAAGAAATGTTGAGAATTGCCTTAAGGGGGAAGTAGGAGCACTTTTTCCTTGTTTGGGTTATGTGTTACAATCACCTAAGTGAACCAAGTGCCTGCTAAAAGCAGGCGTCTTCTTAACTTGTATTCACTTCTTCAGTACAGAAAGGATATTTCACATCTTATAAATCATATGCTAGATTTTGCATTGGGCAATTAATGGGGTGACAAAAGCTGGTAAAATGCCGTCACAGTAAACCAACAGAATAGACCTCAAATGGCTGCAGGTTCTCAATGAAGGAGGTATAAACTTCAAGGCTTCACTATACAGGTGTTTATTTTTTAATGAAATAACTTAAATTGCAGGGAGGAAACTAATTGTACATAGTCTTCATTTTAGCAGGATTCCACTGAGAAAACATGCTGCAGTAGACTTAAAATTAGGCTGGTTTGACTTACTAGAGTCTGTCTTTTCAGATTATGTGGAGGTGCTTCTGAGACCCAAGGAGTGTTGCTAAGGCAAAAAAACATTAAGAATTATATTCAGTGCTTCAGGGCAGTGAATGGGTGATTTTTACTTACTAGCCTGTACTTTTCACACATTGCCCTCACCTCCCAGTTGGAGCTGGTGCTGGAGAAAATGGCCAGGTTTGTGTAATATCTTGATCTTCAACTCCAGAGTTGATCTTTCTGAAAGATGGAGATTAGTTTCCCATCACTAGAAAGGAGAATCTGTGCTGAATCTGAAAATATGAAAGGACTACTAGGAAAAGAAATTTGTATCTTCAATTCATAATCAGTGTTTGGTCATAATAGCTGTATCACCCAGATTTCAGAACAGCTTCTCTGGAAGTGAAGTCACAGATATTTTTCTAGAAACTACACCTCAGATTATGTCAGTTGGTAAAGAAAAACCTGCATTGGGGCGTAGAAACCTCATTGATGACCCTATGATGTTAAGGCTCACCCAAGAGGAGAAAGCTTAAAAAGATGTATTGTCTCTCAGTTCAGCAGATTTCAAAAGTCTCAGTGAAGTCAAGGGCCTCTCTAGACAGAGGAATTCTCCAAATGGAGTACATCTCTTCTTATGCCTGAAGGGCTTAATTGTGACTTTTGAGATCTAATTTTGCACTGAAACTCAGCTACTTCATGTGTTGGTTTGGGCTTCTTTTAAAAAATTGAATTGCCTTAGGCTGTCTTCCTTAAAATATGACTCTTCCAGATGCCAGTTTTCCTTAAAGGAAAAAAAAGGCTGGTATCTAAATTGGGTAAGTTTAGCAAATGCCTCTCCCCAGAATTCCTGCAAAGCCACTTACCACAGAGCTGCCCAGTTTCAGCCAAGGGCTTGTGGGGTATTTGCTTAGCACCTGAACAGAGATAGGAGCCATTTATTAGCTCAGCATAGTTTTTTATTGTAACTACACTAACCACACTGTTAATGAAGGCAAGTAAAAATACTAGTCTATTTTTGTAACATCCATAGTCAAAACATTGGTGGGGCTCACTTGACAATGAGGAGTTTCTTATAAGGTTATATATTAAGGAGGAATGGTGGTGGTGGTGGGGAAACAGACCCCCAGGTGCTTCTGGGTATTCAGTGGCTGTTTCTGCCGCCAGTCAGCTGCAGACACCAGCCATCCTCCCAGTGCTTCCATCTTTCAGACAAGCACATTGTTCTTCCCATGCTTGAGAGGTGCAAACTGCCTCATTATTTTAATTCTCTTCTTCCTTCATGATCTTCTTTTTTTGTCATGTCTGCAAAAGTCATCCGTGGCCAGTTTGCGTAGCTGCTGCCTGTCTTGCTGACCAGCAAGCAGTAAGTTACAGTGTGTGCACTGCCAGCTTTATCCATAACCTTCTGTTACTTCTTGCTTCATACCTAGATCTTAATCTGAACTGAAACCAGCAAAGCTTTTGTTATTCCCAGGGACTCAAGGTAACGGGTGCGTTACTCATAAGTGAAGATTCAGATAGACTTTGGGATTTTGTGAACTCTTCTTGGGCTGACTTCAGGAGGGATTTCCAGTAATGTTGTTTGTGCTTGTTCTTGTGATGAGTAGAAGGTGCATTCATTTTCTTAGTATGATTCATCATTTTTCTGTGTTTCTTTAAGCACCTCTAGCAAAAATTGTCTCTGTGCTTGTGTTGCAGCAGGAGTATGCATGAATAAACCTTGCAGCCACTATCAGCCTTGAGACAAATAGCTTGTGTCCAATGCATGGATCAACAACCTTTGACAAAAATAAATACATAAAATGAAATGTCCTTCAATTATTTTGCCCTTGAGCATTTCAGGTACTTTGGCTTCTCTTAAGAATATCTTGAGTCTGCATCCTTTGAGAAAATCTACAAATTGTTCCACTGAGAGCTTTGAATGTTTCCTGGTCCTCAAGACCTGTCTGCAGACTAAATGGTGTAGAACGAGGTTCTGTAGCAGTGACAGCTCACAAGCAGAACTGTCAGCTTCCACAAGAAAAGCAACAACACCATTAGAAAATGTGTAAATTTTTGCAAGTGGCACCTGCATCCTGTGATGCTGACACGTACTGTGAGTAGCCTGTCATCAAGAAGAGAGATTCTTCATGGTTTAGAGATCAGATGAGAGCTTACTTATCTATGGCTTACTGAAAAACCACTGTAAGTTCCCCAAGCTCCTTTAGAAGGTTTCTTAGGAACTTTTGCATTCATGACATGAACAGGTGAAAATATAATTTCTCTATCTACAGTAATACATTTAATATTCCTGTACATCCAGTGAATGTAAATGCCCCTGTTGTGACCTTTTAACATCTCGTCAGAAACAACAGCAGGAAAACCTCTTCCTAACAGAGCAAAGCCTTAGGGTATTTAATCTTTGCTGCCTTGCACTAGGTGGCAAGAAGTTTTTTGTGGTGATATACACACTGAATTCCCTGGTTTTATCCAAGGTCTTGGGGGACCTCTCAAATATTTTTTGGAGAATCATCCCAACACACATTGAAAAAAACTATAAATTTGGGACTTCGAGCAAACAGTTAGGTGTTGACCATCAAGGTCTTTCACATCCGACTTCTTTGTGTTAAATACCTGTCACTGAGGAAATACTGTGTTTTGTGATATATAAACATCCATCCACAGAAAGATTTTTAAGCAGGGATCTGCTTATCTCTGAGCCTCCCTTGGGAGTCAAATTCACAGAAACCCATCAAGGAGTTCTAAATGGCTTCAAATTGCCTCAGATGTCATCACTGGTAGAGGCTTCTGGCAAGCCTGAATTACTGGCTCTATCAATTGCAAGTGAAAAGGGATTTTTCATCTTCTGAACCAATTTTGCTAACAAGTGTGGCTTGACAGCTCCATTCAGGATGCTGATAGCTTTTATTCCAGGCTCCAGAATATAGTGCCCTAGGGAACACTCAGTGAACTACAGCAATTACAACTTTTAGGTGTGCTTTCTTCTCCTCTTAGTTTCAAGCAGAGGGATTATCTGATGTTAGCCTTACCCTGTCATCAGGTGACCTATTTGTTTTCCAAGGGCTCAGGTCACTGCTGTTGGCACACTGGCACGTACGTCAGATTTGGTGCTTGTAAGTCAGATTGTATCTATTCAGTTTTAAACAAATTCTGTGTATGTGTCCAGTTTAGTGTAGGCTCTGGAAGCCCTGCAGCTATGTTTACAGAGTGCTCTATCTAGGTTAATTTACCCTGCCTCTCAGACAGGCTGTTTGGCTTAGGTGCCATATTAAAGTGCCAATATCATGCCTAGGACCCAGTTTAGCTAATTAAGAATTAGTTCGTATGTCTTCATTAAACTCCATCATGTGGAGTAGAAATTACTCCTGTATAGGTTTTGTGAGACAGAACTGAATATTTTGAATTTTTTATTAAGTTGATCTTAGGATTTTTCTTTTCTTCTTGGTGCTTGATGTGGACATATGTCTGCAAGCCAATGAGTACTTCTGAGTTGAAAGTTTTCTGTCGTGATGAGGTATGACATGAGTTGCTAAGTAGTGTGTTTTGTTCATATTTTTCCTTTCTCTCAAGAGTATCAGATGGTTTTGACTTCTGTGTTCCTTCCTGGCAGCAAATGGATTTAGCGATGACCCTTGCATGACAAGGAAGTTGTTGAGAATTGTTAATAACTGCTGCTTTCTGAGGCCAGCAGGTTATGTGTTACGCTTAATTACCACTGCCTATGCCAGGCTGGAGGTTTTAATTGCAGATACAGACTAGCAGCGTCAATGATTGTGAATTATTCACCCACTGTGGTAGTCCTGCATTCTCCTTTTAAGCACATGTTCCTAGCCACAACACACGGGAGGTAATCCATTTGATGATGGACCTGAAAAGAAATAGTGTTCTCTTGCAAGGCTAGTGCTTTTATTTTTATCTGGAAATGAATATTCTGTACTTCCTGAGGACTCCTGAGAAACATTGTCACTATCCAAATTAATAGTAGAGACCTTCCTACTAAGTGCAAGCATTTCACAGGTGAAAAGCATTACTTTCTTTCCAAGAAGTTTTATTAATGGCATTTGCTCTGCGATTTTTGTATTATATTAAATCTCTTAAAGCTGCCTTTTGATGCCAGCTAATGGTAACAATTTTTTCACCACAACCCGATTCTGAATTGCTTTTCCTGCTGCCTTCACAGAAATCTGTGACACTGAGAGCTTTTGTAGAAGTCTATTTTCAATTTTCTTCCCTTTTTTTTTTTGCTATTTGACACTTACTGGGGTGCCTGGGCCTAGTCTTAAGTTTAGGGATATTTCATCCAATCTGAAAATAAAACAGTCATGGTCTTGATAACATGCACTTGATCAGCAAGAGAGCAAAGGAATAAAAGTTTGTGAAAGTGTACTCCACACTTGAAGCTCGCAGGGTAGGTCAGTGCAGGGCCATCCAGTACCATGCAGAGGGCTGCACAGTAGCACTGAATGAGTCTACTCCAGAGTCAGGAGCCCTGAAGTAATTTCAGCACAGCGCCAGGCTCAGCCTGTATGACCCCATTGAGGGGTGAAACTGATAATCAGCTGTGGTGGGTTAACCTTGGCTGAGCACCAGGTGCCCACCAAGGCACTCTATCACCCCCTTTTCCTTCCCCTCTCCCTCCTCGGCGGAGTGAAAAGAAAGGGGAGGAAAATAAGATGAGAAACAAAAAGCAGTTTAATAATAATAGAAGCAAAGCCAAGCAAATCCATGCGCGGAAGCAAAGGAAAACAAAGTTATTCTCTACTTCCCACCAGCAGGTGATGTTTGGCCACTCCATGGAAAGCAGGGCTCCAAGACATGTAGCAGTTGCTCTGGAGGACAAAGGAATGCCCACACCCATCCCCCCCTCCTCCTTCTCCCTAGCTTTATAGCTGAGCTGATGTCATATGGTCTGGAATATCCCTTTGGTCAGTTTGGGTCAGCTGTCCTGGTTGTGTCCCCTCCCAAGATCTTGCCCACCCCATCCCACTGCAGGGGTGAATGTTGGGAAGAGCCTTGATGCTGTGTGAGCCCTGCTCAGCAGTAGTCACAACACAGGTGTGTTATCAACACCCTTCTAGCTCCCAGCACAAAAACACTGCTGTTATGTGGAAAACCAGCTCAGCCAGGCCCACTACATCAGCCTATTGATGCAGTGCTCTCTGGTCTCTCTAGATACCTCTCTATGCAGAAGTCCCTGTCATTTGTGTAGAGTTACTGGCCCATGTGGGTATTCCCAAAATGATGCTCACCACTCTGTTGAGATATACACACAGAGTGCTTTCAGGTTAGTCCTTTGTCACCCACACAGCAAAGCAGTGTGTAATGAGTGGTCTGTTATCCTGTGTGATGTCCCACATTAAGTTTACCGAAGACCTTCCTTTGACATTGCTTGCAGGGAAGTAGTGCACACAATTTGCTAGTTGATAACCTGGAAGATGAGCAGGGGGCGGATGACAAGAGCACAGGTTTACCACACTTTGAACTATGCTGAAATTTATAGGACTTGTGTCATATCTCTTTGAACTTTAATTTCCATTTTACTACATAATCTCACAGTAGTGCTCTCAAAACCAGTGGTGTTGCTGGTGTGTAGGAGTGGTATGAAAGATAAGAATTGAGAACAAAGTGTGTTATGTCCAATCGAAAGGCACATATTACATGTTTTAGGCAGCCTGAGTGTTGTTCTCATTTGCATTAAAACCTCTTTTTGCAATTCTAGCAATGTGAAGAAACATTAGAAGATATATTTACATGTAGTTTATATCCAGAGAAATATAAAAGCGTGAAGGGAGCTGGCATGATGAATGTAATTAAGCCTTTAAATGGAGAAATGGTTCAAGCTCTTGTGAGCAGAAGGCTTCATAGACCAATGCAGAGCACTAGTGCCAACTTATTAAATTCTCCCATCCTAAAGATGAGTTGGGAGCAGAAGCTATCTGCTCCAAAGAGGTGGCAGTGTCAGTGTTGAGGAAAAAGTTTCTTCTATTTTCAGGCCTTCTACCTGCATGTTTCCTGTAAGGACTTTGGAAAGTGGTAAGGCAGCTGCAGGGACTGGAAGGAGGCCACTGCTGCAGACCAGTGTGCCAAACTACTGGGGCAAAGCTGGTGAGAGAGAGGCAGTGGCAGGAAGGACAGAAAAGTAGCAGCAGTAAGGAGGGGATAAGTGGGAGAAACCAACAAGAAGAGGCTTGAAAACTGTGCTTAAAGGGAAATGATGATAAATTTTTTAGCACATTTCTGTTACTCAGTGTTGAATTTTTTGTTTTAACATTGAAAGGTGGGTAAACCTAAGACTCAGCAGTCCCAGGAAAAGCGGTTTGATATAGCCCATTGAGATTTACGCTGAGATGACTTTACAGCATCCTGGTAGTTTTAAGAACTGTTTAAAATCAATGGAAACATTGTTGTTCTGCACTGTTACACTTTTTTACCATACCAGTGCACCTGGAAATGAACTCAGTGTGACTCAGGATCAAGGATGTTTCTCCATACCTAAAGCTGGAAGCCAAATGGGTTATGTGTAACCTGACAGTGACTGTGTAGGTTGCTGTTGCTGTTCACAGACACCATCTGGGGGAAAAAGAGACCTTTCCTTTCTTCTGAGAATAGCAGCACTGAATACTGGCAAATATTACTGTGCAATTTATTATGCCCTTCCAAACCCCAGATCCCTTCTCTCATTCTGGGAAAACTGGTGGTTGGTACTGCTCTGTGGGTCCTCAACACTCCTTGCAGTGGGATTGTTGTGTAGTTTCTAATAATAATCGCCTTCCCAGTCAAAGTAAGTGAAGAAGTGATCTAGTACATATATTTAGAGACCTGTGCATGTGGTGATTCAGGATTTGCAGTTATTTTCCAGGTAACTTCTAGCTCTAAGACTAAATGAACTGACTAAGGTGAAAGATGAAAAATTAATGGGGGAGAGAGGAGTAGCGGGATTTGTTAGCATCGTCCTGAAGTCTGAGACTTAGCGAGAAACCTTGCCATCCTGCTTTTGCCATTTCTTGGTACTTACTAGCTTGGATGCTGGGAATGCCACTAATGAGAAGGCCTGCGTGCTGCTTGGAGGATGTGTCTTTCCCAGATTTCCATTTCTGGTTAATTGGTTCTCTGAGGAGCTTGAAGCTCTCCCTTCTTTGGGGGATTTTTGTTTCCTATACTGCTTGTGTCTGTGGGAGGGCAGAAGGCTTTCTAGCCAGGTATTTCTCCAGGGCCCAGATTTTTGGGACTGTATATCCAGGCCTCCATTTCACTTTGATCCCTGCATCTGCTACTTTCTTGGATGTTCAGTGTTTTAATCACTAAGCTTTCCAGAAGTGCCAGTTAGAAATCTAATAAGAAGGAGGGCTTGAAAATCAGTAGATATAATAATAAAATAATGGTTTGTTGCTCTATTTTACCTATTCATCTAGTCATCTTATGGCTGAATCCCAAAGTGCACATGCATCAAGTTTGCAACCCTTCCTCTTAACCAACAGTACTGGGAATGTTTTTTAAAGTATTTCAGATTCTCACAGGAATACATCCACAATTCTAGTGGAAACAGAATAGCAAGTGGCTTGAGAATCACCATGAAATGGGAGAAATGACAATACTGTAGTTTCCCTCAAAGCCTGATCTCAGTGAAACTTCTATGATTCTTTGCACAAAGATTTCATTGTGTTTATCACTGCATTGGGATTTTTTTCAGACAAAAGCATATGCTTCTTTTTTGGCACTGTGTTGCGATACCCACTGATGCATCGATATTTCTCTCTCCTTTGTAAACTAGATAGTGGGTAGTTGTTTTCTTTTAATTTTGCATTAAAAATCTGAGATTTCCAAAGGTACCCCTCACAGGTCCCCACATATTGTAAGCAAGAGCATCCCGCTAGGATGCTTTTCTTGCTGCGATATGCCCTACATGTCTCCTTCCTAATCGGACAAGACAGTTTAACGCTTTCTCATCACTGAGATGATACGGTTTTGGGACTATGACAACAAAGTGAGCATCAAGCCTTCCAGATTATAGAGGCCCAGAGCAATTCAGATAGCCATGTAGCTGCTTTGCCTGGGCTAGAAGCCTAGCAAAGATGGTTCAGTCTGTAAACCACATTAGAGCTGAGCTGAGCCCTTCAGCGGATGCACGACAGTCAGCATCTAGCTTTAAGCACTGAGATTCTTTGGCCAGCACTGTCACTTGTGCTGTCTGGCCCAAGGTCACTGCTGCATCTTTGGTGTCTTGAGTGCCCCCACCTAAAAAAGGCAGACTTTCTTCCTTCTGTGTAAAGAGGTAGAAATGTGCACTCTACTTTTTGCTGTGGGAAAAGGTATATATGCATGCATATCTATGCACTATAAATATACATATATATATATTTACATGCAAAATATCTATTACTCCAGGATTTATTTTGCTCAAGGATTGAAAGTCATGATTCCATGTTTGGGTTTTTTTGTGCTTCTGAAGTAACCGTAAATCCTGCCTGATTTTGACCTATTTCTCAAGCCCCATATCATCACCTATTTATCTTCAGATTTCATGCATTGTGTGATGAGGAGTGTTCTGAGTTTCTGAACAGCTTCCATAAATTATTTAGATGTCATATTAATAAAAACAAACAAAAAAAGCAAATAAACAGGGCATCTCTGCTGGTAATGGAGCCCTGAGAATAAAAGCAGAGGAGTTTTTGCTCCCTCTTCTGGCCATGGCCAAGCAATGACCGGTCTAAACAGTTCTGAACGTCAAGATAGCAAGTCTTTGACATGGCTGAATGTTGGGAGGGTCCATATGTCAAAGGACTTTTCATACTTCAGGAATAAAGCTTTTTTTGCAGCCACAGTCCGAGGTTAGGGAGAGAGCAGACGGCATCTTTCTTGCAAAGAGTTTGCTAGCATTTGGATTGATCTAGCAAAGAAGTAATTAGTGTATATGGATGTTTAGTTCAATATATCCAGGTAGGCAAATAATAATGCAATTCCGCCTCCAGTGGAGCAGGAGTCTGCAGAACACAAGCTCAAAGTAGCTGAAGCTTCTGAATCTTTTATCTTACATCTGGTCTCCTTTCCATCTTGCTTTTTGAACTGCATGTTTTTGAATCTCACAGTTCTTTAAAATAGCTGAGTTGTTTGGTGAAGGAAGGGCTTACACATCTGCACTTCAAATACTTGCAGTCCTCTTAAAAACTTAAGAGAGTAAATTGCACTCTAGAGTGGAGGGGAGCAAGGACTGCCAAGTGCTGTGTGTTATCTGAACTTTTTGGGCTGGAAATGATCCCACCTCTCTGACAGAGGTGGCAAAGGCCCTGGAGAGCCACACTGGGGCTTTATGGTGAAGGTGGTTGAACACTGGCACAGGTTGCACAGAGAGGCTTGCATCCTTTGGAGATACTCAAAAGACATTTGGATAGGGTCCTGGACAACTAGCTCTAGCTGACTCTGGTTGAGCAGGGGTTGGACTAGATGATCTCCAGATGTCCCATCCTATCTCAGTCCTTCCATCAGTCTTTGATGAAAGTGGCCTTTCACGTCTTGGAATTAGTGACCTAACTCAGGTGCCCTTGGCTGGAAATAGCATCCAACAGACTGTCACTGGAGTGAGGACATCATATGGGCCCAGAAGTGCTGAGACACAGCAGATCAGCACTTAGCAGTGTCCAGCAACATTGTTCATGCACGTGGTAGCAGCCAAGGTATGGCTGGTGTTGGTGCTGCTCATGATCCTGCATCATGCTGCCATCTTCTGTGATAGCAACTCTATGAATCCTCCTGCCTCAAGGTACCTGGAACCTCCTGCTCTCTCTACTGTCCTTTCTTCATCCTCACTAAACCACAACATGTCACAGAAAATGAGATCAGCAATGTCAGTGAGGGTGCTAACAGGCCATGGCAGGTGTTCTGTGTGCTATTTTGGAAGGTCGGTTGAATTGGGTAAAACACGGGGTTTAGAAATCCCTGCATCATGTTGCATGAGTTGTTCCACAGGACAATGCCCATATGCACCACTGGTGTCTGTGCTATTGTGGAAAACCATATGTGGTCAAGAAGTGCCTGAGTTGTGGTAATTAAACTTTAAGAAAAAAAAAGTATCTAAATGTAAATAAACAATTTATAAATAAATAAATCTGCTCCTTTCTGGGTTTGAGAAGGGCATCTTGTTCCTTGTAATATTGATGAAATGTCTATAATATGCTCAGCTTCAGTGGAATTCTCTCACCTGTGCTACTAGTTTTGGTAAAACTTCCAGGATTTTAAAAAATAATTATTTCCCCACTGGGCTGGCCTGGAATTCTGCAAGTTTTCTGTTATAGAATAAAAGTGACCTACTTTAGTGCTGTACTGCATAAAGAGTGACTGCTCGCCTTTTCTTACCAGAGTTTTTGCAGTGTGAAATGAATGGTTTATAAATTCCAACACTCCTCTGTGTGGAGAGAGATTAAATCTGCATCTATACTAGTACATAGATCTTTGTGATGTAATTTGCTTAAGTATTTTTTGCAGCATCTTTTTCTTGAAAGTTCCAAAATCCAGCAAGTTAATCTATTCTCCAGGGTCTTTTCCTGTTTCACAGTTTATCATAGAGTGTCCTGACCACCAGATATTGCTGTGAATTGAAGCATTTCTCAGCTCTAGAAGAGTCTGGCCTCTGAACTGAGATCCCTGGGACTCCAGGAAGTTCCAAGAAGGAGGTTAACGCTAAAATGTATGAGGACCAGCTTCTCCAGTGTCCAAACAGATGCTCATTTGTCAGTTATTAAACTAGTCTTAGAGTGAGTGAGTTTCCAGGGCTGGAAGGCTTCATTAGCACAAATAAAGGTTGTTGGGTTGTTAGGATTGGTAATTGTACCTGAACACAAGGTGGCACTGCAGGAATTAATTTTATACTGTTAAATTCATTTTCTGAGTTAATCCTCTTTGTGGTGCTCGTAATAGACACATATTTTTGCTTTCACATCTATGTTTTCAGGAATTGGTGTAGTCACTGTAAAATTAGCAGGAATCAACCACAGCAGCACGGCTTAGCTGTTCATAGGCTCTGGAATTTTTTCTCTGACAAATCTGAACAAACACACTGCAGATACTAACCTCTTCCCCACGTTGGGATCTCTCTCTTTCTTTGATCTTTACAAAAACTTGGAAATGTAGAGACTGAGGAGCATCCAGGGTGTTGACTAACTTACTGACTTGCTAGGATGGACTTGTTTTCGTGTTCTTCATCATCTATCTCCTGTTCCTCTCTGGTTTGCTTTGCTCTACACATAAAGTGTAGGGTCATTGGTCCAGTGACACTATTTTCATTCTACTTTTTATAGTGCCTCACAGGGCTATCCAGTATGTGACAGGACTTCCAGCAGCTATTAAAATAGACATCACTTGCAAGTAAAAACGCATGTTTTAGCTATTGCAAGTTTATCTCAAGAACAATATATATGCAAGTCCATGCTAGCCAGTTAAAAATTTATAGGTTGAAGACAAACTTACTTTAGTGCCAACTGGGGTCTGGTGATTTCAGATCTTTTTGGTTAGAAATGTAGTGGAACAAGATGTTTTGTTGATTGCAGTTGATTTTCTGAAGAGCTTCTTATTCTTTCATTGCTGTGTTGTGTGGTGCTTATGAAGGCACATCTGGTCACTATTTTCCTTCTTGGATGGCATAAAACGTACCATGCACATGCAGCATTTGGGGTTGGGGGTGTGTCCAGTATCTTTCCTTAAGGTTTTCATGAATACCCTCACACTTGAGTGATACCCAAGCCTTGTACCTGTGATTGTACTGGAGTGGTTCTTACTTGGAGTATTCCTAGTTATCAGCAACAGAAAAATGTAATAATGAAAATGAAAGGTGTATGAGGTTTGCTAATGATAATTCAGTGGATGTGAGCTTTTTTTCATGCAGG
>VZZY01012176.1:0-112134 GCA_013400335.1 Eurystomus gularis
TATATAATATATATATAAAAATAGCCCTTACAAACACACAAACTTTTGGTACAGTTTACTAATAAAAGTACACAGAAGACCTGAGGATTATCCTTCATTTCGATGCCTATTGGGAGTGTAAGTTACAGTTCACTCAACAGCATAGAAACCATTTGCAACCCATTATCAAACACTGACACAGTGTCTTTTTCTAACATCAATATAATACTTACTGATTCTGTTAGTTCACAAGTACATAGAACAGGTTTGCTTACTGAGCAGCTGTGAATGGTGTGTGATTTTTCACAGGATGGGATTAGGTTGAGCTGAGAGTTTCTACAGAGTAAAAATAAAGCAGGAATGGAGAAGTTTGCTTTCTTTCATGGCCTATTCTTTTTTCTTCCTCAAAATTGTTCTGTCACACTGGCGTTTTCTAAAACTCTAGCAGGGGAAAATAAGTTGTATTTCTAAGTTGTCTTCTCCAGCTAGGACGTGCTGACAGAAGAACTTTATGTTGGCTTGATTTTAATAGTTCATTAATACCTTTTAAAAAAATACACTAGTGCTGATGAAACCTTGAGCAGTCTGGATAACTCTCAGAGCAAGTGCTAACACTGTGAAAATGTATGTTTTTCATCTGGTTGCATTTGACGCTGTTCTTCTGGCTGTGTGTCTAACTTAGTTTTGCTGTTAGGGTCCTGTAAGCAATTACCTGTAATTACAAGTGATGTGTTTGTCTGCCATGAGAGGTTGTACTGAGGAAGGAAAAACCTGCCTGGAGAGCCCTCAGTATTGTGCCTCAAGGTCAGTGTGAGGCTTTTTTCCAGAGTCCTTGTTTATCTCCCTTCTAGCACTCCTACCATTTTACCTGCCTCAAATACTGTCAGAAATAGTAACACTTAGCAGAGACTGGAAAGATGTGTTTTGGGCTTAAAAAAAGAGAAGGAAATTGCCTGCCAGGCAATGACATGGTCCTTCTTCAGAATGTATCCCGTATGCCTTGCTCTTGCCAAGATCATTTAAATGTGGTAGCAGCTACAGTAGGAAACTTGCCATGCTTATAAATAAACAAAACAACTACACCACCCTACTGAGCTTGCTGAGCATTCAGGAGCTTGGTCAAGAGTGAGTTTTGTGTCAACACTGGCAGCTAGCACGATTTCTGAGGCAGAAAAGCAGCTTTATTTCCCTTTGGAAGCATTGACTAGTTTGGAACATTTTGTGTCTGGAGTAAGGTTACTGCTTCTCAGTGAAAACTTCTGTAGGAGCAGTGAGAGTAAATCAGCTTTTCACTTGGAAAACACTATGAAAACATTATCTTCTGAAATCTTTTTGCTGAGAAATTAGTTTGGGATATTTTTCTTGGGTTGTTGGGTTGGTTTTTTTTTATCTCCCTTGCAGGTTTGTTGACTTAATACAAGCATTGGAGATTTATTGTTGTCTGAAGTGTTTTCAGGCTTTTGTTTTGTTTTCTACACTTTAGTCAAGTGTTTTTGCCCAGCCTGGTGGTGGTCCTGGTGGGGCAGCTCTGTGATGCTCCATATCAACAGCAAACTGCTGTTAGGAAGCTTGCATAAAAGACTCCAAGGAAACTGTTACTGATTCATCTACACATCAAAGTGGCAGTCAGCCTTGTATTTCTGAGTATTTCCTGGCATTAAAAATCTGAAAAAACACATTATTCTGAGTTGCCAGTTTCATATTCATTCCACTTTGAACATAAAGTTAGAGTCATTTATTTAATTTTTTACTTGGATTATATCAAAAGTGTCATGCTGGCGTCTCTAGGGATCAGCAAAGCTAAGACCAGGAGTCTCACAAAAGGAAATGAAGTCATTAATTCATGTTTTCATTACATCTCAGCTGGATTCCTTTTATAGGCCATAGAGTCTGTGTATGGGCAGCATCACTATCAAGGAGCTTGAGCATGTATTTTATCGACTCCTCATCACACAAGGCAGCAGCATGGCACCGTTTTCACTTGCTGTCCATCTTTAAGGGGCTGCCAACAGAAGTCTCAGGGTCAGGGTGCTAATTGTCTTATCAATATGGGAGATGAAGAAGCTAAAACGTCTAATGTGATGAAATCATTTGTAGGCAGAGACTAAGCCTGACCATGACTGGTGCAGTGAGAGGAGGGATTGCTCTTTGTCTAGGCAACCCACACAACCATAATGCTGTTATCATCACCTGAGATCACTGAGATTCCAATCTAAATTCAGCTATGCTTTGTAGCAGTGGTGGATGCCAGTTGAAGTCAACACAGGATTTCCAAATATCTTTCTTCCTGGGAAGCAACTTCTTTCAAAGTAGTAGAAGTGGTATCAAACATAGCTGAAGGGTCACTAGCTGCTTGCCACAAAGCTAACTGGAGCCTCAAAAGCAAAGTATCCCATCAGCAACCGGTCTTATATTTGAAAGACAAAACCAAAAAGGCTCACTGAATGAAGGTGACTCACTTTGCTTTTATGAGACTACTGTAATTGATTTGTTACTGCAAGCACAGCAGCATTTTATGGAAGGGTTTACACTTGTTTTGCAGAGAGCTCCTGACAAGGCAGTCTGAAACACATCTTTATGTGAGAAACTCAGTCCTGAGCTGAACTGAACAGGAAAGACTAGACATATGTTTAAAGAAAGGATTTCAATTGCTTGGATTTGTGACTCTGAAATAGTTATCATGCTTGTAAGTGGGAAAATTGATGAAAAATGAAAAGATTCAAGTTACAAGTATCAAGAGCTGCCATTCACAGATACTTGCCATGGAGATTAAAACAAAACTTAGTTTTTTATGTTGCTGAGCAACCCATCAAAGTCTTAAAATACTCCAAAATTGTATAAAGGTCCTTCATGCAGTACATTCAAAGAGAAAATGAATTACTGAAAAGAGAAATATTTGCCAAATAACATTAAAATTAATAAGCAGCATTTAAGGTGAATTAATAATCTTCTTTCACAAATTTAAAATCAAGTGAATGTCATGTGAAACATTCCCTATATTTGTAAAGCATTAATGCATATTCTCAGTGGGACATTTCGCAGAACCCAAATTAGTAAAATGTTTAACATATACCTACTTAACAGTTTATTTCTGTAAGATCATGTTAATCTCTGTACTTTCCTGATTTGATTATATAACACATATTGGAAGAATCTTTTTAATTGCCATTTTGGACCAAAAGCTGAAATTTGGGTGATCAGTAGGAATTCAGAATGATTGGGGAGGAGACAAAAATCCCTTGGATGAGACCTCACAGTTTAAGAACAAAAATTTCTTTTCTGTAAGCCGAACTGTAATCCCAGTAGAGAAATACAAATGGTGCTGTGTAGGGTGAATTCATAGATTGCAAAACAAATGCTAGCTGGCATTTAAAAAACTGTGTAGAGGTGATAAAAATATATAGACTAAGAGCAATAAAGTGCTGTCAAGAAGATATGCCTCCAATATGTACCTTATTTGTTTTAAAGTAAGAAGAGCATCCCATGAAAAGCATCTTTATTCCCGGAATTATAATTAGTGCCATGTGACGAAATGCTGAGCCCATCCTCTTCTGAAATCTCCCCTCTTCATTCACTCTGCTGTTACAGCTGTGGACTCTGTTGTGTCCATCAAAGTAATTTTGAATGTAAACTGGTTTTACTGTTTTTACCTAATCAGGCCTAATTAAAAGTAAACCAAGAATTCACTGTGTGACCTGGCTGATGCTACTTTGTGGGAGATATGAATAGGACTGTCTAAAAGTTCCTATGAAAATCTTTTTTTTTTCAGTGCTAAGCTGGACCTCCTTTATTTAAAACCTTTTTTCTCTGCCCGTTTGCTTGCTTGTTTGTCTTTATTGCTGGACAGCTGCGCTTCTTAGCAAAGTGAATTCAGGATGTTATTTGGAAAGCAGCTGTTGCACTCGTTTTGCCCCTATTCCCTCGCCACTCTCACAGTCAACGAGAGTGAAGACACTCAGTTAGTCACCTTGAATTACACCTTTCTCATGAGATCACCCTGTCCCAGCCCACAGGAGCCCTCACAGGCCACCACTCAGCATCAATGTCATGCTCAAAACAGAGCCCCCTGGGAGTGAGACTTTTCCGCTTTAAATGGGGAGCAGACTGAAAAGTGTGTTTTAGGAATGAAGAACATCTGTCCAGTGGCTTAAGAAGGGAACTGTACTAGAGGGAAAGTAGATAATTAATTCAAAGGAAATCAAACCTCCCATCTGTCCCCCTGTGATGGCACTTCTGCATTTTACTCAGCCTCAGTACTTTGTGTGCCTGGTTAAAGGTCCTCTGCCATGCAGAAATCCCCAGGGAACAGAAATCTCCATGTATTTTCTTCTGAGCAAGTCCCCAGCAGCCTGTGCTTTTTGGAGGCAGTGGGAATAAGACACTTGAGGGGTGTTAACTTGCATGACCTATCAAATACACCTATCAAATACAGCGTTGCGGACGAGCATGTTGATAAACACTGCCGAGCAGTGTTCACGTGCGGGGTCTCGTGCGGGTGTTGAGCTGTGGTTTAGTGAAGTCACCGTTTTGCGACGAGTTTTAACTTCTAAACAAATGTGCATCCTTGTGCCTATACCATTCAGCATCTTCCCTAGGCTGCTGGGTAAATAAAATATATTTATTATTTAGCAACTGTAGGCGAACCCCTGAGAACGGAACTTCTCTAGACACATGCAGGAGTACTGCCCTGGGGAGGACAGAGTGAAAAAGGAAGATCAATGGCTCCGGGCCTGTAATTGCCATTAAATTTATGGATCTGAGCAGCTCATCGCAGCTGTATTATAACTTTTAAATTCTTTAAGCCTTCTTTATTCTGTCAAATGCTCATCTTTTCCTGTAACGTAGATTTTGCTTACTTTGTTATCTGCCTGTTTTACAGCTTTAGTGATGGCTAGCTCCATTGGTTGGCTTGATTCTCTGCTAAATCTTTTACTTTATTACTTTTTGGCTTTATTTGCCTAGGATAATTTTAAACTCCTGAATACATACGTTTCAATGCTATACATGACAGTTACTCTACCAGCTTGATACATTTGATCCTGTAAGTATCTTTCATTTATCCTGCAGAAATGGATATGCCACTTTTTTTGGATTATCATTTAAATCACTGCGGTATTACAGTTATTCTAAAATTTTCTTGAGATAATGTTGGATGCTGAGAATAATTTCAGTAGAGACATGGGAACAAGTGCAAATGCCCCTGAAGCATTCATTAAGGATTGCCTAAGAGGTACACTGTGCTTATGAATCCTCATGGGCTACTTTAGAAATCCTGAGATGGATTCCTTAATTCTTATGAGATATCGCACCAAACACAGGGCTTAAGCTTAAAATTGATTTTTTTTTTCCTTTTTAGTAATTTAGCCACAGTCCAAACTTGCTGAAATAAGTATCTAAGAACTAGGAAATGTTTCTTGACAGAAAAACTTCTCACTGAGTATACAGCCTTCACAGGGTGCCAGGGATCTTCAGCTGCCACAAAGTCCAATTATCATTTAGTGATGGAAGAGTGAGTTATTGCTCGAGAAATAACAGCTTTCATCAAGAAATATTGTTTCTGCAAGTTCCTACCCTCCATGTGCCAGGTAATCAGGGAGCAGCATCAGGTAGCAGCACACTGAGGAGGGCAAGGCCAGATGATAGGTAATTACTATTAATTAGCTTGTAACTGATTCTTTGGAAGTCAGATGAGATGCAGGGATGCATGAGTAGAGCTGAAAAGTTATTTTTCATTCGTTGAAAGAAAACACATTTTTCAGCAGTGTATAGTTACATGCTTGTCCCTGTAAGTGACTTATGCTATTCTCTCATGTTCCCAGGGTAATGATTGAGTGCAACTGCCCTTCAGCCTGACCATTGCTCCTTGTTTATCTCTACCAAAACCCAATGGGACTTGTATAGCCCGTGAGTGCTCTTTGTAAGACTCTCTATGCAAGCATAGCTCTTTTTACCTCAACCTTTTCTGTTGCAAAGACTTACTTGCAGGAACCTAGCCCTCACATTTGTTTTTCTGCTATGCTTTATAAGCAGTGCAGGTTCTTCCACCTGCTCACAGAGCTTCTCTCTATTGGTTATTTTTGTACTCTGCTCCTCAGGATTGTCTGAATATAGCTAATACCAATCATACAGAAGGTAGGTCCAGGAGGCATTTCCTGGAGAGGGAATTCAGGCTCTATGAGGAGGGACTGGAAGGCAGTAGCTATGGTAGATTGATTTTTATCCACACACATAAATAAGCCTTCCAAGTAGTACTTGCAGCAATTGGCAGAAGTGTTGAGTTTGCCACTTTAGCAAGAGAGAATCAGATGGATTTTACTCTGCTGTGGTGTTAATGTGATTAAAATCTCCAGATGACTGTGTCCATTGATCCAGAGCCCAGCAGAGATGCCACTGTTTGGGTATGCTTAATGAGGTCCCTGGAGAGGGAAGGAAATAAGCCCGTTTTTCTTTCCAGTTTTGTCAATAAAAAGGAGAAAGAGATGGTTTTGGGAATCAGGTGGGTTGTGACTAGGAAATGTGCCGAGGAGAGGGAAGAGCTGAAGGGAGCAGCCCCACATTGAGGGATTTATTGCCAAGGAGAAAAAAAAGACTGATGCAAGGAGCACGGTATCTGCCCTCTCTTGAAAAGCACAGAGTGAGCTGTCTCTTTAATATATCTCATTTCCCTCCCCAAAATTTATCACATGGGAAGCTAATAAGCGTCCAGGCATGTATGCATATGCTTATGGGTGTATAAACCTGCACAAATGATATATTATTTCTTAGAGCCATGTAAAATATTTGCACAATTTTTAAGTCACACAGAGATGGCCTAGGTTCAGGTTTTGGTCCCAGCTGAAAACTCAGATGATTTGCATTGAAAAGCTTGCTAGAGAGACATCTGGATGAGATACAGTAGAAAGGTCTGAAAAGCAGCGCTTACGTGTTGGGTTCAGTAAAGAGGGTCTCTTTTGGAGAGGGAAGAAGAATTATCTCAAATTTTGCCTTGGGATTTCAATAGGACTGAACCCAAACCTCAAAGTATGCATGAACTTATGCAAAGAGAAGTCTTCTGACAAAAAGAGCAATTAAAACTGCAAAGCTCAGCACAACTTTTGTTCACACACATGGTATCGAGAGCTAGAACACCCCATTATGAAACACTTCAGTACTGCTGACCACCAGGTTTTAGGGTAAGCAAGCACCACACTGAGAAAAAGCATATGTTATTCCTCATGTCCCTCTTTTCTTACTTTTTTAACACTACTATGGCTTGGACTCCACCTTGAGTGAGACTCCATCACCTTGAAACAGGGCAAGGGAGGAGGACTCTGTGGGTAGGCCATAAGACCCATCTGTTCTCCTTCCTGGTCAGGAGATGTGCAGTGGGAGAGGCTGAGGAGCAGCCAGGCAGCAAGAAGCTGACTAAAAGGAAGATTTTGTTCAAGAGGCTTGTTAAGTTCTTGGTGTTCTTATGCCCTTGCAGAAATGGTAACTATTTGTGTAAATATGGTTTGGAGGCACCCAATTCTGTTTTACAGAGCAGTGGATTACACAGAGAGAATATGTAACACACATATACAACGGGAACTGTACTTAATACAGCATTGGAACAGTTCCTTGCTGCGTTCTGGACCATAGACTAAGTGTAGTTTCAAGCTTTTGAGTCAGTCCTGAGATTTTCTGTTGCCATCTAAAGGAACCATATTTGAAACAAGATCCAGCAGAGAGATGCAAACCAGTGTCTTTCAATGGCATCTCAGAGCACATTTTGAACTCTGAAGTGCCAAGGGTGACTGGAAAGACTCCTGCCTTCCTCAGTCTTTGTGTTCTTTTTGAAGAATGAGATTAACATAAATGCTCTTAGAGGACTGTTTTTAACTTTTGAAAACTTGCTTTTAAAGGTGTTCAATTACCATAAGAAAAAGATATATCATGAGACAAAGGCACTTTTTCTGTGATTTTTTCTTGTTCCTGCCCATTGTAAGAGAATAAATAATAGTCCCAAATAATTTTATCAGTAGGCTAGACCTTGGAGGACGCAGGCATGAAGGAGTTACTGTGCTTCCAGTTATCTGCTAGTAGCTGAATTGTGGTAATTGAGCGTGTGGTTGTCTAAACACAGTTACAAAGGGGTAAAAAATGGTAGCACAAACCTCCTTCGCTGATTTTACAGTTTTACCCTAAAATTTATTTTTACTCTAAAATTTCCATAGACAGAATATGACCATGTAAATAGTTACATTATTCATCAGCATCAGAGAAGACATGGTAATATGTTTTCACATCTGTGCCCAAAGTTAGTTTTGTTAAAGGAAGATACGGGAAGATGATAGCCAGTGTGATATTTTCTCCAGTGAAATGCAAACAATGTAGAGCAGAAAGGAGTTCAGCTTGGCTGCACAGTAACATCATGATAGTCCTAAATCCCAGACAAGCATTGCAGTCCTCTGCGAGACTGATTTGAAATAATGAGACTTTTTCATTTCACAGTGAGAGTTTAGGATTCTGTTTTTGTCTGTGGTTGACTCACTGGTTATCTCTTCAGGATTTTCTTTCATAGAATTGCGTAGATAGAAGCCTTTTAAAATAAACTTCCTACAGAATCAGTTGTGGCTGAGCGGGGTTAAAACCTGCATTTTTGTAGCTTTACAAACTGAGGGGATTAGCAAAGGAAAAAAGAAGTTTTTAAGAATATTGGCATTGAATTTTCTACCTCGCTAGCATGGCTTTTGCACCTGCCCATGTTACAAGAAGTTAGCACCTCCCACCGTGAATTCTGATCCATACCTGATTTTCTTCTGGAGTTCACTGGTGCGAATAAGGGCATCAGCAGGGAGCATTAATACAGAAAAACTACAGTAGTTAGAACAACTGCAAAAAATCCATGAAGGAGAAGAAATCCAAGTATTTTATGGCAAGGTCAGCTGCTGAGATCTGGTCCTACACAAATTCAAGGGGTGGGACAGCGCGGTGGATGATAGGAACAGGAATGCTCTTAAAACCCACTCCGTAGGTTCACATTTTCTGTAGCTTGTGTCCAGCTGTGTCAGGCCAAACCCAGCCTGGTATTTGCCTAGTATGTCGAGGGAAAGAGTCTGACTGAGTCTGTGGAAGGCACATCTTGCCCTTATCTGGTCTTCTGGCTAGATCAGCTGTTTCGTGTTTCTAGGGCAGCACAGCTTTGTAAACTTGCACTGTATCTCTCTCCGCATCACTCTGTATTTTTAGGTCTTGAAAGCAAGCTGCCAAAATATCAGATGTGCAGACAATGAAAATGTGATGTTAAGAGGTGTAACAACAGATTTTATGTCTATAAACTATTAATCTTTAAAGATTTAGGTGTATCTTGGGTAATTAAGGTGGAAAGTTTGGGACTTAAAGGTTTAGAGAGTAACTTTTAAAAGTGAAAAGAAAATCTATAGTAGGAGGCCAGAGGACTCTGAAGAAAATTCCTCCTGCTGGAATGTGTTTACTGTTAATTCAATAACACGGTTTTCACTGCTATGGTGAGGTCAGCCCTTTTTCTGCTTACATGAAACAGACCTCATGGATAGGGTACTGAACCATGACTCGTGATGTTGCACATCATTTCTCACCCTGGCTCAGGTACAGATTTTTGACAGACGACTTAAATTTCAGTTTGCCTCACCTCTCTGTCTTTGAAGTGGATCTTATGCTTAGCCACCTTACAAGGGTGTCACAAGAGTAAAGGTCATTAAGGAATATTCACAAGTACAGTGCTAAGGCCCTTGGAGATGCCAACACAGAAGAAGTTTGAAGGAAGTTCAGTCTGAACCTGAGGAGATCCCAACTTAAAACGACTTTGCCCTCAGGAGTTCTCCACAGAGGAACATGTGACCTAAAGCAGTTGCTGGCCTGAATACTGTTGAGGCATTGGTAATTCTGGGACAGGCCAAGCTGGAGGTAATAGGTCACTTGGCTGTTGGAAAACAAGTGACAAAAATTTTGGCACAGCAACAGGAGGATCTGCTCTGTGGAGAGAATGGAGGCGTCATTTTCATCACAAGTGGATTCAATGAGGAGACAGAGTCTTCCAGGGAGGTACCTGGATCAGTTCTGGAGGTAAAATAGGGAAGTGCTTTATAAGTGTTTTGTAAGTCATCTTTCTGCAGAACTGAGTCTTCCTCTCTCCACCACTAACCTTGGAATTGCTTGAAAGCACTTCAGAAATGTTGAAGGATGATGAAACAAGAGCCTAATTGCATTAATTTTCTTTGCCATTTCTTACAAAAATAACAATTGGACTAAGTCCATCAGCTGTAACATGAAAGGGTGTCTCTCTAGTATTTCAAGGTAACTCACTATTAAGAAGCTCTCTCTTTTAAAAGCTTGTAAAATGCCTCATAAATGTTGTATTTAGAGTTAAGAGATACCAAATCCATAGTCAGTACTATTCTTTTTCAGATTTTTTTATCACTTAAACGAATACCATGTTGCTGTGTGTCCTTTACTGACTGAATGACGGATTCATTTAATTTGGAGAATGTAACCCTCAGTTTCACAAACCTAGCAAAATATTTTTAATAACCAGGTGCAGACTTACAAAACTGGTTCTTCTAGTCAGTTATTAATATATATGAATATTTCATACAGGCTGTCCTTGTGTCACATTGACCATTTAGGATGCTGGGTGCCAGATCCTTTTCTAGGCTGCTTTTCTGTGAGATTAGAGGACATGTCATATTGCACTGAGTTAGCCACAGCTCTCATTAACTCCTTTAGATCAAAAGAAGAGCCATTACTTCCATATAGGTCACTGAACAACAGCCAAATGATACCGCTCAGTCACTGCCCGTGTTTCATTTGTACTTAATGATTGGTTTCTTAAGTGTATGGTTTCTCACTGTACAGTAAAAATGTCATGATTTTGCAATCAAATATAAGCCTAAAGCAACCTTTTAATTTCTACACCTGCTTAAATACAAGATCCAGGATTTTATGGAACTTCATTTGAATAAAGTCAGGGCAAACTAAGACAGTAGTCACATCTGAGACAACATTTAGGTAGTCTGACAACCTTTTAGTGAAACTGTATACTAAAATTGTCATAGGCGTAGTTAGTTCCCCCTCTCTGTTGGAGAATTTATTCCATCTGGAAAATCCAACTTTTTTTTGATATTGCACTATCACGTATTGCACCGGTGAAGTTAGTACTGCTCCTCCCTTCCCCATGCAGAGCTGGCCAGATGTGTATGAATGTGCACATCATTGGAAAACAAACACAAAAAGAGGTAAGAGGTGATTCATTTTTAAAAAAAGAAGGGGAGGAACAGCTACAATGAAGTCTAGCCAGTCCACAGACACCCCAAGAGCAGCTTTGGGTGTCAGAAAGCAGAGCAAAGCAATCGCAAATTGTGGTGAGCTGTGCTGCTCCTTTGCTACATTCCTGCGCGATTCCACCTCCCAGAAAGGGAGGCCCGTAGGACCCACATTCGCTCTCTCTGATACCCTGTCAGCAGGTTCCCATGGACGCTTTTAAATTTAAGGAAACGTAATTAGCCAGGAAGCATATTTCTCACTTGCCCTTTGTTTCCGTATGCTGGAAGGCTGGTGTGTGACAGCAGGTCTTGCCAGTCCCCTCCCCACGGTGGAATGAATGCCGTCTCTGTCAGGCAGGCTCTTGGGGAGGCTGCTGTCAAGGTTTTAATTCTTCTCTCAGCCTCAAAACAGTCTGGCATGTCTACCCAAAAAACAATTTTGGAACAATAGGCTTTAAATAAGCACCCAGGCACCAGCAGAACTTAGTAGGCTATTGGTCCGTAATTCTGGTCAGCACAAACCAAACCCTAATATCTTTTCCTCATTTGACACCATCCAGATAACCACTTTAACCTGGACATTCACTTTCATTTTGGCTCAGCTTTAGAAAGAAACTACCCTCACCACAGCCATATCCTGGGAGAACTGGAAAAAATGCAGTTTCTTTTTTTTTTTAAGGGTTATGAGGACAGACCCCCATAAACCTGATTTAGCTACTAAAATTTTGTTTGACAGTCTTCTCTTTTGGTCACAAAGGTTAGCAATTTCCCAGAGTACTCTCCCCCTGTGGGACCTGAAGCCACCACAAAATGTAAGCACAGATTTTAGATTGGGAGCAAGCTAATAGTTCATTAAATCATCCATCTTTCCTAATGGTTTGATAGTGTAATCACCACAGCAGTAGCAGAGCAGCAAGCACACTGTGGTCTGACTACCTCACCATCTACACAGATAATAGTTCGGGTTTATCTTCTTACAATACAGCTATATATATAGTGTGCAGTTGCCATACAAATGCATGTTTCTGCCCTAGGATTTTGGTAGGTAGGACCTATCCTTGTCTGCCTCCTCCCTGGACAGGACCATTTCCTAACGATCATCTGCCAGCTTTATCTGAAGTCACCTAGATGAAAATAATTCTGTGGCAAGCTTGGGAGAAACCCTTCCCTCTGCTGATTTGCAAGGCAAGGAGCTCCTTCAGTGCCTGCATCCTTCAGAGGTGGCTCTGTGACTTTTAAGTCAGCCAAAACTACTGTTCTCACATGGCCGAAGCAAGGTTTTGTGTGAGACAGATAGAAATATCCTGCAAAGAAATTCATTTCCAGCAGCAAAATCCATCAGTTTCTTAAGAAAGCTGTCACCTAGCCCTGACCCTGCTGGGTCATCCACTTGATGCGTATCGATGGGCTGGTGCTCTGGGACCACATTTTATGAGACCGCAGAAGGTAAGGGTCATTTGCAAGATGCTTACCCTTACCAGGTAGAGAAGCAAAGCTCTACAAATCCTTCCAAAGAACCACAAAGCAAACCTACTGGTTGTGTTGCAAAATTGGTTTGTTGCAAATTTATTTTTCAGAATTAATCAAAGAGCACAGCAAGCAAATGTGTGAAAGATGTGAGACGTTCCTTCACCTGGAGATACACCCACCTTGGTACATGCTGCTTGATAATACCCAGAGTTTCTGGGGTTTTTTTACTGATTTGAGGGCAATTGCCCTGTTGAGGAGTTCAGAGCTGTCGGATCAAGGCGGCTTCAGTTGCCTTTAACTTCAGGAAACTTAATTCAGAGAGCGTTTCTCTTATAGATGCTTTTGCGACATTTTCCCGGTATCAGTTCAGATTTTACATGTCCTCTGTTGCTTGGCTAAGCACAAAAATATTCTGTTGCCCTTTGACAGTAAGTGCTTTCTCTCTAAGTATGGTCTCGGACTACCCTGCCGCTCTGACCTGTCAGACCGAGGGGTTGCTGTGCATCACACGCTCCTGTGCCTCAGATTTAGCAGAACGGCTTGTTCCTCTTTTCTGAGGACCACAGGTTTTAAATCTGAAGGACACAGAAAGGCCATTTCATTAACACGTTAAGAGACCGGCTCTTCAGCAGCAGAAGGGAAACTTGATATGACCACTGAAATACTCCTGCTGAACAGAATGGAAAGGTGGACATGGTTTGATTTGTCACGAAGGAAGCTGTAGGAAATTCCACGTTCTTCACCTGCTGACCTTTAAACATTTCTTTTTAATTCAGAGTGTTTCCTCTGTAAATATTTTGTGTGCTAAAATGAAAAAAACCAAACGAACGAACCAAAGAACCTGCTTCCCAGTTTTCTCGCCCTTATGGTGCAAGCGTATGTATGGCTGCAGTCTGAGGGCTGTGACTCCGCATGTAAGGTCCTGGGTCTGCTCTCCCAGGACCACTGTCTGTTTGATGTGACTTTCATGGAGGGGAACCACATGCTCTCCGCCAGCTCCCTGTGCTCCCAGGGCACAGACCCACCTGCTGGGACACTGTGACACAGTCACCATGTAAGCAGGTCAGGACAGATTTAAGATTTCTTCTCTCCTCTAGCCAGACCCCAAAGTAGGAGCTGAAGCTGGACCTGTGGGAGCTCCGGCTGAGTGCCCAGCCAGCTTGTTGCTTGGACTAGCCCAGAGGATAGTCCAACACCTCAGAGACTTGTGAAACCAGCTGGGTGGCTGTGGTTTGAGCCATGTTGGGCCTGAGTAGGGAGGTTCTTGAAGCCCCTACAAGCCCTTAATTTTGTGCAGCACAGTTGGGTCTGGCTGTCTGCATCTCCCTGCTGCTCTCTGCTGGTGCCGTGTATGCAGGATGGCACGCTTTCGAAAATAAACATACCCTACTTTTGACAAGTAGCTTGTAGCTAACATATTTTACATTCACCTTCGCCAAAGTGAAGACTTTTGTCCCCTTCAATGCCATCTTTACCTAGTTCTGCTGATACAGTTTACGTAGTGTGCTTGGTTAAAGGCTTTTCTTAAGGTGCAAACCGGAGCAGAGAATTTCCATTGAGTGGTTATCACAGCACTAAAATCCTTTAGAAAATGTTGCTATGTTCTTTGCTGAACTTTTTAATGTGGAAGCTACATTCCCTGCTCTATTCTGTGGTGTTGATCCTGGACCAGGATGTCCAGAGGTGTCAGGAGCCAAGTGCAGTGTTGGGTCTGCATAGAAATGGGTAAAATAGCAGTCCTAGCAAAATGGGCAGTGTCCTCCTCACTGCAAGGAGGAGCTGAGCCTGCTACTATGGCAGCTGAGGTTGAACTGAAGTCTTGAGATACCCACTACCTTCTCAGGCTTTTGAGAAACAAGTACTTCACTCCCTTGTGGTAAGTAGGATGGAGGGAAGAGAAAGCGGTAATAGGCTTTGGCCGCTAACGTCTGCTTTGCCTTCCTATCAGGTAGCTCCTCAGACCTTGGTGTCCCTCATTCTTAAAGCTGCATCTAACTCATGTATGGGATGTGTTTTGAGGCTCTCATTTGACAAGAAGTTTGTGAAGGAAAAGTATTAACTTTTATTTTACTCATGGATATGTTTTGATCATATTATGGACAGTAAAATATCAATTGGGCACTTTTTAACCTACCAGAGGAGTCACTGCTTGAAGGAAGTGGAAGTAGGACAATTTGAGTCTGAATGGATGAGAAAGCTGTGTTAGCTGGTGCATTTTGTTTCTGATCAGTCTCTCTCGTTGCAGAAGGCTGTAATTGTGCAGCAATTCACTGTTACCTTATACCTAAAATCCCTGCAGATGATTCCCACCAGACAGACTGCTTTGGTAAGCAGTTCATTTCAATGCCTCACAAAAGCTACAGCAGAGAGCAGGGTGAGGACAAAATGAAGCAGAAGTGATTTACTGAGCAAGCAATGTCATCACTCTGCTGCACATCGTGTCTTTGCAAGATAGAAATTTGTTGGTTGACCTTACCTTACAAAACAAACAAGATTAAGTGGCAGAGACACAAAAAGCAGTCCTGGCTCTCTGGGCCCAAGGCATATTTTCAGACGTGTATTAGATCTTTTTCTGTCTCCAGTGGTGTATGCTTGTTGGCAAGGTAGTGTTTTGGCATGTGGCACATCTCATAAACAGCTACCTGCTCATGGCATCTGTTTAGGTCATTGAGTCAGTGACTTCCAGTTTGCCATCCTTCTTACTTATAAAGCCTTCCCTTGTGAATTTGCAACAATGTAACTTGGTTTTTACTGATAAAAAGTTCAGATTAGTCTGACTCACACCATGTAGAGCAGTATCTGGAGTCACTTCTGGAGTCATGGAACTAGAGGAAGCCACTGGGCTGTAAAATTATCAAAAAGTGTGTGAGTGTGTCTGTGCGTGCAAACTCCAAGGAGAGCTCTGCAGTTGCTGCTAAACAGAAAGATGGGAAGAATTACATTGTTACAATCTCAAAGAGAGCAAAGTGAAACTCTGTAATCCCCACAGGGCATGTACTCTTTGGCTTTGTTATCAGTCCACCTTAAATCCCTGAGCATCCATATTCCATCACTTACAGTTAAGTCAACATTCGCCAGTTGCTCAAACAAGTGCTCTTCTCCGCTGAATTTGTGTTCCTGGCACAGAATTCTCTTTGGTTTTAAAACTTTAATAAATGATATTTTAGAAAAGCAATACAGCTTCTGTACAAGGGTGCACATACTGCTTGCAGCTATTTGATGTAACAATTTAAAATTTCCTTTTTTCCCCCATTTTAATGTTAGCACTGAAGTATTTGCTTATGGGAGAACCAGCATATCGTTAGATATTCTACCTGATCTTCCTCCACCCAGTTTTGCTGTCACCCGAAATATAGGAGCAAGCAGCAGCCTGTCCTGGCTAGCTTGAGGAGTTCACTGCCTAAGGAAGTGATCAGATCACATCTCTGTCAAGGTCTCTTCTCTTCATGGGAATGAGAAATGCAACTCCTGAGAAAAAAAAAAGGACATGTGTTAAGCGCCAGAGAGAAGACACAGAACAAGTTGTGCCTCGTTTCAGAACTCCTGGAGGCTTTAGCACTCTCTGCTGAGTTAAAAGGACCAATCCCTGAAGGACGTGAGAAAATCACACTGAGAGAGCGTTTCTGGGAGGGAATAACCCTACACGGAGAGGATGTACTACAGGCTGCATAGATGCCAAGAATACTGCACTATCTCTTCTACATGCAGGGGTGGATGGACATGAGAGGCTGTAACGGCTGTCTTGCCTAGGCCCAGGAATACGTGCATTGCTGTGGGCAGTGCTAATGGGAAACCCAGATCAGATGAACACCTTCGGCACGCCTGTACCACAGCAGGATGGTTTTTTCATTTGTACATAGCACAAGAGGGCTCATCTGGCAGTAGAGCCCACGAGCAAATACCATCATATGAATAGCAGATAATAATAGTACTCACTGTTGCCTGAGTTTCCTGGTGGCACAGTGGAACCTCAGGCATCAAAATGTACTGGTGTGGGAGCTAGGATGTAACACTTCTCCCCGGGCTTGACCTGGCTGTAGAGCTGCATCTGTGATGCCACTGACAGAGCCCAAAGAGCACCAAGCAGCGTGGTACTACACGTGGTTGCAGAGTGCATGCAGTGGACAGGGGAGAGCAAGGTGCATTGCTCCTTAGCAGGAGCAGGCAGCATTGACGGGGTGTATTAATGCTGCAGATTTGGAAATCTGAATACTTTGTGCAAAAAATATTAAAACTTAGGTCAACAGTTTTTATGCTTGGCAGGCTTACTTGAACCATCTAGTCTGGCCAAGTGCCATAAGAACTGCCATAGACCTCAGCCTTTGAGTCTGCCTCGGTGATTTTAAAAAACATTTTTTAAAGAATATTGTCTTCACAAGACAAGGACAAGTAACAGAATCTATAACTTCAGATGAACCGTTCCTTATTTCACACACTTTACCTAAATGGTTGCTTGTATTGCCCACATGTGTCTACCCATCAATTCTAGGTGGCTTGCTTTGCTTGCTGCTATGCAATAGTCACAAAAACCAGAAGATACTAAGGTAGAGCAGGAACCAGGGGATTCATTAGTGGGATGAAATCACAAAGAAGTTAGAGGGCAGATAAGAAGGAGCTAAGTAGGGAGACAGGGACATATGATGTAAGGTATACTTGCAGTATACTTAAAGGAAGATATACTCAACCCCAGAGGAGATTGGGTCTCTCTTTGCTCCATTTTTCTGCAAGCTGCTTGTTTCACCCAGTATGTATCACAGCTTTTGAAGAGCTGACTATCTACAATGGTAGACCAAGGGCAAGCATGTTCTTGCTGTAAAACAGTGAGGCAATTCCTTCTGCAGAGCTCCTTGCTACTGAGACAGAAGCCTTTGTTCCTTACATCAGCTGGATGTCTTTTGTTATCTGAACCTGTCCCTTCTGTAACTGCACTAATTAATACCATTGCAAGTCTCTTGATATTTCTCATTTACAGAACACTGTTACCTTGCATCCCACCTTGGTGAGGTGAAGGTGAAGCTGCTCTTTATGACTCAATTCAACTATCCGATTCCTCTGTTAGCAATAATCTGTTAAGAGATGAAGTCAGCACATGCACCAGAACATCAGCCTTGACTGAGAACCCTCCATCGAAATCTGTGCACCCTGCCTGGGTTTATCTGTGCCCAGAGCTCCTGTAGGTGTAACAAACACAGGGAGAGACATGAGAAAACTCTGGGGAGATCAGAAGAGGTCCTGATTATGTTGATGACAGCTCTTGATCAACTCATTTCTTGTAATCTAGTCAGCAGCGTCAAAACTCTACTGTTGTTTTTAGCTGAAGGTGTTTCCCACTGCACCTGAAAATGGAAGGATCATTCCTGTAGTAATGAAATAAAAAGCACTGATGATACCATTCCAGACTTTCACCAGGGGATACAGCTCCAGTCCAGTTTACAAATTTGAGTTTGGAATAACTTCCTAGAAGCCAGCAGAGTTGCTCCAGCTTTAAAGCTATCTCAAACTTACTATTTCAGCCCATTTATGGCCTTTTTCTCATAATGGTTTGAAGTGATGGCATGTAGATTTCAAGTGTCCACTCAACTTTCTTCATTTTCTCTTTTTGTTTTGAAGTATATTCGGTGCTGTTCGAACTGGTGCTTATATGCTGTACATTTTGATGACCAAAGGCCTGAAGCAGTCAGTGTGTGACCAGAGTTTTTACATTGGACCTGTCAGCAAATTCTGGGCATATGCATTTGTGCTAAGCAAAGCACCCGAACTAGGTGAGTACCCTCTCTCCCATTCTCTCACTATGCAAATTTCGAGCAGAAATGTCTGTACAGGAAGCACAAGAAGGGTCTCAGTGCTGTCAACATCTCGGTTTAGTCTCAGAAAAACTGAGTAAACAAAACCAAGCCCAAACTCTTCACGTTTTAGTTTCTAGAGATTAAGCTGAGCTTGGCTGAAGTTAGAGCGATGTGCTGGTCTTTGAATAAGACTGTTCTTAGCCCAGGAGTAAACTGCAGTGGTTATACACAGCAGGGCAGTCAAGAGGTAAGAGCAATCTGGTCCATACCTCTTCCTTAGCTACTCGTAGGCAAATACGAGCAGCGTCATCAGCAGTCACTCACCCTGTGGGTACAGAAGTGAAGGCTGGGCTACAGCAGCTGTGTCAGCAAGAAGCTTTGAGTCAGGTTCTGCTTCCATTCTGCAGCATTCATCCTTAAATACACACGTAGGCGTACAATTATGAACAGTAATGTGCTTCCTCCCTAAACATTGAAAGCTGTGGCTGTCTGCTTCCTCCAAATAGAGAACAATTTTCCATAATATCCCTAGCTTTTCCAGTCCTGATTCTTATAAAATCCTGTCTCCACAACAATGTTTTTGGTAAGGAGACTTAAGATATACGTGCCAAAGCCAACTTAATAGCCAGTCTGCATGTGTTCTCATCCCGTGGCTTACTAGTGTAAGAAAGGATTGTTTTAATAGGAAGAAGGAGGCAGCAATTCAGCAGCCGTCCAGCTTTCATTTTGGAGGATGCCCTTACTAAACCTCAGAAGGGCTGCAGCACTCGCTGTGTTCAGGTGTACAGCAAAAATAAGTCCTTACCTTTCAGCAGAGAATTTGATTTAGCAAATTGCAGGACAGCAGTTCATCAGCATAAAAACTGGAAAGAGACAGACACCAGTTGCCTTGCTGTGTCAGAATCTCTTGGTTTCCTGCTGCTTAAATTATTGCAAAACTACAGAAATTTACTTGTTGAAACTGAAAACCATCAGCTAGAACTGCACAACAACAATAAATGGAGTATATGGTTACTTATTAAAATGTGAGTCAACATCTTGCAGCTAATGAAGTAAACAGTAGCATTACGGCTTATTACAGACCTTGTGCAGACAGTGCAGTTTTGGTTCCACCCATCACTAATATTCAGGATTTAGATTTCCTGGGATACATATATATAGGCATAAGTCCCAGATTGAAATCTCGGGAATCTTTTTGGAAACACTGTGTGTAATGAAAGAAAACAAATAGCGTACATATATACAGACGTCCAATTGAGATGCCCAGTGCACTCGTGAGAAGCAGAAGGAAGAAAAAAGCAGGAAAAAGAGCTAAAATTTACTTTTCTACAATAGCAACATGAATTTGCAGAAAAGGATGTGCATTTCAACATAACCAAATTTCTTTCTATAAGCATTTTTTCCTGGCAGTTACATACCTTTCAGTATTGTAGGTTGCACACATAGGTTTTTGCATAGTCGCTCAAAAGGTGCTACTGAATTTAACTAGGTTCACTTTGCAGGTAGGCGTTTGAATCGGAGAACACTGTGCTGCTTCCTCTCCAGGTTTTCCACTCTCTGTTGAGCTGCATTTCTCTTCTAGTCATAGTATATAATGGACAATCAGAGCAGATACATGTACATCCACCTACCTCACATCAGACTTTGATGGATTATGTTTGCACCAAAGGGCTAACAAGTAAACTCACAGAGTTTTCAGACAGGGGTTATCCACACAGGAAAATGTGGATACGTTGGTTTTCCAGCGATTGCATTATTAGAAGCCAAGCTGGCTCTTGGATCAGACAGACTCTCAGATCTAGAGCTAAGGTGGTTTTTCATGTTCCAAAATAGTGTATACTCCAGCAACAGCAAGGGGAAGAGAGCACTGCAGTAATTATGGAATTGTTCAATATGTTTCTCATTTCCTCCCCTCCTTTTTTTGTTTTCCTTTCTTTTTTCTTTTGTTACAGGTGATACAATATTCATTATTCTTAGGAAACAGAAGCTCATCTTCTTACACTGGTACCATCACATTACTGTGTTACTTTATTCTTGGTATTCCTACAAGGACATGGTGGCTGGCGGTGGCTGGTTCATGACCATGAACTATGGAGTACACGCCGTTATGTACTCTTACTATGCCTTGCGGGCTGCTGGCTTCAGAGTCTCACGCAAGTTTGCCATGTTCATCACTTTGTCGCAGATCACTCAGATGTTGATCGGTTGCGTGATCAATTACCTGGTCTTCTCCTGGATGCAGCAGGGCCAGTGCCATTCCCACGTGCAGAACATCATCTGGTCCTCTCTCATGTACCTCAGCTACTTTGTGCTCTTCTGCCATTTTTTCTTTGAGGCCTATATCGGCAAAACCAGAAAAGAAAGGAAGATTGACTAGAGGTAGAAACAAGAAGCCATAGCTCAGGGTCATCAAAAAAAACAAAATTACAAGAAAAGAAAATGGCACAAGGAAACACATATATGTATGGTGCAGCTAAAACTTGGCAGCTTAGGGAAAGTTCACTTGGTTTAACCCAGTAAGTTTATGATCCTATCATGGTGAGGACTCACTGAATTCTACTCTGTCTCAAAGGACTGCTGCTGAAAGACAACTTCCTTCTTGTAGCTGTCTGCTCTAGAAAAGAAAGGAGAAAAGAAAGAAGAGAAAGAAGAAAAGAAAACAAAAGAAGAAAAGAGAAAAGGAATAACGTTGGAAAAGTACATTAAATAAGCAGTGTGTTTCCCCGTGGTGGAGGAGAGACTTTTAAATAAAAGTTTCTAAATCCTTTCTAATAATTTTTCAGTGTTAAACTTGAACACAACAAAGCAGAGAGGTGACAAAAAAAAAATCTGTCTTTGCTAACAGTAAGATTGCAAAATCAAAGTCTTTTCCATGGAAGGTTGATACCTTTAGCCAAAATGAAACTCAGAAGGATGTTTCCTGCATGGAAGGTGGCTGAACACACTGTGGTCATGAATGGGAAAGGGAAGAGATTGATTTCTCCACCCAGGGAGTAGATCTGGGACACAGAGTCGCCTCCCTCCGAAGGCAGAAAGGAGCAGTACTTTTACAAGAGTGTAATGTGAAAAGATGCACTGTTGCAATACATATCTCAGAGAGTGCATTTTCCAAGTGCATTTTTCAGTTATAGGCAAGGAATTCTGCAGCAGGATAAATCATAGAGGGTTAAATCAATCAATATTTGCTAAATTACCAGGGGCTAATAGCAGAGGGATGTTCAGGAAGGAGAGAGAGACAATTCTTCTCATGTGATTTTTAGGAATTATCCGTTAATCTCAATTTAACCCACAGCAACACTGAATTAAATGGGGGAAATCAGAAGAAATGCTAGTTAGTGAGACGAGAGTGATATATCTGCCCACTGTTTTCAGTGGTACAATACGGATTCTGTATTTTTGTGGACACAAGGATACCTGCCTGAGTGGGAAGAGGTGGCAGGACTGCACGACATTGGGTAACACTGTGCTTCTGCATCTGCCTCCCGGGCAGTGCAAAGATGTTCAAAGTGCCCTCCTCTGGTCATGTGGAGATACTACTACAAAACATACTTGGAATAGGTTTTTCTTGGGATTTGTATAGAAAAAAATTAGTCTAAATGGAGTAATTTTGCTGCAACAGCTTAACTCTAAAGTCCAGAGAGAATGATCCTTCATTAAATGTGTATATGTCTCTCTCTGCAGAATCTGTACTGTAACATCAGACTGACCACTTAAGAAGACACTCTTTCTTCTCTGAAGTCAGCTACAGATATAAGGAGAAACGTATTTCACTCTGAACCTTAGAGAGTTAGTTGAGAACAGCCATATTCTTTAAAAGACAAGTAGATTGCGTTATCTGTGATATTCCAGTCCTTACAAAGCCAAATAAAATGTGTAAAACTTCCTAGTATTTCAAAGACGCAAGTATGTAAACTTGATGTTAAATGTGTTAATGTAGTATTCTAAATTGTATCAGTTAGGTAGTTTAATTAAACAATTAGAAGAATTAGATCAACAAAATAGGGACTGCTGTTCTGCATAGGATGTACACACACCTCTAACTACACCCATACACACATTCTGTAAATTGTCAACAAGAAAAAAAAGCCCAGTGGCAGAAAATCACGTTTCCTGGCTAACGCAAAAGATTGTCATTATCTTTCTTGCTTTAATTTGAGATTGTACAGTATGAAGGATTTGTTTGGGTTTTTTTAAGTCATGATTTTTAGCTTTAATTGTGCTGTCATTCATGAAACAGAGCTGCTTTAGTATCCTGTTAAGAGATGACAAGGGCTTTCAGTGTCTCATTATATACAAAAGAAAGACAAATAAAGTTACATTCCATGTTATGTAAACAGTCTTACAAATCAAAAAAGCCTTTGCAGGCTAAAATCATAATTATAATGAGCAGAAAATGAGTTTACATTTGTGTTATTTAAGTTATTGATGTGTTGGCATTATTTTATGGTACACAACAAATAGCAAAATGTGATATGCAGTAATGAAGCTATGATATTCATTAATAGGACTACTGTATACGTGGAAATATTAGACAAAAACAATTAAATGTGTAAACCATTTGTTATACAGCTTGGGAGTAGATAATTATAGTGCCGAATAAGCCTTTTTCCTCATGTTTAATTTTGCCCTGGCTAAGAAGCAGGTTAAGAAGACTGGTTAGGAGTGGAAAAGGCAAAATTAAAGTTGACTGCAATTAGATGAGAAGTGTTTATAGAAGCCCACCATCGTGCCATTTAGACCCTCAGTCCTGTGTGTCTTAGGTCTCTCAAATAAAGCAAGAGGGGGTGGAAGTGGTCCAGCTTCTGGAGCTAAAGCTGGAGCAGAAATCTTGGACCCCAGGAAGTCGTGGTGGCTTTGCTCTGCTTTGAACAGAGGTGGTGTGTCCAACTGCCTTTTATCTGAACAGAGGGGGAGGAACTGCACACACCTCCTGCTAGTTTGAGGCTTATGGATAGTGACTTAAAATCCCCATAAACTTTATAAATAAGAAATAACACCACAGCAAGGCAAGGACTCGCAGCCTAAGTTTAACACAGGCAGAAAACAGGGTGGGTTGCAAACAACCTACCGTGTTTCATACACTGTTTTCCTTAATTGCACAAGATCACAGAAACACACCTGGCAATGCCAACACTGACTTCAGCAGAGCAAGAATTTCACCTGCCCTTACCCCATCCTCTCAAAGCCCTTACAGGTACCTCTGCACCATTCCCAGCACCTGTTTTGCAACTTGCCCACCACCCCACCAGCCGGGTGAGGACCACCTTCATACTGGGAAGCAACTCCAGTGCAGAAACTGGCCCAAGCAACCTCCTCGAAATGCAGTGCTGGTGTACCCCTGGCATGCAGAAGGAACTCAGTGCTGAATTTGGTGGGCATCCTGGCGAGTGACTAGGCTGCAGGCAAGCATATGTGGGGAAGGGGCAGCAGATCAGGCATGAAAGGGACAGTGGTGAATTAGGGTACATTCGTAGTCAGGCTGGAAACTGGCTGTCACACTGCCATTTGCTTCAGGAGGTGACACATCGCACATACAGGTCCTATGGCCCTATGTGGGGCTTTTCCTCTGAGGTTTTTCCACTGGAGTCAAATGTGGTAACTGGCATTAAAGAAATTGAGGATAAGACCAGCTTACACTGTTTTTCTTTCTTTTTTTTTTACTTCCTAAAACACACACACACGTTACTTAGACATCACATTTAACCTACTCACATGTACTTAAACACTGAGCCAGTCAATCCTAATGTAATGACATCTCAACAATACTCCAGCTGTTCCAGCCTACAAGCCAGGATATAAACACAGCTAATTGGGTCCTATTTATTTCCCCTAGTTTGAGCCTTGGGGTCACATTTTCAAATTCTTCACTACCAGAATCCTTTCTTTCCCTAATTATTTTAATAAAGTTTTAATTCTTTGCATCCACACACACTATGGGTAAATCAAACTTCCTATAAATTATCAAGCATTATGGGACCTGTGACAACTACCACAGATGCTGGAAATGCTGCTGTGGGATTCACTATTAAAAGCCAGGAGAGTTACACTAGTGATAAGGTCAGTCTGCCAGGGTTGAAGTCTGTTTTATGTTTTGATGCATTAATGCAGTGTACTGAAATAAAATCACAAATGTTGGTATGGATTTGGACTGTAAGCAGAAGTTGACTCTTCCTGAACACTACCTCTGTGTGGTGAACACTTAAGGAAAGTATTTTCAACCGGTTAGTGGAAGAACAAAAACTTTGGTAACTCTGCAGCCTCTTTAAATTGTGCCTGTGGTGAGGAAACCCGTCATGCTTACAGACCTTCTCGGTCTCAGAGTCACAAATGATTTATGTCTGGGCTCACTGATAACACCCAACTAACAGCAGCTGGCTCCAAAAAAGACCTCTCACCAGAATCTCACAGTAAACTAATACAAGCTTTTACATAAAAGATAAGGGCCAAAGTGCGCAAAAGGTTTCTTGAAAGAGCCAAGCTGGGTAGTAGGAATAAAGTATTGAGCACAAGTTGCAGGAGAGACAGGGAGGGAGAAGACCTACTCCATATCCCAGTAGAAAGTATTTCCAGGCTGAAGGCTCACTCCTTCCCAGGGTGGGGAAAGGCAAAGTGGGAGGAGGGTGGGCTGCATAGCGCCAGGCGCCCAGAATGGGGTGGCGGGTGGAATAAGGCTTGCGTGAAGGGGTTCCTCCTGCAGGAGTTAATTTACACAGTGACTCCCTGAGTGCAAACATGGGTCTGTGGATGTTTTTGGAGGAACACCCCTGGTCTAATAACTTGTGACCTTCAAGACCTGGCTGTATTTCATTTTTCTCTCCTGAAAGTAAAAACGTGGGACAGTGATTTAGTTGAGAGCAATGATACCTCAGGGATCAATATTCAGGTGGTTTTCAGGCAACAAAGAGCATAAGACACCAAATGTGATGGTGAAACAGCAGCCTTTGTAAGCAGTGCCAGGTGTACTAGTGCAGCAATATCTCTAGTAGGTGTAGTCTGTCCTGCACTTCAGAACCAGTAACAGAAGTGTAACATGCTTGTATACAAATCATAAATACAGACATGCTTTAAGTAATGAAAATGGCTTTGATCAAGGAAGAAATCAGAGCAAATTTCAGACCATACCCCATATGTTCCGAACGCCTACTGAAAGTGAGATTGTTGGTGAGATGTCCAGTGACTTCAGTGAGCTTCACTTCAGCCCACGGCAGCCCAGTTGCAGAGGGTGATGCAAGACGTAAATCTCCTTGTTTACTTAGTGGTGACATGAACCACCCGGGGCATTGCTCAAGCCCTGACATGGGTCTTCAGTCATATTTCCCAGCCTAGTGTCAATGAGCCCTCTAAAAGGGAAGAATTACAACTCAGAATTGTCAGTGCATTTCTACTGTTTGATTTCAATACATTTTCCATCCCATTTGTTTTATTAAAAGCAAGCTAAAGGGCAAGCCCCTGATCCTGCTTTGGTAAACACCCCGTTGCGGTCATTGCAGTCCTACACTGGCACAGAAACCTTTTGCTCACGGGGTAAAGGCAGGATTGGTGCCTTGTTACACACTTAACTTCTAGCAGAGCAAACACCACAGGGTAGGATTTGATTTCTTGAATTAAACCAACTGTAGCAGCGCAAATAAGATCAGATCTGCACAAGAACTCATCAGCTAAGGGGAACCAGGGCCCTCCCCAGTACATCATAAAGCTCAATAAAATGCTGCATGAAGTGAGGTTAGAGTGCATTTCCCAATGGGTATAAAATAGTACTTGCCTGAAACAGTGACCTTCCTGGGAAGTCTCACTTCTGTCCAGTCCTGGACAGCTTCAAACAGGCCTGTCTGCTGAAAAAACACAGCTCTAATTGACTTATCTGCTTTCTCAAAAGAGCCACTACATGCTTTAGGCTTTTTGGAGCCTTAAAGCTCAAGATAGATTTATATTCAGAAAAAAAACAACCTTAAATATATGTATAATAACTAGGAGAGAATAGTATGATAAATACCTTTATTTTACCATTTTCAAATGGCTATTTCACTACATAAAAGAAGATTTTTACTTTTATTTTTTTGGGGTACATTGATATTCCAAATAAAATTTTAACTTTTGGTTCAAAATAAAATCTGTCTCTGTGTTTTATTGATCAGTAATGTCCATTTTCTTCTCTATACTGCCATCAAGTCCAGCTATTGAAAAGGAGAAGCAGGTCTCCAGCTATGAGACTACAGCATGGCTACTCTGTCTTTCAATCCCCAAGCAATTCTCTGTCAAGTTCATATTTTTGTGTACCACATAGAAACATTTTATGGTTTTTTTCTTCATGAGTATGTGTGCGCATGCATCTGTATGAAATGAGTGCGTATCATACAGATAATCAGTGCTTGAATGTCCTGTTTCTACACGCTTATGCTTTGGAAATCCTAATCTCTGCATCTCTGCTAAGAAACAAAATCCCGGTTCATCACAGAATCACAGAATCGTTACGGTTGGAAAGGACCTCCAGGGTCATCAAGTCCTACCATCTCCTAGCATCACTCTAACCACTACACCACTACACCATATCCTCCCTAACCACTACAACATATCCTCAAGCGCCGCATCTATTCATTCTTTAAACACCTCCAGGGATGGTGACTCCACCACCTCCCTGGGCAGTCTATTCCAGTGCCTAACTACCCTCTCAGTGAAGAATTTCTTCCTAATATCTAATCTAAACCTCCCCTGACCCAACTTGAGGCCATTTCCCCTCGTCCTATCATTACTACTCTGAGAGAAGAGACCAACACCAGCCTAGCTACGACCTCCTTTTAGGTAGTTGTAGAGGGCAATGAGGTCTCCTCTCAGTCTCCTCTTCTCCAGACTAAACAAACCCAGTTCCCTCAGCCACTCTTCATAGGGCATGCTCTCCAGCCCTTTCACCAGCTTCGTTGCCCTTCTCTGCACCTTCTGAGCAGGGGGACCATGCAAACACAACAGCACTTGCCAGCAAGCCCAGCTGTCATACAGCTCCCGATGGCACCATCTGCTCTGTAACATTTCTGCACTGGCCTTTTTCTGAATGATCGTGTGTCCTTTGTTCCCCGAGCATCACTTTTAGCCATCCCTCACCTGCAGCACAACTCATGCTGACAAGCACCTGTGCTCAATGTTGGGCATAGCCATCCCCACTCTGCGCAGCAAGAGAATTGCATGGCTTGTTTTGCTCTTAATTTTTTTTTAGTTAAGCCAAAGTAGCCTATAAAGGAAAATAAAAGCTTTGTTGCCCTGTGTACACAAATCAGTAAGGTGGCTTGCATCTGTCGCAGGACTAACCAAAGACTGGAAGGACCTAACGTGTATGTGGGCCGCAGCATAGCCCTACTGAAACCCCACCACTCTGCCCTTGGAAAGGTTTCCAGCACTACAACAGGTTTCTGAGCAAAGGCAACATGAGCTGGAGGTGGCAGGAAGAGGGTAAAGCAGAGTGGGAAGCCCACAATAGGCAGACACGGGGCTGAGAGAGACCCTGGCAACCTTCCAGGACTGCTTTGGGAACCAGCCTAAGGAGCAGCCTGGAAGTGGAGCAGCAAGAAGAAGGAACTGGATATACGGACCCATAAGTGCTGTCTACCATCTTCAGTGTTATCACAGAGAGAGTGGAAGAGCAAACATAGCAAAGCAGAGGGGAATTTCCAAGGTAGGAGCAGCTTTGCTGTTGGGAAGAACTCGAACAATAACTGGGGAGAAAAAAAATAGCATGTGAGCAGTATAGGCTTGTTTCAGGCTATGGTAGAAACTACATTTCCTTGGCTCCGCTACACAGCTCTCTATGTTCCTGGCAGCGACCTATGACCCAGGTTGGATTACAGCTGTGTTTGAGGTAGGTGTGGAGATAAAGCAAAAGGGCTGCAGCTTTTGTGGACGTACTACACACTCTGCCAGTACTTTTGGTAAGGGAGGGTCATACTTTTACACCCCAAGCACAAATGACCTCTCCTTTCTAGTTTTCTCTGTCAAACTGGCATGACTTCCAATGACCTTGTGCTGAAAGTCCCAAGCAGAATCAATCATCCTGAAGTCCCACCAAACATGAGCTGCCACTTACCCAGAAAGATGATACCAGGACAAAAGAAATTGCATCGTACTTGGCCTTTAGCACTGTGTGGCCAAGCAGATATCCATCATCACATGGCTTTAGCAATGCGTTGTTGCCATCCTGGCCAGAAGAAACGTTTTCTGGTCCGGAGCAGATGCCAGGCACAAATGACTGAAGCTGACCCCATGCAGGAGCCCGGCCACAGCAAAGGGCAGACTTGGGGCTGTAGCTGCCACTCTCCTGCATGCCTGTCCAGGAGTATGGCACAGCCTTACCTTCAGCTACACTTTGTCCCTCACGCATGGTGAGTGACTCAAAAACAAAGCTGAAACATTTCACAAAGCTGAACTGTTAAGAAGGAGCCATGTGTCTTCATGTGTATGTTACATCCAACTCATCTAACCATAGAAATGGTAGTATGCAAAGTTATAATAAAGGAACAGTAATAGAAAATACTGCTCTAGGAATGTGTTCTATAGAATTATTTATTTTTTGCTAAAGGAACCTTAAAGGTCGAATGTAAAGGATTTTTTTTGGATCACTATTTTTTCCTTTTAAATTTTAGTAAAAATGCCAGGGAGTCTAGATTTGGTAGTACAATGCTGATGCTTATACCCAGATGGTGGCACTGGAACTGCTGAGGTTGTTTAAATCCGTTTTCACAAGTATTCATTAGACAAACAGCTAAATAGAGTTAACAAAGACTTTGCTGTTCACCTCTTCTGCTTTCTCACTAGAACTTTTCTTTCAACATGGCTTTATCTGTATAAGATAAACTGAGCATATGTAGGCTGATGACCATTCAGGGTATCTGTCTGTAAGATAGGTAAGGTCACAGCTGTTTCAGAGAGTGCTGTTCGCTTGGGAACATTTTTTCTGCTGTGTAGCAGAGACTAGGTCTAGGGAGATAAAAGCAGTTCAGGCCTGTTATCACTTAAGAGGGTTATGTATTTCATGAATGCAACTCTGTGCTATTTCAGAGTTTAATTTACCACCACTGATGCCTGTAGAGTTTTAGGCTGGGAGGATGTTACATCACTTCAAGGATAACTCATGTAACTGTTGCTTCAGCTAGAGTTTTTGCAAGCCCCAGGTAAACATCACCTCATTTGGCCCACCTCTGGCAACCAGCATAATGCAAGTGTGGGGGCCTGGAGTCACACACAAAATCTAGAGAGAGTGCATCTGCAAGAGATGTGCTGGACCTAGCAGAGCTCAGTTGTGAGACATACCGATCCCAGGGGAGGGTCCTGGCCCTGTCTGTGGGCAGCCGCTACCCTGCAGAGAGAGACACAGGTGTTCCCACAGAGCCTGGAGAAGACCTAGCCAGCCTTGGCCCATAGGACTGACCATGAGGTACGGCCTTGGGGCTGCTCTCGATGGAACTTCTGCCCCTTGGCTCATCCCATGCAGCTGTTTTTTTTAGGTTGGCAGAAGAGGACCTTGACTCACCCATGCAGAGTGACTGAAGCTATTAAATGCAGTTCCAGAGTATGGCTGCTAGCGCTGGTGGTATTTGAGGAGAGTATAGATGGCCATATTCTTCACAAGGCTTATTTAAAACAGAAAAAGAGGGTATGTATAGGCAACTTGGCTGCTCTGAAACATCTGCTGTTTTTAGCTGATGTGGCATTCAAGAGAAAACTGGGAAAACTACAAAGACTCCAGCCTAAGGTCTTGGTTCTAGCTGAGTTCCTCTATGAACTCCCACCCTACTTTCCACCACTGCAGCCAGCCTTGTCAGTACAAAACCATCAGTGCAGTACATCTTGTGGGGCAGGATGAAAATTTGTGCGAGTTAAACATTTTTAAGTATGATTACACCTAGGGAACAAACTTCAGAATATTTGCTCCTCTGCAGTATATTTCTCTTCAAGATAACATCTTTGAGCTGATATTTCTCTGCTTGATCCTAGACTTGGTATTAAATCAGGCAAAACCTGTTCCTTCAAGCACAAGGAGAACACAAGAAATGAGATGTGGCAGTTGGCCAGAATCATTGTGTGGTGTGTATAATGTTGTTGGCTTGTATGGATTTGCATACAGAGGCTGGGAACACCTGGCTTGTTCAGTGTGAGCAGATCAGATAGAAATTCCTGGTAGACAACTGCCACGGACTCACATAGCCTTGAAACTGGGTTGCTTTCTTCCCTGCAGCTGTATGCAGCTTCAGCTTTCCTTTGCTAAATTAGTCCTCCCTACTGTCATAGGAGGTGGTGGGCAACATGCCGCAGCACTCTAGCACCCAGGGGATGCACGCTTCTTGGGCTGCCTTGACAAAATATGACTTGCTCCCTGCTGTGCAGCCTCAAGACATGGCCTCTCGCTGCGCATCGGTGAGTGAGGCAAAGGGCTTTTCTCTGAGCAGAAGAAATGATTTATTTGTAGCAGTGGAGGAGGTTACTGCTGTGTTAAAGCTGTGTAGGGTCCCAGGGAGCAGGAGGAGTGCTGGTGGGAGGTCTTGTGCACTGCTGGTGGGACTGCTAGAGGCTCCAGGCCATGTACATAAAATGGCAAAGCTCAGAGAAAGAAAGCTTGGCAAGGAAATACTGCAAGGGAGCCTGAAAAAGAAAGGTATCTCTCTCTCCTAGGATCGTACAGTACGACAAGGAGGACTTAGTGGAGCCATCAAAAAATGGGGAAGAAAATAGCTCCTTTCCCTTCCACCTCCCTCAGTAGAGCAAAGCTAGTGGGTCTTACTCTGAGAAATAAAAGGAGCAAATTACTGAAAAAGTTAAACAACTTCAGGTGTAAAAGAGAAGAAAATTAAAAGTTGCAGGTATTTGGAAGAGGTCAAGCAAGTTGTCATCATTACCCAGTCTTTCCTAAGCCTGCATTTTTGGAACGGCAGATACAACAAATCTGACCACAAGTCTCTGTCACATCTCGGAAAACCAGCACATGCTGTGGTGTCTCCAGTACTGTACGTGGGTACAGCAGAGCTGCCTACTTGCCCATGTGACAGAGGGTTGTCTGAGCAGCCCCTGGGCCGGGCTCTCCAGCTGCCCGGGGCTGCTGCCCACCAGGGACCACCAGCACACATCACCCCTCAACCTCGAGAGGAAGGGGTTCCCTGTCTTCTAAAGGAGTGAACTTCAATTGCACACAGCTTCGCTAAGTCCAAGCTGTGTGAAAGTCACTAGCAGAGGCCCTTAATTGCTCTCAATTGCGTGGGGCTTTTTTTCTTACATTCTCATCCTCCTCTGTGTTATAGTGAGAGTATGAGGCACCAGGAACTAACTTAACTGCTCAAATTCTGTAGCAATCCAAAAAACACATCGAAAGTATGTGTGCATTTATCTATAAAAATACCAGTATTTAAACTACAAAGGTCTCATGAGTGAATGTTTCATCTATAGAAGTTTTTTGAGTTATTTTCTTAAAAGGTAGCAATTGAGTTTTTTCTAAAATCAGGAGATTCTTAAAGGAACATATAACTGTCATTTTGAATGACAGCTCACTGCTTTAAAGTCTCCTATGCAAACTTTGAATTTGTAGTTTTGCCAGCAGAGCCGGGAAATGGCAGCGAAAGTATAAAATAAGTTTATGAACTATGGTTTTGTTCCTGATGCAGCCTTCAAACAGGGCTTGTACAACTCTGTATGTGGCATGCACTTACCACTCCTCTATGAATTCACTCTCCCAGTGGGAAAGGTCTCAATAGTTATAAACCCACGGTGCCGGTCAGCTGCCTGCAAAGTGAAGTGTGTTCACCAGACACCAACAGCTTGGTTATTTTGCAGCTGTCACTTTTTCTTTTTTAAAGTTAAACAATATTGGCAGTTTAAAAGAAAAAATCCAGACTGTTGCTTCAAGTAAACTGTTCTTCACTTCTACTGATAATGCTATGGCAGACACTCCAGATTTAAGATCTGTATTGTATTTATGTAGACCTTCCTTTGTAAACTCTTATCCACTGTAATTCTACACATGGCCTCCTTTTCCTGAGCCATCCCCTGCTGAAGAGGAGTAAAGCCGACAGGCTATGTTTGACTTTGTTTCTATTACTTGGAGCAAACGCCTCTCCCAGTCTAGTTCTTCTATAACACACTGGAAAGTCTAAAAAAGGAGAAAAAGGGGTAAGGAAATGAGCTGTTTTTCTAGATGATGCCTGATGAAATAGTAAAAGGGTCACCCGAAATTGCCCCATGTATCTGAGGAGATCCAGGTATGGAGGCTGCTCACAGTCACTTTGTCACCATCAGGATTCTGAAATGGGACATTGTTGTCTTCAGAGAAGGTGCCCAGACTGCCAGAGCCAGAGATGGTTGGGCACTTGTCTCCTCTCTGCTGTAAGGAGTCAGAAAAAGTAAGTCTGAGGCATGTCCCCAAATGAAACTCAGAAATGAATACTTGCTAAGAATAGCTACAAGCAAAGGCTTTGCAAGCATAGTAGGTACAGAGCTGTGCCGGTGGCACTGCAATGTACTGAACCAGCTCACTTACCAAACTCCGGGTGTAGGATTATTTATACCCATGCCTTCGTGACTCTGACTGCTGTTAGCCACAATAGGTTTGTTAATAGATTATTTTTTTCTTTATTTTTCTCCTGATAACACTGGGCTCAAGTGCAGTTACTGATGAGCTCTCAACCCTGGTGGCCCCATTTATATCAGAGACTGAACACGGTTATCATTACCCTCACAATAGTGAGTTAACTAGTGTTAACTAGACAGGTTAAGCTTTTCAGACTTTCAGGTTTTTACTGAAATTGCCTTGAATAGATGGACACCATCTAGGTACGGCAGTGGTTGTAGTTCTATGGGTCTCGAGAATTTAAACTATTTATTAACTTTTCCCTCAAAGTTCTGCTCAAGTGTCTACAAGCTACCTCTTTATTTCATCACCTCTTACTCCTTTTGTTGGCATGCTCCATTTAGATGCCTTTCACCAGTTCGAAAAATAAGATAATATTATCCACTGACTTTCCTAATTCTTTACAAGAGCTGCAAGCGTGAAACTTCCAATCCTACTTGCTGTATGGTTGAGCTGTTCCAAATCACACTTCCCTCTACCTACTAACGTCCATGGCAGTAGTCATAAATTGTGCAAGAGTAGTACAAATAGTACTTCTCGAATTCAAAGAGATTGTTTATACTGTTAAGTAATATATACCTTACAGGGATTATAACTCTGTAGAGGGAGGAATAGTTAGAATAACAAAGTCAAGTTAAACTATAAAATTGCAACTTTAGAAAGTAGCATTCATTAGAGAGTGACTCATCTGTTCTTTCTTTAAGCATCTTCCACAGTTGCAGCTTGAGCCGAGTAGTGTTATAATTATTATTAACTGGGAAAGCTTCCAAATCAAATATATAGAAAGACCCAAAAGAAAATATATTGGTATTTTAACTAAAGCTAATCTCTCCATTGGTCATGTAAATGGTAGAATGGGAGCCAATATTTTCCTTAAAGGAAGATATTTCCCTAGCAGGACTTATTAATGAATCCTTAACTTCGGAGTAACTATTACATCAGCACTTCTTAAATTTGTTTTCAAAGACACAGGATGAAAATCTTGATGATATGATTACAGGATAATACATAATTACAGGATTTGTGTGACCTAGTATCTAAACATGAACCCTCTTCTAGCAAAGTTCTTGCCCCTCATTGCTTAACTCATGTTTCACATGACTATGGCTGTCTGCACTTAGCCTGACAGCTCTCCATTTGGAGGCCAGCTAGAAGATGTGCATAAGAAATGCCTTGAAGAACCTCTTCTGGTTGATGAGAGACCATACTGGTATTGCCAGTCTCTGTTCTGCAGTGCAAAATTAACACAGGTGCACAGTCCACGTGTAGGCTTTCTACTGACCTATCTTTCTCTATTCCTTCCAGGTCTTCCGAAACTGGGATTTGAGAAGTAAAGGCACTGGATGTGTTGGAATCTGCATGTTCATGTGCTGAGCAAAAAGGAGAGTGGGGTCTGTCATGACATGCAATCCTACATCTGGATTGCACCTGGCTGACCAGTGACTGTTGCTCCTCACAAGTTTCTCCTCTCTAGTATGGTATACCATCTCTATCTAGATAGACGGTATTTTGGGGAACAAGGGGGTATTTAACTTCCTTCTGCCAGCTGGAAACCATAAAAACATTTTTTTTCCCCTTAAAACTTTCTGGAATCTTCCATTTCAGAAAAAAAAATATTTCATGGCTTTCATCACAAGCTTGTATACTAAGCTATCAGCTTTTCAACTTTCTGGGCTTGAACTTTAAGGGGAGCTTGGTTTTGTTCTTGTGCTAACTCCTCTTCCCATTGGTCTGGCACCAGAATTTAAAGGAACCTTTGAAAAAATTATCTTTGTTTAAGACTGAAGGGAAAAGAATCTCTATTCCTGCTTGGAACAAACTGTTCCTATGGAGGACGCCATCAGATAGCTGCTAGGATTTTCTTGCCAAAAGAGAGCATGACTGGGTGAGAAGGTAGCTTCTTGGGTGACAGATCTGTTCACAAAGGCGCTTACTTCAGATACAACATGTGTGGAAGAAGTTAGCCTCCAGGACTCTTTTTCTGAGATGCTTTCCAGCTGAGAAATACTGACCTTCCCAGCATCAGCTTCCCTTTCACCACACAGCGTGAAGGTGAAGCCACAGTGCCAGCCTCCCCTGCCCTGCCAGCAGCACAGGGATGGGCAGGTCAACACAAATACGTGCCTTGGCATTTGAAGAGCCTTGCTTCTCACTGCCAAGGTGATGTGTGCAAGGAGACCATCCAATGCCTGCAAGCAGGGCCTGTATCATTGAGTCCCTCAGAAGTGCGGAGCAGCAGCAGCCATCCAGCCTGTAGCAGTGAGGACCACTGAGGGCTGGAAAAGCAGCCCTCCATTTTGACAGCCAGTATTTTTCTTCCTAGAAATACATTTCCTTACTAAACTCTTGGCTAAAAGCAGAGGGCACCGATCCTAAAATCACAATGTGCCTAGGGTTTCACTATCGCAGCTCCAGAGAAGAGGAAGCAAGCGCCTCAGCCAAACTCCCGAGGCAGTTATTTTGGAGAAGCTGAGAGGCACGGGGTTGCTTCCACAGGGGGAAATTAATAGCTTGGCCAGGACAGCCTGCAAGAGGACACCATGCAAACCAGCACATAAGCCTCTGGGGTAGGTAGCAAAAGGTCTTTAATTTGCCTGCCCTGATGTCATTTCATGCTCAGTCTCACGATACTCTGTTTCAGGATGGAGGAAGCAATACTTCCTCAGGCTCTGGAAAGGGATTGTCGCATGTGCGCATTTGTACGAGCTTTCAGGTATGTAAAGGAATACTCATGTGGAAAGTTAGCCCTGGAGGAAGAAAACACGTGGATCCTCAGCAGGGACATGGCAGTGAGGAAGGAGTGCTTTCTCTTTTTCTTCTTTCACATGTAAGCCTATTTGAGGTTTTCTGGACAGAATTTGAAGGAAAGACAAAGAAATAGGTCTCCTTCAGGAGCACTGTGTTATAATGAAACTGTGCTGTGGAGGGTGCGGGTGAGGTGTAATCCTGAGCATACTTCCACCATCCAGCATGGCACCCTGTGATCCATGAGCAAAGCCTACAGTCAGATAACGTGCAAAAGCTGGGAGAGAAAATGTGCAAAAGACTGGGAGAATACTCGACTGCTAAAAGCTGCATAGCTTCCAGACCAAAAGTACCTGTTTGACAACCCTCTCAGACAGTCTAATAAGGGGAAAAAAACCTCCCATTCACAAAAATTCCATCTTTCTAGACAAGAGAGCTGAAATCAGGTGGGAACTAGGAAGTGAATAACAAAGCTGTGCCCACACACATATCATCAGAATAAAGTGAATATCTCTGTGGCTTTACTCTGTGGCATCTAGGTATGTAATCCTGAAGAGGAGATAGCAGACATTTTGAGAGGGAAGGAATCCTTAGTTTATCTTGCTGTGGAAATTAGAAATGAAAAATGATGGAAAGCCAATGGATGGTGTTTGCTGCAGATCTATGCTACTCCCTTTCACTGTCTGCCAGGCAGCGCAGAGCGGGCAGCTGCGGGCTGCGAAGCACTGGGTGCAGGCAGTGCTTGTGTACTTGTGCGAGGAAAAGTCCAGGGGCTTGCTTGCTTTCCTATTATCCCCTACACTAAGGGTTACACAAGCAGCAATGGAGGGAGTTGCCTGGGAGATTTGAAGGCTCTCCACTTCAGAAGGAAGGTGGGAGGCACCCATCTATGCTGCCAGTCTGTACTGAAACATGCTCACAAGTGGTGCGGCCATAGTCCTGCAGCAGAAACATGACCTGCCATGGAGCCAGGCTGTGTACCCAGCACCTGCCCAGCCAATTGCTGGATGAAGCTGGGCTGCAGCCCTGCTCTTTCATAGCAGTGTGGTTGGTCATACTGCAAAAAGCAAAGGAAATCTCAACAATAATTAGGATGCTCGGTGGGACACCAACCTGAGTGCAGAAACCCTGCTAAAAGCAGTATGGGTCTGGAAAGTGACAGCTGCCCTGTTTTTCTTTTGCATGAGTGAAAGCAAGACTCCTGAATTTGCTAATCAGTCTGCTTCACTAGCTGGTGAAATGTCAGTCCCTTGAATAAAAATTTACAGACTTCAAATTAAAAAGAAATAATGTTGCTCCTCCTGCCTACAAACTTTTCTCAATGGAGTTCTCAGAAATTCTGCTGGAAAAAAGATTAACTAAACTGATTTTCCTCTCTAAATCCTCATGCTGCAGGACAAGGTGACAGGCACTACACGTGACAAATCTAGAGAAAGGGAACTGAGTAAGTGCTGGCTCAATGCCACTTGCCCCACAGCTTCCCTAAGCACTTTTCAGGTCCATTTTTTTTACACACATCGAATAGCTGCTTCCTGTTGGATAGTTAAAATTCGTTACTTGGAAGACCAAGAGAGTTTGCAATGGAGCAGCTCACTCAATGGCCTGGTGGAGCTGTTTTTCCTGTGTAAATGACCATAGTTCACATTCTTGTTCCCATAAATAAATTTTATATGTGAAAGGGAAGGATTGTGTATGCAGATGCTGTGAAGAAAACCTGTTCTGCTCACTCTCTCTTCAATTAGTAGCTTAGGGGGTTGTCTGATTGATGCATAACACCTTTTCTTACCAAGTCTGATATGAATCAAGCAGAGTCAGGGCTGGCAGCAGCATTTCCCATGCCTCTGGGAATTCCTGCTGTCTTGCTCCTGCTCTTGCCCTGCTTGGTCACACCTAGCAGTCCAATGTTGCCTTTAGCAGGCAGAGCAGATAGTTGGGAGTACTGGGAATTTCTCCTGGCTGGCACCTCTGAGAGGCTGGAGAACCCAGCAGGACCCTGGTGGTCAGAAATGCCCCCAGCCAGCATCCTTCCCCATAAAGGAGAAGGGCAGTAGTACATGGATGCAGGTGTTGGCTCCTTGCACATAAGGAGATGGACAAAACCAGTCATGGCTCTACAATTTCTTTGGCAGTTTTCAGAGCTCCAGAGGGAGAATTGCAAGCCAGGGAAACTTGTAAGTCCCTCTATGCCTCCTACATTTCAGGAGCACATCCTCACTCCCACCTGTCATCACTTTCATGCTAGATCCCTTCTCACTCCTCCCGTCAGCAGACCAGGAAGAGATTGCATGTACATGGTAGATAAGCCAACCCAGTGGTTCTCTTCATTCATCTGATGCACGGAACAGTATTTCAGGTCCCAGACATCACTCATGGTTTTGGGTTAGTCTTCAACATCTACAAAGTACAAACAAATATGAGCTAGCACCAGAGTTTTCTCTACACTGAATGTGGTGCTTTTGCAGTTTGGGGGAGTGTATGACAGAGTAGGAGGTGCTCACATAAGCTTCTCGTTTAGCAAGTCAGTGCAGTCCACTAATAGTATCAAAGCAATAGGCTTGATCCTCATAGCCAGGGCCAGCTGCCAAGCCAAAAGAGATAAGGCAAGGCTGATAAATTTTTTCCTCATGCTGCATAAATAGTTCAGATCAGCCAGCAAGTCAGCAGGAAACAACTCACTCAACACGAATCAGCAAAGGTGCCAGCATCCCCTTGAGAAGATTCAGAAAATTACAGCGAGGCAAAAAGGTTCCTACACCCTTTTCTTCCCATTCACTACGGATTAGGTACTCCACTGTTATTTTTCCTATTAAAATTTTTTTCAAGCAAAACTTCATGATATCCATAGATTAGTATTACATACTGCTGTTAATAATGTCTCATGAAACTCTGGCCTTGAAGGAGCTACCTAGAAAGCCAGCAGCCCAAAGGGACCAGCCAGCCTTTAGGAAATGGTAAAGACAGAGGTGGGGCTAATCCTCTGAGAGGGTAACCCTGCTCCCACAGAGTCAAGACAGATGCACTGGGACTGGAAAAAATGTGGAGAAGGGCAGCATGAAGAACAGAGGCTCTAACTAGAATTTGGCCTTCAGGTGAGCATAAGTTCATCTCATGGCATGGGACCAACTACCACAAATTGCTATCCAGCACTTCACATCCCTTTCCATATCACATCACTTCTGTCTTCTTCCCTTTTTCCCTCTGAAGCAGTGAGAAATTGCTAGCACAGCTTCCCGGGAGAGGAAGAGGGGGATTTCGGGTGGGGTTTTTTGTAGACATAGTACAAAAAAGACAACCCAACAACAATCATAAATGTGTTTGAGAATAAGAAGCTCTTTGGAGAAATTAGTCTTCAGATGTCTTACGGGATCTTGCTGTGAAATTGCACTATTTGCCAATCCTTCTGTTCAGAACTTGTCTATTCCAGCCTAATGGATCTGTAATTTTTTCATTCTGCCTGAAAGAGAAAGGGCGAAGGTTGCTGTAACACCTTCACTGTCTGTGGATGTTATTTTTTTCTTTTAATTTGACTTACAGTGTAAAAGGACAAACTCTGATCACAGGACTAGCAGTTAAGAGTTTGATTCAGGAGTTAAAATCACTGACAAATAAATTACTATGCTAATATAAAACGTGGTAAGGAAGAACAAGAAGTAATAGATGACTGCAAGTGATTAATGAGAAAAGATAAGGAAGGAAGAGATTAATTAGTTTCCCTCAATTTTGGAAGAGCCCGTACATTGTGCTATTGGCAGAGGTGAGAAGTTATGCAATGATGTAAGGAATTTTAGCAGGATTAAGTTGTTGGTTTTTTTTTTTTCTGAATCAAAGGAGTAATCTTTGATCCTTCCCTTCCCAGAAAGGACCATTAAAGCGTGCAGAGTAGCATGAATGGCATGCATTACTGTTAGGCAATACATCAGCCAGGAGACCAACCTCCTGAGAAGTTAAACATTTGGTTTCTGCAGGTCTATGCTTTGCCACTAGAAGAACTGTCATAATCAAATTTCTTTGCTTCAACTCACAGTGCCAGGAGACCTTTCAGCATTTCCTTTCCTTCTCATTTTCCTTTTTCTCCTTTCTGAGGAGTCTTTGTTTGGATCACACAGCTTGTGAAGTTGTTAAAGCCAGAACAAAGTAGAGCGAATCAATCATTTCTCCATCTTTAATGAAGTGATCAAAGAAAGAATGAACATGCACTGTCAAAGTGAAGTGGATGTTCAGAAATTTCAACAAGACATACTCTTGTTTAGGAATAGAAACCAGTACTTTTCTTTCTTATTATGCAGTTATTTATTTTCTGTGAGCCTGACATAAAGTATACTGAAGGAAAAGTATCTTTCATAATAGCTTGACTACCACATGGAATTTTTTATATTTTTTTTTAAAAAGCTATGTTATTGATAAAAAAAATAGATTAAAACAACAATTCTAAAAAATGACAAAATAATCCTTATTCAAAGACATCACTCAATTAGTGTTGAGACTGTAAAGATCTTGCAAATGGAGCAAGAGTGTAGAATTAAGTTCATAGCATTAACTACAATATCTGTGTATAAAACACAGCAAATTAGATGTGGTTAGTTAGTCCGTGCCCCAAACCCTTCTTCAGTAACAAACCAGCATTGCTTATCCTTCCATATTTAATGCAGAGAAAAAGTGGGGAAGAGGAGGGGATCTGACTCCTCCTATCTACTAACCTGCTAATACCCCTAGCTTATAGTATTGCAGGACACTCGTGTAGAAGCTTAGTGGGTAAACTGGGACAGCAGTAACAGGGGCTTCTCCTTGGTTTTAATCCAGTCAGGCAGTACATCCGCAGCAATGCTACACAACAGGACTGCACCAGCTCAGCTGGGCTCTGAGCAAGTGTTTGGCAGTTGAAGTTCTTGCTCCTCCAGTTTCTTTGCTTTCAGTGCCAGGCCAGTGGAGTTTTTGTTAGTAGGGTCCTTCTGGCCCTAGGCACACTCTGCCCAGAAAGCCCTGAGGTGCTGAAGAGGCTTCCCACTTGCCTGTGCAGTAAACCTCTGTGTTGAATTAGCATTTGCAAGCCTCCCCTGAGCTGCCATGAGATGATCAGGTCTTTAGGTGTCCACTGCCCAAAAGTAGGCTACTTGGGTTTATGTCAAGTTTTGATGGTAGGCTACTGTGATAGTTATATGGTAGGTATGCTTCGAACATATTTTGTCCCCTTGTCAGTGTACCAAGACATAATGCAGGCTGAGCTCTTCACTGTGGTATAATTTTTCCCTTAGAGTATCAAACCACAAAAACAGAAGCCGTGACAAAGTTTCTCCCATTTATCTGACCACAGCACCTATACAGTGTGATCAAGAACAAATAAGGATCGGTGGTTTGCTGCTGTTCCTAAGTTACAGACAGCAACTCAAACGTTAGCTATTTATGTATCAGCTGAGATCTGAATTTTTTTTTCCTAGTGATCTCCTTCCTCTACCTTAATTCTTTATAAACACGTCCTGGGGATAGCTGAAATTCTTTGTAGAGGCAGAAATAGTTTTTAGTATATTACAGTGGCTTCACTTTAAGTGATTGAACACGGTGGGCTATCTTGTTCTGCACTGTTGAGTCATTTCAAAACTTTGTGAAATATCATTCATTGAGCTTCTTCTGAATCATGCAAACCACAGAGCAGCTCCTTCTCTGGAGATGAGTAGGAAACTCATCCTATTTTCAAACACACACATGCAAGTTGCAATGTTATTTTTCATTTCACAGGATATACAAAGGCTTTTCTTTCGGGGACATTTTTCGCTACTCACAGTCACGTTGTCATTTGCTATAACAAAACCATGTTTGCTGATCATAGTCCTGATTATTCATAAATAGAAAGCCCCCCAAATTCCAGTGACGTTAGCTTTGCAAAACCGCCATTCTGAGGAATGCCATTCAGAAAGTTCCGTTTTGAGACAGGTGGTTTGACTTTGTCAGGCACATCTACTATATTTCAAAGCATCCATGGAATGACTGAAGGATTGATAGCACACCCTGTTTCAATGTTAGGCACAGGGTAGGGGCAGGAGGAGAGAAGTACTTCAGTGTATTACAGGGCAAGGCTGTGGTGTGGTGTTTACATCACTGGAAGTATTGAAGAACATATTAGGAAGATATGATACAATAACAAGATACAATATTATTATAACAGTAATTGGCCTTATCCTGGAGCAGAAGGCTTTAAGCACATCCCACACCTTACTCCTTCTTTTCCCCCCCACTTTGTTGCTGAAATGCATTTTTCTTCACATACTTTCTTCTTGTATGAATGTTATTTCAAAATGCCCTATTTGAGAAGGCAGTGCCAAGAAATGTGAAGGTTGCAAAGCAGCTCAAATGAAAAGGCTGCATTTACAGTACGAAAAAAACCACAAGAAACCAGCAAGTACAAAAAAATTAACACAATTAAGATGTTAAGATGAGTCTTCCCAGAATGCTTACTGCTTACCGGTCTGTATGCAGCAGTATATAGAAATCTTGTAAGATCAATGGCTTGCAAGCAGCAGCAGATTAAGATATACATTGCACAAGGACATATAAAGCCAGTGGGAGTCACGTCTGGATTTCAATAGCCAGGGTTGCTTCACAGTAGAAACCACTTTAGTTGAAATGTCATTTCTCACTCTGCATCTAAAATTTTCTATACCAAACCTTCAATCATGCTGGGAACCTCTGAAAATATCTTCTTTTTTTTTTGTCCTAACTCAGATCTGCCTCTGCATCAAATAATTCGGCCAACATTTTTTTTTATTTATTAATGGGTGAATTGGCCAGTCATACCCAAGGAAGAGCTTGCCATGGTACAGAGACTAGAGGAGGACCCAGGAGACGGTGTAAAGCTTGTGCATGACTATTTGCAGGTCTGGCACATGATTTTGGGATGCACAAATGACATCTGAAGAAAGCAACATAACCACAGTGGGGCTGGCTGCGAGGAGTGGGGTTTAGTGGTCAACAAGGTCATAAGCATCTCTTAGCCACTGAGGCCGTGGGCTTGCACAAATAACCTATTTTTATTTCATGGAGTTTTAATTTGCCATGTGCAGGCAACTAACTTAAAAATCAAGGGATATTTCAGAGCAATAAATAAAGCTTAATCTGTGTTATAGAGGGTCAATTCTAGGTGCTGCATAAATTTCACTCTAAAATCTTTTGAGGTTTTAGATTATTACTTCCTCCAAGATCAAATCACTGCTGCTACATTTCAGCATATCTTATAGCAGTTATTAAAAAGTCCTGTGATTTGGGAAGGTGGAGTAGCAAGGGCAAAACATTTTGTTATCAGACGTAACAATACTGTATCAGTCATCTTGAGATGACTGCTCCAGGCACAAAGAAGACGCACCAGATGTCTCCTGCATCACAAATCTAATCTAATAAACCCATCACTGTGTTTACATACTAAGGGCTGTAAGTGAATTTTGGTCAGACTGCTGTTTCCTGCAGCAGGAGCACTTGTACCAGGGTGTTAGGAACTGCACGAGCTGAACCCTCTCTCCTCTGTGTCAAAGCCCCCTCTGCTGGACCAGCCCGACATGTAAGCAATGCATAAACCTACCAGATCATCCCCCCCTTAGCCCCCCAGAATAGGCAAGTTGGTGAAAAAATTCTCTGTGGGCTGTCCCTTCAGCAGGGAGCCCTTTTCCTGACCAATGCAATATGAGCCACAGAAATTGAGAGGTTTTCTAGAATGCAGCATGTTTTGATGAACACATACCTTATCTATCCCACTCATGAGGTGAACAGAAGGCCTTTTCTCCAAATTTTGGAGGACTCCCAAGTTTCAGGCTGTTTCCTCATGTGCTGCTGAGTGCTAAAGCGGTTCTGATCTGACCAAGGAAGATGCCATTCCCCAAGAGACATCTTGTATTACCAATCCTTTAATCTTTGTGGAGATGATCCTCCAAATACTGAGGAATATCTAAAGTGGGTGAGATGTCAGCAAGTTGGATAAAACCGATGTGTCCCAGTGAACAGAGCATGCTGCTCTGCCACCTTGAAATCACTCAGTGTCAGAGAAGACATAGAGTCTTCCTAAACATGAGGTTAAAGAATGATTTACTCTGTTCAGAGAGATACTGAGAAATAAATCCCCATGTACTCCTGTCCAAGTGCTCAATATTGCATTAGGACATCAGTTAATGTAACTCTTTTCAATGAGCTACTGCCTACAGCAGGGGTAGCTTTTAATATGCAAGAAGTGGAAGACTTGTGGGTGCTTGCTGGGCAGAACTGGATGCTGTTACCACCTGACTTCATAGTAAATCAGGTTATCCTGTACTGTCAGTGTGAATTTTCCTGTCAGGCACTTGCAGTTAATGATGGCACAAATCTATGAGTGCAACATCTAGCCTGGCCATAACAAAGTCATCTATACAACCTATGTGAGGTTCTTCCTGATGGCTTTTGAGAGGAGTTTTGTGTTTCAGAACTAATAAAATGGATTATCTTCACCATGGAATGTTTTATAACACATGCTGAAAATGACATTTAACACAGGCCTGTATGTGAGAGCCAGTGATGCAGCTACTCACTCTGACTTGATAGAGACTAAACACAACAGCAACTCAAATAAACACAAGGACTATCATTAGTTTGCAATAAATCTCTCCTACACATGGCTTGCTGGGGCAGCATGACACCATCCTACAAAGACAAGAGAGGAAGCATCCCCTGTGAGCAAAGGGAAGAACTGGAGCAGGAAGGTCCACAAACCATTAAAAGGTGAGAGTAAAAAGCAGCTGACATATGATACAAGATGTCTTTTGTCATGACCGAAATGATTGAGGAGAAAGGAGCCTTGCAATTCTGTGAGAATTTATGTGAAAAGAATGTGAGGTAAGGTATTCAAGGAAAGGCTTGCCACTATAGTTTTGCATATGGAATCATTAGTAGAGGAAGAAATTTAACCAGCATTTTCAGCACCAGTAAAAATGGCAGAGGAGTATCAAGATGTGGGAGAAGAGACTGATCAGTGTAGAAGTGGCACAGTTTCATGGAAGAGCATCATGGGGTCAGAGGAGGAGCCGTCTGTACAACTGTCCAAAATATTCGCTTGCAAACCATCCCACCTGGAAAACAATGAAAATAAATAATATCCCTTTCCTTCAGCAAGCACATTGTAAATCAGTACCTGAGCCCTCAAATGACTTATTTTCTGGAACATGTGTTACATGTGGGCAATCTGTGAGATCATGAGACTCAACGTGCTGCCTCAAATATGCTTCTATCATAGCAGTCAAAAGTTACTTACTCTTTTTCTTCCTGATTCTACCACCTTTAAAATGAGAATAATAGTACTATCCTGCTTCATCAGACCTTCACAAGGATAAATACTCTGGGACTGTGAGGGCTCAGGAACAGTGCCATCCTGGAAGAGGTGAATACAGAGCACTCTTACCAGGCCTTCTGCTCTAAAAATGAACATCCTCTGAGACAAAGGAAAAGCCACTGTTTCCTGCTTTGCTGTTGTAGTTGCCACCTCTCCCTGCTGGCCAGTCCCAGGTGGAAATCAAACAGATCAGTAAGCTTTAAAGCTCGCCAGCTTTTTGACCAAAAAAGCTCTCGGAATTCTTGGTCAGCAGTGTTAGCTAACCTGACATGTCCCAAGCTCCTTCTTTAAATTCCTTGAAATGGGAGACAAAAGAAAACTCAGGCAGAAGAGGGTGTGACTGAAGCTTAACAATCCAACTCCTTGACCTTCAAAGCATTGACAGAAGTCTGAAACAGTGCAGCTAACTTTATCCTTTTGTCTTCTCCCTATGCACTCTACAAATTTGGCTCTTTCATTACCTCCAGGCAATATCTTGCTTGGACCAATGCTCCGTCAAAGAGATCTCATCCCAAGTCATTATCTCAGTTCAGCCATGTGGAAATAGCTCTTTTTCATTTCTGAGCTTTCACCTACCTGAATTTTAAACCTCACAGTTATGGCTCTGTGAAATTTTTGATCAGTTTAAATTCTGTCTTTCACCCACAACTGGATCTGGAGCATAATGCATCCCGTGATGTAGGAGTCTCTTTCCATCTGCAGAGTATTTGAGACCAATTGTAATTTCCTCAAATGTATTTCTTGTTCTACCACTGCTGAAAGAATTATTATGTTCTGTAAAGTTTTAGTTGCAAACACCATCCTGCAAACAGCTATGCAACTGTTTAATTTACCAATTATTTCAATAAGTACACATATAATTATCTACCAAGTCAGCTTGTAAACAAATGCTTAATGTTCCAGACAGAGGCTTGCTCAGCTATTATTGGTCACGCTTGGGACTGGTTGCAGCCTTTGGCTGAGAGAGCAGAAGTAATTGTGTAGCTTGTACACATTTCAGTTTCACTGAATACTTTTGCATTAGAATTTGAATTTAACTCTTCTCAAATATTTTCCCAATAAAGTTTTTTACCAGAGAACAGAAACAAATCAGACATAAAACTCGCTGCCAAAATTCACTCAAACATTAATTCATGACAAACATATTTTTGCAATGCCCACTTTCAAGCATATCCCTCAGCCAGCAACAAGGCAGCTGATAGTGCTGAGCTCAAAGTTGTTATGATTAAATTACAGTGTTTATACCGGCCTCCTTCAGAGAGAAAGGCTTGTTAACAGGTTTATAAACCCAGGTAAAAAGATTAACCCAGTTGTCCAGGCATATAAGTTGTTACTGAATGTTTTAAGAACGTGGTGAATAGTCAGATTCGTGTTTACTGTTAAGTGCTGAATGCAAATTGGAGTCACTGTTTCCTTATAGATGTGGGTATATATATTAGATTCCAAATACCTATTAACATTATAGTTCAATATAGCTTTTATTCTACTGGGTCAAGTTAAGCAGCAGTGTGGATTCCTGATTACTTTAAGTAGTGAGCAAAACATACACATGAAGAAACCACCTCTCCGTGTTAACATGCTACAGAACTTGCCTTCACACTTATCTGAAGTGACAGTCCCTCTGGGTAGACACTCATTGCTCTCCTCTTTTTAAATGCTACAGCTTCTTTTCTTTAAATGTACTTACTTTTGAATGGAAGACTAAACAACGGCTGTTATATCCTTATTTAATCTGTGCAAAATCTCACATCTAAAGGGTTTAGTCAATAAAATGAAAGGAGATGTTAGCACTGAGTACAAATGCCCAAAACTAAACCTCAGCACACAATTCTCTTCCAAATAAAACCTACATGACGTGCCTCCAAAGGAGTTTAGAGCCCAATTCCCTGGTCTCTCTGCAAGGTACTGAAATCTTTAGAGACACTGAACCCTTTGGCAAACTAAAGAGCTGGTTTTATCAGAATTATAGTTAAGTCCTGATTGTCCACAGATAGATTATCCAAGTTGTGGCTCAGTAGGGTCCTGCTTTCCCAAAAAAGCCTTTGGCCACCACCGAGAGCCCAGCATTTGCGTCAGTTGCCATTCTGCCTCTTGGAGCTTATAAAGGTTCTTAATATCTACCAAGATCTCTTCACAAGCTTTTTAAAGGTGAGTGTATATAACTTCTGGCTAGCCCAATTTTACATGGTATGTATTATCTGTTTTCACTTTACCCAACTAATTTCCTAATAGCCCATAGGATTAAGAATTGGCTGTTCCCAAACAGTTTTTTAATGTTTTCAACACAAACCTTCAAATTTTCCTATAAGAAAAAGAACTTTTTAAACCAAGCCCCCCAAATCCTCTTTTTTTTCCCTCCAGTTACAGATTTCCATGTAGAAATTAAATCAGTTCTTTATCTCTTCATCTTTATGCATGCTAAATTAAAATAATAGCTCCAGTTTTTATTCCTTTTGTGCACATTTCATCAAATTTCTTCCCAGTTGATAGTTTGGAGAGAACATAACACACACAAAAAAATTGCTGTAGATACCTTCTTTCCCAAAAGGAAAAAAAATTGTGCACAAATTCACAAACATATTCAAGGCTGTTGCTATGCATTTTCTAAAACATATTTCAAATTGTCAAATTCTCCCAGCATCCTCAAAAATTTTGATATGAGCTTTGGGAGCAACGCTGCATGATTTTTTAAGTTACATGAATTAGTTCACATCTCGTTGTTTAACGTACTGTCTGGCAGCAGTACAGGCTAGACTTTTAATAACACCTTATTTTACAGCTTCAAAGGAAAAGTATGTTCCCCAGCTCTGCAGCATGAATTTGTGCATTTTGACATGCCAGTTGTCAATACTGGGAATACTTATTGCTTGGGAAAAAATGAAAGAGAAAACAAGGGAGGAAACAGTGTGTAGCGTAAAGCCAACTGGTAACTCACCTGAGATGCCACTGCCTTTATAGTGATCTATCTGGCTGCTGTCTCAAAGCAATGTTTCTCGTGCTTGAGCTGTGTTCCAGATGCGAAAATTAGAGCACTAACCCAGGAACCAGAGAAAGGATCTAGAAAAGAAATAGACACCTTCTTGATAGCAGTGGTTTAAAAATAATTTCCCTTCTGATTCACCAAGCTCATGGGAAAGCACTTGCTGGAAGAAAGCCTGTACCATTCCCTTGCTGAACAGTCACCCACAGGCTGTGATCCTTTATCAGCTGTCTTGAACATGAGCCGCTTGCATGGCCCAGGGTTGTATTACTCTGATAATTCATGCTGGGACCTGGTGGAGGCTGCCACAGCTTCTTTCTCTCCTGTGCACTTAGGTTTCCATCACTTGGAAACCAGGGTTCCAGCAGTACGGATGCATGCAGGCCTCATTGAATGATGGCAACAGATTTGGCCAAGGCAAGCAGGAGACCTGGGGGCTGGGAAGTGATCCTGGTTTAGCCGCGAATCATGGTATCATGAGTGACCATTTTTTTTAACTGTGTCTAGTAATGGAAGCGCAACCTGCCCAACCAGAAACCACTGAAAGCAATGAAAATGCCCCATGCAGCAAGATCTTTGGAAATGTTTGGCATTTTTACTGTAGGTGTGAAAACAGTGAGGACAAGGAGAGAAGGGCAGAGAAGAGTTAATGCTGATGTGATCCCTGAGGGTACTGTTGAGCCACAGGCACATTTTAGAAGCCACCCAGCTTCAGTCAACGCAGCCACAAAGATCATGTTACCTGGGTGGATGTTAGTGCCTTTCTAACCCCCTGAAAATAACTCACTCTCTCCATGCCTCAGGTGCCCTGTTCATAAGTACAAATAATGTTTCTCTCAAGCCAGAATTCATTAACATGAGTACTTAAGAGTTTGGATGGAAGTGTTTTCTCTATAAATAAGGCCAATAATATTGCACACTGAGCTGCCATTCCTGTAAGAAATGCCATTGAAATACATTTTGCAAAGTAGAAAGGTTTCTGGGGGATCTGTATGCTTCCAGAAATTTCAAAAGGGCTCAGAGAAAAAAGGCTATGAGCTGGCTCTGCTCCATTAATGTAAGCCTTTTGCCATTAATTTTGGTCTCACTTTAAATCTGGTCTCTCTCCATTAAGTTTGGTCTCACAATCAGGCAGCTTATCAGATGTAATTTTTCCAAGACGGTACTGGACATGAAACAAAAAATTTTCCTTTCTGAATGTTAACAGTAACAGTATTTTTTGCCAGAAGCCCTTTACAAATGCACACTAAAGAAAAGAGCACCAGTAAATTTAAAGGGGACTTTTTTTTGACACCTCATAATATTAACTAGCATTTTATATCTCTTCATGTGTTCAAAGTAACATGCACAATTTACCCAGGTTCTCAGGATTCTCCTGGTCCTTTGCACTGACCAGCTCCATGCCCACCCATGTGGCCCAGCACCTCCTGCTAGGAGGAATATGGATGGTGTGACCTTGCATATGCTGGCCAGCTGCCTTGAGCTCACCTGGCCACCCGTGATATTACGTCAAGCTATAGCAAGCTTTTCCATGCACGACCACTGACCAGAAGCTGGCCCCTTCTGGGCTGGAAAGAAGCACTGTGGCCTTGTGTGCTGGGCAAAGCTAGACAGTACCTTGCAAGACCTTCTAAATACCCTCACAGGGTCCGTGGGTCCCTGGAGCATGGAGGATGCCACAGCACAGCATTGCAAGCCCATGAGACGTGGCTCCAGAGAAAGGGCAAACCCTCGTCCAAGCCTCAGACTCGACAAGTAGGGCAGAACGGGATTGTGTCTTCCCTGGTACCCTATCCCCAGTTTACAGGTGAGGATGTTCCTGAGAGCCAAAACCGCAAGGTGGTCCCATGTGTTCAAAGCAGTGGAGGAGTCCCTGGTTCCCTCCAAGTTGCTCAGGGCGTTGCTGCGGGATGAGAGACCCCTGAACCTGCAGCAGCGCACAATTTGAAATTCAGACCCTCCAAGACCACACACACAGTCTCCACAAAGCTTTGCTACTCTTACCTATCACTAAAAGTTTCTTTTCCTAATGCAAAATACAATTAGAAACAGGCTAAGCCAAACAGAGCTCAAGTGTCCCCTCCCCTCCCCTTGGGAGAGGGTAAGAGAGAGGGTTTCTCCCTTCTCTCAACAAACAGACACATTTGGGCAGCTAAATGGGTAATGTGCATGGCTGAACCACAGGGACCATCCACGTGGGAAAAGCAAAGCAAAAGCTTTTAGCCTAAACCTCAGCAAAGGAGATTTGTCCTGTCAATGAAAACTTTGATGAATGTGTCCTCCCATCTCTCCTCAGCCCCCCATTTTACTGCCAACTGGGCCTCATTTTGAAGCATTGCCTAAAATATTGGTACAAGTTACTGATCTCCGGTTGGGTCTCTGCATTGAATACACACATAGAGGTACAGAAAATTATTTTGTAAAAAAAATAAATTATTCAAATAATGGAAATTATAGCCCATCAAGATCAAGGGACAAATTGCTTTTACTTTTAACAGGATCAGGCCTTCACAACGTGGTGCATATTACCCCATGATAAATGCATATTTTTTACTGATGGAGATTAACTGAAGTAGGAACAGCTTATCTCAGATGTCTAAAGATTCCTTAAGTATGGGCTACCAGATCCCTATTTCGTGGTTCTCACATTAGAACACTATGATATTTCACCTACCTTGGCTTTAATCTTATGACAGTAAGTGGTAGTGTAGAACTGTGAGGCTTCAGGGTGGGGGCTTGTCAGTTTTGGGGATTTTTAATTAAATCTAAATAAACTTTAACTGTATTTCAATCTAGCAAAGACATTTAAATGTCTTCACCCCTAAACAACTCAAGCTGCACCAAATTCAGACCTTCAAATTACACCCTGAAAGATTCCAGGGACAGTTTCAGGTATGACTAGCTCCAGGACATGATCTGCAGAGCAGATCCCAAACTCAGAGGTACATTTTCTGTGTAGCAGCGTACACCACTTGCTAACAGCACCCCAAATGCCCTGCACACATGATTTCAGAAGCGAGCCTAAATCCTCATGCACGTTTAGTGATGTGGTGCCCTAATCACAGGAGGATCAAATTGTGTTCCTTGGTCCATCTCCAGAAGTAATGACATGAGGTTTGCTGCACAAACCCCTCTAGAAGAGGTGGACTGAGGAAGACAAACGTACACAACTGAAGTATTTTAACTGTTTTGAGAAGGGCAACAAAGCTGGTGAAGGGTCTTGAGGATAGGCCCTATGAGGAGCGGCTGAGGGAACTGGGGTTGTTTAGCCTGAAGAGGAGGAGGCTGAGGGCTGACCTTCTCGCTCTCTACAACAGCCTGAAAGGAGGTTGTAGGGAGGTGTCTATTGGTCTCTTCTTACAAGCCACATCTGACAGGACAAGAAGAAATGGTGTTAAGTTACACCAGGGGAGGTTTAGGTTAGACACTAGGAAAAACTTCTACACTGAAAAGATTATCAAGGACTGGAACAGGCTGCTCAGGGAGCTTGTTGAGTCACCAAGCCTGGATGTATTTAAAAGCTGTCTAGATGGAGTACTCAAGGATATGGTGTAGAAGTGGGTCTGATAGAGATAGATAATTGTTGGACTCAATGATCTAAACAGTCCTTTCCAACCACAGCAATTCTGTGATTGTGTCTTTTATGCTTTTAGTTATTAAAACAAACAAACAAAAAACAGTGCTTATGGAAGCAATTTAACATCCTCTACTGTATCTTTTTTCCCAGATCAGCAGGACAGAATTTTATATAAAATTTAAGAAACAAGTCTCATTTTCTCTTGCTTATGGCAGAACTACGTTGTTGTATTCTTGTTTGGATTCTCTCTTTGCATTTTTCACTTCCTGACAGTGACTTTTTCTGAATCTACAAACAAGCAGGCTGGCTGTTTAGAAAAGCAAAATTAAATATTCAACTTTTGTTTTTCTCTCTCTTTACCTCATTCTGTCTTCTCAATAAATCAATCAAAATCCCTCAGCTCAAGGCGCAGGTGCCTGCAGCACCACCCAAGAAGCTGAACACCCACACTCCAAGGCTGAAGACTGAGCCCTCACCAGTTCTTAGTCTTCTACAGTTCAGCATGGCATTGACCGTAGGAGACAGGGCAAGTGACAAATGGAGGCTGACAGGAGCACCAGTCAGCCACTCTGCCAGGGGCTACGCACTGGTTTCAGCAGGAAGCTCAGCCACTACCATGCGGAGAGCCCTAGGAGAGCTGTATCTGCCAGTGAGGAGTCTCCCTGCTGAACCACGCTTGGTTCTTAAGAGGGCCTCACATGTAATACTAGAAAGTGCTTGTCAGCCCTTGCCTTGCTCAAAGATCTTTGTGCCTCATGCTTTCCTTCACTGGTGGGAGGTGCAAACTCATTGCTTCAAGAGACTGTTTACCACACACACCATGGGGCAGTCTAGAGGAAAGTCATGAAGAATGGATTTTTGTAGCTCAAAAGCAGGTCTCTCTGACTAAAGTCTGACAGTAGATCTGCCTGCTAGAGAGTGCAAGAGCTCTTAATTGCAAATGTGTATGCAATGTGACACCGCGCCCACCTGTGTTTTAATTCCAATACGCTCTTTTCAGCTGCCACAGATCCCTGCAAAGCAGAAAGGAGACAGAGGTCAGACCCGCAGGTACCATCCTGGTGTAGCAGGTCCAAATCTGGTCAACAGGACATACTTATTTACAGTGGGTCTAAACCAACACAAGGAAATTTAGCCTGCCTCTTGCTGCACTTCATATGATCTATAGGTTCACCTTATATATAGCTAATCAGGCTTACAAGAGCTTCGTATTTATTATTCGGTGAAGTATAAAACACTTTAAATCTTTTTAATTTTCACTATTTGCAATTATTCCCCAAGGGCACAATAGATAATGAGTCAGCGGGCACAGATTTAATTATCAGTTTTTACTGTAAGATGATGATGTTTATTGATATCACTATCAGACAGACACTGAAATGAAGCAGATGTTAATCTGAGGTTAAGCTCCAGGAGGCGCCTAGCAGTCTGACCAAAGGGACTGATGCTCATCAGATAATAAAAAAAGGAGACCTCCCTCCCTCTGGAGGCCTGCACAGGGCTCACAGAAGTACCGCCTTGTTTTGCAAATTCCTCCTTGCACCACTTTCAACCCATCCAACAAGCAGCTTGTCCCTTAATGCAGGGCTTTCAGTCAGTTCTAGCAGACTGTTTAGCCTAACATCCTATTTTGCTTACATAGGAACTTTATGGTTGTGTTTGGTTTATTTTTCCCCAGCACATGCTAAAGGGTGATGCCAGAGAAGTCGAAAACAGAAGTGAGGTGGTCAGAAATTTGCTGTGGTATTACAGTTGTGAACAGAAAGCCTGTCACTGATTCCCATTGCACCAACGTCTGCCTTGGTAATTCACAGCAAGGCAAAACACACTTCTCCAGTTCAAATGATACAACATAGAGGAAAGGGACCTTCAGTGGATAGGGAGAGAATGATGAAATAACAGCAGCTTTCTATGTTTCTCAGTCTGCCATCACTTTCTAGTGTTGAGAGCAATGAAGTGACAGCCTGTATACTAATAAAAACTATGCTGGCAGCTGACACTCACTGAAATATATTAACGTTTAACATTAGAACTTGCAGCAGGACTAGCGAGCTGGTGCAAATGATCATTCAGATGGCTAATGTCTGTAGCTATTTCAGTGGTACACTTTTTTCCTAGCAAGAACACGTCTGCCAGTTTCAGTGGAAGTCGAATGGAAAAAAGTCCCCATGTTCCGATTTGGAGATAAACACTAGTGCTGCAGCAATGCCATATATTTTGTTATTACTATCTGTGGATCAGTTAGGGCATTTTGAATCCATACCATGTTACAGCAGCATCCAGACTCTTCTGATCTGCTCCCAACCCAGCAATGGTTTGGCCCAGCCCCATGGTCAGCCTACCGCATCAACAGGATGATGCTCTGGCCCTGGCTTGGGTGGACTTGGACAAGTCTCTGGGCACAGCACTGGAGGGCAGGCATGAGTAGGCTTTGCACAGGAGAGGAGTCTCATGCACCCAAAAAGCTGGCTGTCTCAAGAGGTACAGAGGAAGTGGAGAAAAGAGACACAGAAGAATCACCCAATTTTCCAATATTAAAGAGACGTTAAGTGGTGGACCTTGGACCAGAATCACAGCATTACATTGATTCATGCAGTCCCTTAGGGCATATTTTCTCTGTTAAGGTCAAAGTCAGGAGGAGCTTGACAGAACATGAAGATCCCCTCTTTGAGGTCCTGGTCTTACCACCACCCCAGCTTGACACCTGGACACTGACCCTCAATGTGGTGACACTGGTATATGTTTAAAAAGGTTGCTCTAAACCTCTAAGAAGAGAGATTTAATACCACTGGAGAATGGTAGAGTCAGTGAAGTGGGGGAGCAATGAGCCTTTTTTTTAATTAAAAAGAGAAAAAGGAGAGAGACCCCAACCTTTGGAATTTCAACATGTGAGAGCAGATAGCTTGCAATAGAGCCACGCTCATTCTCTGTGCCTAGCTGAAGGGAATTTGTGGTTTCATTTCAGGCCCTTTTGGACTGTTTTTCATGTCAAAATTACATATTTGCTATAATTTGTCTTTCTTCCAAGACTCACTGAAACAAAGGAAACATTTGAATGAGATTTGAGACAACTTCTTTCTCACCCGTCAGGAAGGTAATCCCCAACCTTCAGATAAATGCGGGCATGTGGTTTCCAGTATTCTCACTCCATATGTCTTCACAAACACCAAATAGATCTAACGTAAGAGGACACTTTTTTTCCCTCATAGATCAAAAGGTTACAGTGATGGACCTTGCCCAAGATGATCCAGACTTTCATCCATATAAAGCCTTCATTTGCACTCCCTATAGAAATACAGAGTCCCTGGCACAGAAATCAGGAGACAGGTTGAAGGCACCAACCCATTCCAGCACTTCTGATCTCAGCCATATCAGCTATAAAGTGGAACAGCAGTACAATGTCCAGTTTAGGAATTGAGCTTTGCAGGTGAACAACTGCAAGATTTTGACCACTGTAACTCTGAAATGAGAAAGACACTTCAAGGTGGTGTTTTGTCCTGACTTATTCCTAAAGAAAAAAGGTGATTGATTCTTCGTGCCAGCTCTCTTCCTCCAATACGTTGGAGTAAACACTATAGCTCTTAAATCTGCTGCTTACATGGCATCTTGCTTGTGGGTTTGAAATCTGCCTTCATATGCTCGTGTTCCCTACTGGCTTTGGGAAAACATCGAGGAAATCAGAGGGAGCGGTTCCTGCAGAAAAGCAAAAAGGAAAGATGGACATGGAAAGCCAGATTTGCACCACACCTCACCGCCAGCCCCAATTAAAGGGAGGCTTAATCAGTGTATATGCATTCACGTGAGAAATTTTTGTCAGGATGGATGTTTCAGTCACAGATCACACCTCATGGCACTCTGATCCCTCTTTGTAGAGTAGGTCCAGCCCTTGCCTTTCCCCAGAGGCAACAGTTTCTTCTGCTATAAAATGCAATATAGGGTGAAAACTCGGGGCACCAACATTGAGCTAGGCAAGATTTTCTTCAAAATCTTCCTTTCATAGGAAAATCTGTATGACACACTGTAGTGTTTCTCTCTGCCATAAATGGACAGAACTTACACATAATGCAAAGCCATAAACGCTTACAGGCTTTTGCAAGAATGTTTACATTTATTTTTCATAGCCTCAAGAAACTGATCTGTAAAGACATCCCATAAGGGACTGCATTTGGGCCTCAGATATTCTCCTGAGAGATTGTGTTTCTCTCTTCCATCTGACACATTTAACAGAGGGTATCAGTATATGGATTTGCACCTCAGCTGTGTCATGAGCAAAGAATTGCTATTGTTTTAATATGCTACACTGGGATATTTAAACATTGATATTGTCAGGTACTACTTTACAATTCCCATTAGATTTGTTGTAAAGCACACATTTACGAAATAAAACATTGCTGTATTCACCAACAAAACTCTATGTTATAACAGTACCAAGCATCTGGTTTTAATAAAAAGCCAGGAAATTCACAGTTTGAGCTGGAACTCCAGCCTTTCCTAAACTCATAGCGTTTAACTTCTGCAACTCAGATGTGAACAGGTTCTACAAAAGCCTCATTGCTCCTACTGCAAGCTAAGCAGAACAGACAGGTTTGGAGTTAGGTGATGTATCAGGGGAAATTCCACTTTTTGATGTGGCGACTTGAACAGCAGAAGTAAAGCAGGACAAAGAGACAACACAATATCATTGCTAATAGCTTACACAATGGTGTTAGCGTTGAGAAGCAGGCACATTTGAACTCAACTTTCAAATTCGAGTTCTGTCTGAAAATGATTTAATACTTTCTAAGATTGTGTTTAAATTAATTTTACACTTCCTTTCCCTAAAAGCACAATAGGGATTTTGCTGGTAAAATAGAATCAGGATTGAGCTTCAAAATATTTTTTTAGTGTAAATCTATACTAAATTGTTTTGTGCATGAGTGGAATAAAAATCTATAGAAGCAAAAATAGATGACTGTAATGCACATAAACAAAATGGTTGAATTAATGTTAGATAGACAGTTTTGAATGCAACATTTAATATTTTTCTGTTGATCAGTTTTGTTAGTAAATAAATGGCTCTAAATCTAGTGTTCTCTCATTCATTTCATTACTTTTTTGAGGCTTTTCTCTGTTCCTACACTTGAAGCATGTCCTCAGTTAAAATTTTGATTAAAAATTAGACCCCCAAACCATTCCCAAGAAGATAAATGGAGTTTCAAAGTATAGGAAGAAAGTTTAATTAATGCAAACTCTCTTAAAATCTAAAAACAATTTGAGAGTTCTACAAAACCTCCAGTGGCGTTCACCAGATACTTAGAGGGAAACCTGACAGGTTCCTTCCAGCTATGAGCCTATACATTCACATGACTTTTCTCTGAAGCTTAGCCAAACCCTCATGATCTGAAACATTCTGCAGGAAAATATCCTGAAGGGAAAAAAAAGAAGCGCTGAAAGTCTCGTACCGTGTGCGACTGGAGCTGCAACTGGAAATCTTGCATACATTTACCCGGTCTCTTGGGTTTTGCAACACTGAATATACGTGTGCAGCAAGAGGGAGATGCTACTGCAAACTTACTATCACTTCTTTATCCAGCAGCCAAGAAGACAAATCATACACTCACAATCGTATTTACCTGTTAGAGTTTTAAAGAAAAATGTATCCTACAGCTCAGAGCACCAGTAGGTGAATGCCACTTTCATCTAACATCCTAAGTTCACTGCAGTGTCCCTTTCACCTGATGAGACAGCAAATGTTAAATTTATACATTTCTGGGAATACCTAAAGTTCTTTTTTGAGAAACTGTCAATTAAATGGTCTTCCTACATAAATCTGTGTGTTTCAGTAAGATGGACAGTAGATGGTAAGTAGATACAGTTCAGGTAGGTAAATAAAAGGATGTGGATATTTGATCTAAATTCTCTGTTAGCTTCAGTGCAGCAGTGAGCACGTCTGAAGCACAATCCAGGGTGAACGCAGGTTGCCGAGTAACTCAAACACTGCCCTGACTAGAGCTCCCGATCTGATGTGGCACAGACCACATTCATCCACTGGCTGGGGCAAGAGTGAGACTCTGTACCCTTCCAAAGTGCCTGGTTCCTCTGAAAAATACATTCAGCTTCGTGGTATTTCTTGGATATACCCATTGTCCTCCAACAGAGCAACAGAATCTGTTCTGTTAAATCCTTAAACTAATTCACTATGTGCTAATGTGAAGACAGAAATACACAAATATGTACAGAAGAACCTCAAAACATTACACCAGAAATGGTAGCTGCGCACATGGAAACTGTAGAAGGAGAGGTCTATAAAGAACAGTTTACATTAATCTATGTCATATGAGAGATGATCCAGATTTGCCTTCAGGAAGGCCTGTTCTGATGAACCATTGCCTTTAACCACTGTTTCTCCGTTCCCTTTCCCTCTTCTAGGCCATTTGCAGAATACATAGGCTCCCTATTTCATTCTCAGTTTTATAATGAGGAGATTTGAAAGTTGCTGGCCATTGGCTTTTAAGATGTTTCCTTTCCTTCTGGGCATTTGTTTGGCTTTTATGCTTTTGAAGAAGCAGACCGTGGATGCTTGTTATCTATGCACAGAATGCAGGAGAAACGTAAATGCTTAGTAGTGTACTAAATATGGCCCTTTGATTTTGCAGATGGGAAGCAGAGGCATACTACCTGGCTTACAAAGCCATCTAAATGTAAGGCTGAATGACCTGTAATAGAACAATGGATGATGGAAAAAAGTAGAAAAAAAAAAAAACCAGAAGAAAAAATAGACGTTAAACTGGAAAAAGGTGAAATGTGAAATCTATCCCTTTTCTATAAACATATGTGGAAAGAATAACACCTAGTCCTTTTATTCTTGGCTTCTTCCCTCCCGCTCCCCCTTTACATTCCAAGAGAAGATCTGCCAACTTTTGGCTGTATCCGTTTCTTTTCTGTTGTTTGCCGGCATTAGCGCACTCTAGCACACATTCTTTCCTAAGACTTCAAAACGGGTCATTTGTTAGGTCTAACTGTTTAAAGAAGCCAGCCACCCCTCCCGCGTTTGCTCACAGCAAGCTGGGTGGTATATAGCACCTTCACATACCCCAGCTTACACACCACAGGGTTGGCTGAGATCTTTAATTGAAAAGACTCTTGAACCAGTCTTCATACTGCACATGCCTTGTGTTACTGTAGATCAGAACACCTGGCACTGATACATTTGAATGCTTCTAATGCTCCCTTCATCCTAAAATATACACAGAGGCAAACATACCTGTGTGTGGCTTATTGAAGCCTCCTGGTGGAGAGCTTCAGTACCTCTGTTTTGTAAAGCATTTCTAAAATCTTCGATCTGGATCTGCTTATCCTTGCATGTGCAAATGGAGGGTGAATTTACCTCCACACAAAAGGTTAGCATAGTTGAACTGCTTTAGAATTTAAGTTGGACTCTATGTCAAACAGGCTCTAGACAAATGGCAGAGTTTTACCAAAAAAATATTAGTTAACATCACTCAAAAGTAAAATATTGAGTGAGTTAGGGTGTACAGTACCCACTCTTTGCATATACTGACATGAGAGCGATATGGGCATGATCTGTTTCTAAAAACTGTGCTAAAGCTGCATTTCAAGACTTCAAACAGGTCTTAATCTGTCTCCGGAGTAGCAAGAAATGTAAATCTCAATCAGCGTTATTCCACGTCCACCAGTTTTAATGTTAGCTTTGTTTACAAGAATAGCCCTTCTGTGGGAATTTCTTTCAGAGATCAAAAAACACGTCCCACTGAGAGCTATTAGAATATATGTAAGAATCCTTGTGTCCTCTCTCTCCCTGTCCTTCCATCTCTTTTTTTCTTTGAGTGAGGAGGAAGCTTGCAAGGATCTAGTGAGTTATTTACCTGATGCCACCCCGTGAGCAACAGAGGGAGGAACAGAACCAAGAGCTCCTGATTGCTCACCACCACTCTGTCATGTGGCAGTATCCTCAGCCATAAAGCTCTAAACTTGCATTTTGAGGGAATGCTATATGGGATGCAGAAGAGTAGGGAACCACTGGCTGGATGAAGACTTTTTGTTTGGTTTATTATTACATCCAGCCACAGGTAGATCAGATCCCGATCCAACTGCCTCAGCAATTGGCAGTGTTCAGCTCCAGGGTCATGTTTCGCTACTATTATGAAAATGGGCTTACAGTGTGTTTTGATGTACTTCCTACAATTGATACAGATTATCAGGTATGAGAGAGAAAAATAACTATTATGATTACAACACATAATAAGCAGTCAGGGCTGCCTTGTTCCATATCTCAGTCTCCTGGAGGTGGCATTTAGCACATTTCTGTGTTTAGGCAAATAAAAAGTTTCTTAGAGGTCAAAAATCATTGTATAGTGATTAAGAACACTGACAAAGCCAAAAAATGGACAGTTAATACCATGTTTAGGCTCTCACTTAGGAGATATTGCAGAGAAGAGTGTTACTTAAAACTAACTGCTGTTGACCATTGGAGAAATGAGGAAAGATACCGTAATCTTATGCAATCCCAGTTTTGGTCTGTTCCCTTGACCTGGATTAACCTTTTTCCTTTTATCTATATTTTTAATTCCAAACACCTCACTTGAATGCGACTGTATCCTGGTCTCTGCTAAAACCTTTAATGAACAACACTAAGGTCAGCGGAAATAAGTTGAACTCTATTATTATTTCATACAAATGCTGTAGGGATCCTTGGATCTCCCATAATTATTAGTGATGTTGGTCTCCAGTGAGATGTTCAGCATCTGGCTGTATTTAGTCTATTGATTTCTTTTTAAAATGGTTACATTTCAAGAGCCATTTAACATACATATTTCTTCTTCTTAACTTAGTGCTTACAGGCACACACACTGCACAAAGGCTGCCCAGATCTGGGCCTAACTTTCTTTTGCAAACAAGAAGCAAACAGCAAAACGACAATACCTTAGTCTAAATATTTCTATTTCTTTCTTGAGTGAAAAAATGAGAGATTTATACACAGTACACTTTCACTACTCTGACCTTATGACTAACTACTATCAATAGAGCAATGAAATATCAACTCTGCTTTCAATTACATCACACTCAAATGTATTGTTTTGTGCAATCAATATTAATGAAGATCATTAAAATGTGCACATTGTTCTGTAGACTGAATACAGCACATAAAACTTGTTGGTTTCAATCAATAAAAAGGCCAGAGCTGCACAAAAATTGCTGGGTCATGAAACTACAAAGCTATTCACCCCTTTTTTTTTCCTTTTAATAAATCTTTTTTTTTTTTTAATATGGGCATGAGTAGGCAATTCTTTTATCAGTTATTAAGTACTCTTTTCATTGTTTGCATCATATTAATACCTAGGGGGCTTATTAATGGACCAGGACTCCATCTGCTTTGTTTCAAGTAGATGCTCACATAACAGTGAGAATCCCCTTGCATGGTATTTCTGACTTACTTTTGAAACCATTTCAAATTGTTTTGGGTAAAGGCCACATAGGTAAGTCTAATATTGCTACAGGGACTGAAAACTAGCTGGTAGACAGGATCCCATAACCCGTAATGAGGGTACAGTGAGGGTCAGACTGATGTGGTCAGATTAGGGGTAACATGGCCAAGACTCTGTGAAATGAATCTCCTGGAAGGCATGAGGTATCAAACCTGGGTGCTTGGAAAGGTAATCGTGTCATGCAGATGCAAGCAAAATCAAGGGTCTTGGACTCAGATGTTCTTGAAATTAATCTTGGAGACACATCCTAACTCCTTACCTAGAAATACTACAGGGTAGAAATTCCTTCTACATTTTGGTTTAGCTCCTCCTCATGTCTAATAGAATGAAAGAGTCAGAACCATCCCCTCCAAAAAGAAAGTAGGCAGAGAAAAGACACTTTGGTTGTAATATCTAGGCCTGAGGAGGAAGATGTGACAGTGACAAGGGTCCCAATACAAAAAGGCTTCTGCATCCTTACAGACGATTATTGCAGCCGTTGCCTCAAAAGTCAAGTTCCAAAGTCTTGAAATTGTAGGATATTGAGGGCCCCTAAGGCTGGCTAGAAAGGACTAAGGCTTTTCACTGGTATGAATCTAGTCCACCTCAGTACTGAGAAGTGCCTGAAAGTTAATCCCATGATGAATGGTCTTCACAAATTTGGCTGTTCCTGGTCCACATCAAAACGGGCATTAAACAGCAGTCTCAATAAAAGATCAGAAGAGTGTGAGCCAACTTGGGCTATCACCTTGCAGATTGTGTTTGGGGTGCATTCCTGGGGCTCTGGAGGAGGCTTCTAATGCCACTAACATCTTTCCTTTTCACATTCACAGAGATAAAGATGGCAAGTTATCAGGGAGCGAAGCAATAACACCAAGTGTGTCCTGAAGACTAACGAAACAGTGTAGGCATCACCCTGAAATAACATGAGATAAAATGACTCCCAATAAGACAAAAACACAATATAAGTTAACAAGGCAGAGGCCTCCCCAAATCCCATTCTGACTGTTTTCTTACTCTTTCCTTATAATCTATTTTTAAAAATATTTTCATCCTGAAAGAGATTACCGGGATGGAAAATTTTTGCCTGAACAGATGAACCTCTGCAAAGCTGCAAGTGACTGTTAAAGGGACTTGAAATGAAACGTGTCATGTACTCCTATGACTTGGAACCATTGCATTGTCTATGTCCATTACAAATGAGCATGAATCTTTCATCACTTGTTTGATGAAAAGATGGCTTTAGAGAATTGAAAAGTCAGTTTCAATACAGTCAGGATTTACTAAACTAAACAAACTCATTTTCTCCATTGGTCTTTAGAATTGCCCAATAGTTTTCTCACTTTGGACTTGTCAAGCTTTTCCCCACTATGTTTCTAAATTCCTCTTTTACAGCTTAATATAATACAGGTTAATTTCATTTTTAAAAGTCAGAGTATACCAGTAGGATTTGAGGACAATACTAAATTATCCACATATCAGGAAAGTCCAATAATTTTTAAAGTTTTGGGGTGTTTTTACATATCTGAAACCAATTTAGCAAGAAAACCCTGAGGAACCTCCAGGATTCAGCAATTTGACTTCAACTGATCTGCATGTAAAGCCTGAGAACCACATCTTGGAGACTAGTTTGAAAACATATTGTGACGCCATGGACAATATTTGTAGACAAACAAATAGCAACATTTCTAACAGTCATTTAAACTTACACCAAAAGGAGTATATGACTTCTACTGGTTTATGGGAATGTAGAACTAAAATAATAAATAAACCTGACCATATTCAAGCTGGGATCTACCTGTGAGCTGCAGAAGATAATCCTCATTAGTATAGATTCTCTGGGTGGTGAACAAAAAAACCATGGTATCTGCATATGCTGCACTAACATATTAGATAGCGCAGCTGTATGAAATGGAGTTATCAACAAACATGACACGGGTTAACTGAAATTAGAATTTTGCATTCTCTTCCTTCAAAACAAGGGGGACACTAGGGAATTTTTAAATTTTATTTTATAAATCAATGGCTTTATAAACATACAAATATATTATATTTGTATTGAAATATCATTTCAAGCTTTTAGACTAAAGATTATTTTGAGTTTAGAGCTGAGTTTAGGAAACATTTAAAACTCAAACCACCTTAATTACAAAAATGTATCAACTTGATTTTCCTATTTTATTCTGTAGACAACACTACCAAAGTTAAAATTAGATCCTCAGACTGAAGGAACAAAAAGTAAGCAAAACACAGGGTAGAATATGAAACTAATTTGTAAGAAGTCTCAAACACTTTTGTTTAGACAAGATTTAAAGTTACAGATCTTTATTTTCTTTTATTGGGTAAACTTCCAACTCAATGTTCACTGTCATTCAACATGGCACTTTGATTTTAAGCACACAACCATATTTCATCAGAGATAACCAAAGTGCAGGGATCAAAGTCATTTTACTGTCTAGCTCTCACGGAAATAAAATGATTTACTGAATCGAGGCCTTTAAAGCTGGACTCTCTTCCCATCAAAATATGTAAGATCAGTGATGAACTATGAAAGACCAGGGAATCCATTGTTTTTAACAGTGTTAATGAAATTAAACTAACTGAACTTAAAATCAAATCTACCAAATACCACCAACAGTTCACCTCAGTGGCTGCCCTTTCCTGAACACAGTTCAGTATGCCAACTCTCCTCAACCACTTCTCTTTCCGTGGAAATACCCTTGCTGCTGTTGACACAAGAGAATGCTTCTTCATTGCCACTAGTTCAAACTAACTTCTGGAAGTGCCTATTTTACAAATTTATTCTGGATTCAGAACTGATGTGATCAGAAAACAGACTCAACAATTCAAAACCACCAGCAAAAATCACTTTAGAAGATAAACAAATAGATGACAACTCTCCACACGACAGAGCATTACAATGTTTCTAATTCAGACACCTTGAGCTCAATGTTCTTACTGTTTACACCAACATAAACCAGAACTGACTACACAAAGTTACTCAAGTGTATAACTCTTTTGAACAAGAGGTAAGAGTCTTTCAACACTCTTTCCCATCAGTGGCCTACAGAGCTGGTAACCAAACAACAACATCCCATACCTTCCTGGCAGGATTTGAAAGTAACCAAAAAGCAGGATGGTAAACACAAATTAATAACATTTGCTACCATTATCCAGCTAGTGGTGGGTGCTGTAGTGGAGTTTAAAGAAGGTGTCTAATAGTTACAGTAGTAGGCTTCAAAGACAGAGGACTGAGAGATCCCCTACAATAAAAACATTTTTAGTACTCTAGCTGGTTTCCAGATATCTTCCAAAACATTCTGCGAATAGCCTTAGGAAGTCAAGACCTGTGGTGAAAATCCCTGATATGATAAACAACAAAGCTACAACTCTGTGTACAACAGAGCCTTAAAAGTGAGTTAGTTCTTAGTAAATAACTGGAAGGGAACTGTAGCTGTTAGAAAGCCCGTTACATAAAAAATTGGTGTTGGTTTCAAATTGTTCCCGTGGATTGTATCAGGCAGCACAAATCAGTTACGTGGAAGTCAGTCCAAACTGAGGTGGTTTTCTGTTTGCTTGTCCCACTCTAAGAATTCTTTTGGAATGGCAACTGGCTGGACTTCTTTCCCCACACTTTAGTCCTATATAATGGACCAGGTTTTGCTGCCAGACAAACTTCTGTGAGGCAAGGACGGCTCCAGCACATGCTTCCCTGCAAGGCTGAAAGCAGACTCAGGCCCACGGCCTCCGTCTAGAAACAATCCTGTAGTGCTCTGAAGGACCAATGTAGACTGGGAAATTTAATGAAAGTATCACCTTTCCCCTCAGATGTTACCTCTCACTTTATAGATATGACCATCATTAATACCGTATGCTCACAAACAATCCTCTAGCCCACCAAATCTGAGAAATACAAGATCCCATCTGGTGCTCACTTACAGAAGTAGATACAAGAATATCTCTGGTGAAGTCCAAGAACTTGCCCTGCCATGACAGCAGTGCTAGGGAGAGGCTTAAAGTGTGTCCATGAACAGTATTTTAATAAAAAGATTAGTTTTTAACTAATTTTCCTGCATCATCTTCCATTCCAGTTTCTCTGCAGTTGTCCTTGTGGTCCATTTCCTAGGCAGTTTCTGGACTCTGTGTATGTGTAAAGACCACTACTTGCAACCAACTCCATTAGAAAACACTTGTCTCTGACAAATCACCCACTCATCTGTTTTCCTCTCGGTGTCCTTTTAGCTGGCAGTTAATGAAGTTAGCAGCAGTGACCCTTGAAGTGAGACTTATGGAGTCCTCACTGCTAATACATTGCTCACAGTAATTCTTCCAAGCAGAGATGACAGGGAAGGAGTGGTAAGGACTTCTCTTTTCTGCTTTGATCTGTGTTTTTTTTTCTAAAGCAGATTATTAATGAAAAAATGAGAGTTGCTTCAGTGTTTCATGAGTTCCCATTCTCTACTGACTTCATTCTTCCTCCTTTTCCCACTCAAACCCAGGTTGCTTCTAGTCTGGCTGCATCAGTAGGCTGTCTGGGACAAGCTCGCAGGGTTCACTTTCCAGCAGGGTTTTGGGGTGGATGCTCCAGGGAGCCTGGGGAGGGACTTTCACTGCTCCCATGGGCTGATGTGATTTCTCACCAACAAGAACCTCTTGTCGGAAGCCTTGTTCTTTCTCCTCTTCTGCCAAAGTCTTTGCTGCTTTGTCGCATGCTATAGGCTGTTCTTCCACTGGAGGAAAAGGATATGTATTACTGAAAGCCATTTGAGAAGCTTCACAACAAATAAGCTAAAAGAAATCTAACGGCAGCTTTGAGAGTGGAAAGCTATAAAAGGAAGCACAGATTTGGACTCAGAAAATCGCAAAAACAACTCATGTCAAAAGAACAAAGAAAGAGGCAAAGTTAAGAACTTGTTGCAGATTTTAAGAAATTACTTGTGCCCGGCAAATTTAATGGTTTTCTATTTTAATACATAAGAACAGGATAAAGCAAGCCTGTGACAGAAGGCTACCTGTCTGGCAAAATTAAAGCCCTTGCTCCAAAGTCAAAAGATCTTGGAATTATTCACCTGCATGGTATAAGATCTTTCTTTAACATGCTAGAGAAGACATCAGATTATTTTTCAGTCTTGTTGCCTAAAATAGCTGAACCACTTTTGCAAATTTTTCAACTAGGAAAAAAATCAGACACCTGTCATGGGAAATTGCTGTTCCAATAGCTGGATATGATAAAACTATAAATGAAAACAGAGCCTCCTAATGGGAAACATAAGGCATCCTTCACTGGACAATACGGTCCTACACATGTTCACAATATTAGTCCAATCAAGTAAACGTGAGGCATATTTTCTACTGATAAAGAAAGTGACTTCCCAATGTAAGTCTAAGGACAGGATAGGCAACTTGGAAAAATCTTTCAAGATGCCTGCCCATTCAAGTATCCTCAAACATTTGTCTGCATATTTCTAAATGACTGATGCAAACTGGGTTCTCTAGTAACTTGTGTAGTTAGGAGGTATATATGGTAAGTAACGCAAATGGTTAAGGATATCAGTCTTTCTCCATTAGTTCTCACTATCTGAGCAATTGCGGAGTTCAATTGCCATCTATAAGGTAGCACTTTCTAAAACTCAGAGTGGTCCAGTTGGTAAGCTGTGGGCCATGGAAGCCTGTTGTGTGCTTCTGTGCTGCCTGCTGCTTTTGCACCAGGGATGAGAGGCACATCTTCATTCATCTTTGTTTAAGCACCAAACACTCCCCAAGTAGTCAAGTACCTTGTTTAACAGAAAAAGCAGAACTGCCATTGCTGCTGCAAGGCAAAAGGTTTCTGGGGAATCCTGCACTCCTCACACCACTTCAGTTATCCTGCCTGAATGAATAAGGACTGTCAAAGTATATTGTTCCATGGATATACATTTCCAGTCAGAATGATGGGCATAACTTCACTTGCAATAAAACAAACCTGTGAAGTTCTATATAAATGCAGAAATACATTATTACTACCACAAGAAACATCTGGCTTTTTATGAGTGTGAAAGCACTGTTGTAGTGTAACTTCTCATAAATAATCTGCAAAGTAAAGGACTGAGTAGTCTCTTCACAGCAATACAAACGTGTCTTCTACTGTGCACAGCAGCTCTAAACAGGCCAGATATATAGCTTTGAGTTCTCTTTCTCCTCTATAAGCCACTGCTCCTGCTGGTACAAAGGTGAGGAGAGATCTAATAAGGAAGGAAATCCTACTCACCGTATTCTGAAGGACAGGCAGGATGAGGATCTGCTGTCTCACACTCAATTAGATCAACCGCTTTAGTCTCCAGAGAACTGCTGCACTCCTTAACAACTGCAAACTGCAAATACATACAATATGCACAAAATATACAGAGCCCAAATTAATACAAAATGAACAGGTTTTCTGAAACCCAAGAGGGAAACTAGAAGGGCCACACACTCCAACCACAGTAGGTAGAAAAAGGTCATCCTGGCTTCTGGGATGACCCTTCCCCTGCAGATAATTAAACATTTGAGTTGATGACAGCCCCAGTCGTAATTTGGAAAGTACACAGTCCCAGTCTCGTAAAGAACTAACCATTCTTTCCTTGCAAATCAACCTTTCCAGATGCAAGAACAAAAGTTCATGAAAATCTGAGGGCCACTTTTAACGTATTGAAGAGACCTGCAACCAGACAGTAGGAAACCCTGTCAGACACAAGGAAGAAGTGAGCCTCCCTTTCTGGTTCTCAGCAGCACCTGGGGCATGCGGTTCCATTGTCCCACAGTGACAGTGGAAGCGATGCCTCAGATGTAGAAGAGAGGACACTCTGGGGGAACATGCTGAAAAGACCAGAGAGGAAAACAGAAAAAAAACAGGAGTAAAGTGATGTAAAGTACTGTGATGCAATAGTAAAGAAGGAAAGAGAGACACTCAGTAAAGACTGGATGTTTAAAGAGCAGAGACAGGGAAGAAGAGAAAATGTCTGTAAATGAGATGTTCCAAGAGAAGGACTGACAGATTCAGTGGTCCAGGTAGGTAATTGGTGGCTTTATGTAGATAGAGCACAGATGTAGCAGGTGTGACTATTCTGGCATTGGTTCATTTACATAAAATCTGTAGGTTTACAGCTGCTAACCCAGATGTGACAGACCCTCGGAGGAGTTTCAGAAACACACAGTTCTGCAAAATATCTTTGACTGTGCAAAGCAAAACACTTGCTGGATGAAAAGTCTCAAAATAGCATCAAAATCCAGGCATGTGCAAAAGTTTACCAAGGCTTACCTACCCCTAAGACAAACCAATCCTGGCTTGTCAAACTCTAACATAAATGTGAAAAAGTACCCAGGCATACCCTCAGCCAAATGCAGTCTCACCTGGCAGAATAGAAGTAAAAGTAAATGACACTTGGATTATTTATAGGTATAGTTTCAGTACCACAGTACCTAGCATTTGATAGATCTTATTGTGTAAAAGCTTGTTTTCCCCTACATTAACCTAGACGGGCAAGAACAAGAAAGTTTTTGCACTCCCTCTCACCAGCCTTGCAAATTAGCAGTAGCACTGCTAAAGGAATTAATTTCATGAGCTCTTTATAGTTACTGAATACACATCATCCAGTCCACATACATAGTCCTTCACTAGGATTATTAATGTTGTGTAAATCAACAGCATCCAAAAACCTATTCCAGTACCTTAAGAGTTGAGGAGCTATAGAGTTTTCTGTCCCCATTGTGGTATAATCTGTTTTTTTACATAAAGCTCCCCAATAATCCATTTTAAGTGACCAGTAGAAATGGACAACTTCCTGCTGCTTTCTGGCAACGCTGCAGTTTCTAACCTGAGCGCATGCATGCATGAAGCCCCACTGAACTTAATACTCAATGGCTACATCAGAACAGAGAAAATCACATGCATGAAACCACAGGAATCCATTACTGTGTGAGCAGCAACAATTAGCAAAGGGTCAGTGATTTCCTCTTCCAGCCCACAACAAGCCATTTGCAATAAATTACTTTATTAATGTATTTGACACCTCCCAGTGCAAGAACACATGGTGAAATTTAACACAAGTGTGTATTAGATGAGTAGGTTGGATTTGGTGTTGTTGATTCAGTCTTAGCTGTCTAATTACTCCTATATTTGGAAAAAATGTCATTGACCACTAGCATTAACTGTGGAGACAACAGCAGCTGGGGACAGAGCTGATGAGCTGCAGTCCTCCTAGAGCACTGCTCCCAGGCAACGAGCTGTTCTCTGTCCCAACAAATGTTTCTAATTTTTCCATCCTCAGATATTTTGCAAGCTATGGTTTTTGTCTCTGCTGTAAACAAATGACGGCATCACTGTGATTGAGCACGTTTGCTGTCCAGTACCTGGAGGAACAAAGTGCAGGAAACAAAAGACCCACAACAGTATGTAGCTGACCAGCCAAGGAGCAATATGTTGTGACCAGGGTCAATGTATGTTTGTATGTAACCACTCCCGATGTATGTTTGATAGTGTGTTTCAGTGACTAACCACTCACGGATTCTGCCAGACACTCAGTCTGAACTATGTGCGAGGACTCCTTCAGGCTGATTAAAAATCCTTGGATTTGCACTGTAAATATTCCATTATATTCAACCCCTCAAACTCCCAAGTAGAACAAAATGACCTCTTTCTGGACTCAAAGATTAGGAACAGAGTCAAACTTCAGGCTATTTAAAGTCAGGTTCTTTTGTGACCATGACTACACAGTTCTTGTACCTCTCCAGCTATAGTTGCATGTGGAAGGCTTTATATAACCTTGCAGTAATACCTATACTAGAAAAACACATACACAGTTACCCCAGTAAAAAGATATGCGCTTCACTGGAGTTTATCGCCAGTCCCATACAAGTACAAACTCTATCAGGAGTCTTTTCCTCTGGCATAACTGTGCTTATTTTGAAGAGTGTATGCTGCTTAGCTAGCATGATGCTACCTGGACAGCAGCTTCTTCAGAGCTGAATGATACATGCGTGCAGACAAGCTCTCAGGGTAAGTCATGCCGTTCTGAGAAAGGAGTCTTAGACCGGGCACAGAAGTAGCCACAGATGACTATTGTGTCACTCTTGCCAGTTTCAATTGCAGTCACCCAAGAGTGTAGTGTCATTTTAATGGCAGTGAGAATCAGGGCCTTAGATCAGATCAGATCTTATGGGGCCAATTTCTCTGATGTAACTTCAAAAAAGACAATAGAAACAGGCCAGTACAATCAGATCACGATGGCATTTCTACCTACACCAGTACAAAATTGGTATTTTATATTCCCTCCCCCAATGCCCAATAACATCCTGGTTGTTTTTCTTCACAAGGCAGCAGCCGCTAATACAAAGACATTTAATTTCATCAACCCCCAAAATAAAGTTCAACATCTCATGTAGCACACACAATACCTGGCTTCCAAGAAGCCTTTTTTATGGCGGGCATACTTTCCTGTGAAAATAACTCTGTGATATGCCATGTCATCACATTGCCATTTCCTTAATTTAGAACACAGTTCCCCAACTGTTGTGTTCAAAGCTAACAATAACACTGGCTAATGGTTGCAATACATCCAGGCAGCTGTGAACTTTGAGGGATAACAATGAGGTAAGACGAACTAGGGTTCACAGCAAAGCACTTGATGACTCTAGCAGTTATTTAATATATTTAAGATGTGAATTATTTGATGGATAATCTCATGTGGACCCCTAACACACTTTGATCCTTCCTGCTTCCCTCTCCACTCCACATTAATATAGTTACCCGAGACTTGTTGCTAGTAGGTGTCACGTTCTCATTGTCAGCACGGCTGCTGGCATCTCTTATCGCTTCTGCATAGAGATTCTTCTTATACAAGTTTTGACTTCTGCAACAGAACAAAAGCTGAAACAAATTATTTTGCTTTGAGCGGAACAGATGCTGCTTCCTTTCACATATTATTCCATAGATATTTACAGAGGAACATGTATCTTGTTTGCTTTCATTGGTTTCAAAGGGTTTATTACTGTCAACTAGTATGCAGTGGTTAAAGCAAACTGCTTGTCAGAAACAAAAGTCAGTAAGAAGTGAAAAAATGTTTGCTCTAATGTGCCATTTGTAAAGGCTCATTCACTATAAAAAAGCAATAGGCCTCATAATTTTAACTACCCCTTCCATTTTCTTTTATTATTCTATTTATAATACATTCCTCTTGAAAAGATTTAGGTTTCAGCCAATACAATGAACAGCATTTGTGGGCGAAGCTCAGAAATAAAAAGCTGACCATTTTTGTACACCATTGATAGTTACAATTATGAAAGTCCATTCTACATTCATCTGAATTATTTATGAAAAGCAACAGTTTCAGAAATTTCTATGAAATAAACAAACAGAAAGCCTCAAAAAGCTTGGGACTGAGACACTTCTGGGAAAAAGCATGACCGACGGAATTAGCTCAAGGGTGAAAAAAAGCCCGGAGTACAACCTGGAGCTGGAAAAAGATACGAATAATCAGCTCTAAGAGGTTAGTTCCATAAATTCAAAACCTGTTATTTTTGCTGTTAAAGAGCAATCATTTATAAGCCTGTATTAAAAGCCCATACAGGCCCCAAGATAGAAAATATGATCATAAGGTAAGGAGTTCATTTACACTGCTTGACATCCAATCAGTACGTCTTTACTGACTTTACATAGACTTTTTTCTCCTCCTAGATATCAGCTAACAAAATTAATATTACGCTCTTCAAATTCCAGAAGTCTCAAATTATAACATCCTTTTACTTGATCTATTTCAAATGAAATTTAATAGACATGTACCAAAGAAAATGGGAATTTCCCTTTATTTCTACATCACATTCACACACTAACTGGGAAAGCCTACCTGCCATAATTATCATATGTTGCTCCCTTCATGATAATACAACGTAAATAAAATTTGCTTTTTTGCTAGAAAGGATAAAAACCTGCCTCTACCATAGATTTTCTCCCCAGATTCTCTACAACATGTTCCTATGTATTAAAACATTAGAGAGAAAGTAATTATCTCCAACAGAGGGTAAGACTCAGACTGCTAATAAAAAAATCAAATAAGTGTCAGATCCGAGGGTATAGCCACAAAACAGAATGCTGAGAAATAAGGTAAATCAGTCAATTGTGACTTTTCCTGACACTCTGGCATGGCTGCTGTTCATGTTTGGTCATCTGGATGGGCTCATTCTGCAGTGCAGCTCATAGTGCTGACAAAACTTAAACCCATTACTCAAGAGTTATAAAATCCATGCACAGAGAGGCATGGTCCTCAGTGGGATGCCCTCTGCTCAAAAAGATCACTAATTCTACATCTTACTTTACAGCATGCAGAGTAACAGATGCCAGGTGGACTTGGTGGGCATGGGAGTTATTGTGTGTGACTGAGCACAAGCAGATGAGGCAGTGAAATTTAGTTGGCTGATCATTGGCAAGAGGCCAAGAATTTCTCAATCCTAGTCCCAGGCCTGATGTTGATTTTTGCACAACCTTGGCCAACTGAGGTGGAGGAACCGTGGGTGTTGAATCCATGATGCAGATGTTGGGTTTTTTCTTATAAAGACTTGTTTTCCTGCTTCCCAAGGATGATAAGAAACTTAGGATACTATACAGTCAGACTGCACAAATCTAACATTAAGAATACCACAGTGTTCTTCAGCAGACTATAGGCATTGAAGAAACCAACACAATACTTTGGTATTCTTGGCCTTCAGTTCATAAATTTTTCAAATTGGCAGGTATGGATCTCCAACTTCATTTCCTCCAATTAAAAGGAGATAGGTGTGTCCATTTTACAGGGGAAGGAAGAGGACTATTACAGACTTAATCAGTACATTTCAAAATACAATACATTATGTGAAAAAGCAATATAGCAATTTCCACCCCAATACTGGTTTCCAGACTCCAGTTAAATAGGGATTTTTAGGTCAGTCGTTTCATTTTGATCTAGTTATACTAGTAATAGCTGCAGTACAAATTCAGTCAAGCATGTAATTGAAAACTTGTTTTTGAGGTAAATTGTTTCAGTGATCAAAAGCATTTGACAAGAAAGAAATGACAAAAGAGAGCAATGGGAGAGAATTAATATCTTCACACCTTAAAATCAGCATATTATGGCTATTTTTGATGGTAGCTTATATGACATATATGGGAAATACAAGAATCTTACAATTTGTCTGTTCTGTAGGTATCATTCCACTGATCAGCTTCTGAATCTCAGGTCATGAGAACAAACCAGGCTGCATTTAGCTTTATTTCTGGACCACTACCATTAGTTAATAGAAAATAAGAAACATGGCAGTTTTTCTACTTTCATGGATTAAATATGCTAGGAACCATTAAATAAGAATGGAAAATATTAGCTTCCATAGTCAACTTCTTTTGTAGCTTAACTTTTTATGTCTAAGAGAGTTCTAATTTTAAAATTAACTTAAATACAAACAAAAACCCTGCACACAAAGGTCAGGCAGGCATGCAGCAGGAGATTCTTGATTTGGCTGCTGTATGGCTTTTTGTATATTTACTTTTAAATATAAATATGCATTTAAACAAGAGCCTCTGAGAAGAGTTATCTGCCAAGGTCATGGCCAAAAGATTCTAACTTATTAAATGTTGAATGTCCAAGGGACATCAATGACATTTAATTTTACATCAGATTGGGTTCTTAAGTAGTGACTGTAGGGATTCTTTTTGCCATGAGAAGAATCCCAAACCTGCACAATTCATTACAGCCATGGAAAATGCCAGGGAGTACTTTTACAACAGATGTGCCTTAGGCACACAGCCCTGAATTTATTCTTTCTGCTGCCAGGAAAACTGCTTCCTCTCATGTTCATTGCTGGAAGCATCACTGTGGAAGTTTGTTATTGGAAGGTTAGGAGGCTGCTTTTTTCAACTGCAAGGAAACTTTCAGGTGTCACTCTACACTGACAGGGAAGCAAAAACAACCTAATGGGATAGCTAGAGGAGCCAAACGTACCGTAACAGTTTCAGACATCTAGAGTTCTTAAGAGAAGCCAAGGAAGAAGTAAATAACATGCTCCTGAACTCTCTCATTGATACAAATTATGGCTCCTCTTCAAATCTAATAAAGTCTATTATTCTTCCTCCCAGACACATCACTCACTAACACCAATGTGAGTACTGCAGGTCAGGGACATGCCAGAACTTTCTGAATTATTAATTCATCCAATTATTGAAAAGCAAAAGGGTAGCAAGGATGATACGGTGATTTCCACCAGCTGAGGAACAGCTCATGTTCTTTGTCATAAGCCCTCTCTGAAAGTCAGCAGCACCTCAGTCCCCATGCCACACATTCACAGCACGTGTTTGGAAGCACTACCTGTGGCAGCAGGCAGCTAGGAAGCCTAGCAGCAGCAGGAGGACCAGCACTGCCACGCACACCGTGATGGTGATATTCCGCATCTTCACCCGCTCAGTATGCTGCTGCTCCCACCACTCCAGATCGCTGAACTGGCACCGCTCCCCAACGTAGCCCGTCACACAGCTGCCAAAAAGAAGCGAGCACACTTTGTAATCGGGGGAGGAAAAGCCCCATATCATCACTTCAGTCACGTTGGGTATTGAATTACCATTGGCAACCACTATGGAAATATAAGGTTGAATTTAGTTGTGGTGAAGACAAAATGACTTTAAAGGAATGGCAGGGTCAAAACCTGTAGAATTCAGTATTAAAAGACTTCTTTCACTGTAAAGCTATTGAATCACCTACAGAATTATACAAAGATGTTACAATTTCCAGAGTCCAATGGGTAAAGAATAGAAAAAATAATTTTCTCGTAAATCCTCCTGTGTGATCAGTGTTTCCCTAAGATTTTCCATTTACCTGTTTCCAGCAAGCAAGATTGCCTTCCTCTGAAACAGGCAATATAGGACTTAGTTATATTCTCAGACTGATTTGGTTAAGAGAATAAAATTTTAATCTGAATCCTTACTTTAAAATAAAAAATGAATGAAAGTGTTTAAAAAAACCACCAAACTCATATGGGTTAGAAATATCTTCATAATTTAATTTTCATAGGAGCTTCTTCTTTAGGCAATTTTTGTTTGCTTGTTTTTACCATTGTAAAACTCAACACAGTTTGAGTGCATGAAATTCTCAAATCAAAATTACTAAAAAGTGATAAATACATCAAAAAGAATCTCAGCCTAGTTTTACTGTCCAAGGCGAGAGAAATAAAAAAGAATTAATGAACATAAAAACGAAAAGTCTATGCTATTCATAACAATCTTGCAGCAACATAGGCTCCAATCCTTCTCACAATTCAGTCTAGTTTTGCTCTTCAAAAGAGCTAAGTCAAATGAGCAAAAGAAGCAGGATTTGACCTGCAGCAGGTTTTACCTAACATCCTGAAAAGGTTATATCAGTTCTCATTATTAAACCAGGCACAGGCACTCTCATTCTGTCACAAATGAGAATGCATACATGTTACAAGGCAGAAAAACGCTGTTTTTAAAATGTAAGATCACAATAAATTCCAAAAAAGCTAGACGATCAACTTTCTAGTGTACGAGCTTTTAGTAATTAAAATACAAGTCACATTTTGTATATGATCTTTGCTAGGTATTTTTTGCTAGATGACATTTTTCCATTGCTTCGTTTTGGTATTTAATGTATTACAGCCTACATGAATGAATGCTGCCATCTAGCGAGAATTCAGCAATGTGAGAATTCAGCGTGGTCCACACACAGACCATGCCCCCACGAACATAGCTAGCACGGTTGCACCTTCATTTTTTTAGACAGATTCCACTTCTAGAACTGAAGAACATGTACATTTGGATTCTCATTATGCACTAACACCTAAGAAATTTTAAAAAAAAATATATGTGATCCAATTTGAAAGTTCTGCAACTGTAGACGACTCAGTTTCAACAGAAGAAACTCAATGCTTCTAAAATATACATTAAAAATTCATTTCAAATACCAGAGATGACCATGACGCCCAAGGCCTTTGCTTAGCTTAGGAATTCCATGGCACAAAGCATCCATTTCATTCCCATATATGTATATAAGATACATTCTTTTCATATTTCTGCAGGCACAGAGCTCTGTAGGCAGGAGAGTCCACTCACATTTGAAAATAAGAAAGCCTAGGATTTGACAGTGCTTGCAGGAATGGCCTGGTATAGAGGTTCCTGCAGTGCAGTACGAGGAAGATCTGAGGGAATGGTGGGTCAAACAAACCTTTCAGCACAAAGCTTGCTCTCCTCACACCAGGGTTATATCAGGGCCACCAACATTACTAAGATGCAGACAGAGATTTGCCTACTACAAAACAACATCCATCCCCTGCACAGGTCCTCACTTACCAGGTGAGACCCCAGGGGAGGAGGCAGGCATTGGATCTGTCCCACTGTAAACACTTCAATGCCTGATTTTGAAGAAAGTCATAATACAGAATCAAATATAATCAAATTACACAATTAAACTCCAGCACTAGTGGTTTGGAAGAAGTTATTACCCATGGGACTAGGCTGTCACATTGACCAGGCCAAGGCTGACTTCTAGAGATATGAGATTCTCTTTCCTTTTACCAGTAACAACATTTTGGGAACCAGGAATTAGGCTTCACATTATGTGGAGGAATTAGGAATTAGGAGGAATTAGGAGGAAGGAGGTCTCACTTTTGAGGTCTCATTGCTACTCCACCTGTTTTTAAGAGGACCACCATTGTTATACCCTTTCTGCTAGGGACCAAGACCCTTCAAACTGTAATGGAAGATGCTGACACTAGACTTCTCCTCGCTGCTCCCAGTTGGAGAAGACAAGTCAGAGGTGTCTTCTTCCATCCTAGTAAGTGCTACACGTGAACAGAAAGGCCAGCCGGGAGGTAGAAGTCAGCACGATAGGTACAGGAGAGACAGCAAGGACCTTTTTCATGAAGCCACGAGCACTAAGGCATTTAACAATTTATCTCATATTTCCAGAGCAAAGAATTGAGTGCTTAGGGAACAAATTCAGTCCTACTACTAATTGCAATGAGTATGAATGGAGTGAGCACTTGCAGAAACTTGCAGTGATCACTTAAAGAAAAGAGCAGAGTCTAATGATAATTGCTAACATGAGTGATGAACAGGTAATTTATAGACAAACACTTCACTGTCTGCACTCAACTGACCCTAAGGGTACCATTCACCAGCATAGAAAATACAAATTTCTGTACTTACTTGCAGGCATAGTCTTGTAGATCAGAAACATAATTGCACACCCCACCATGGAGGCAGTATGACTCGTATGAAGGAGGGCATCCTACAACATCACCTTGCACAGGGTGTGTAGAGTATTCACTGCTGACAACAGTGGGGGACACAGTAGATTCTGAAATACAGGATTTCACAAGGACACCTCAACGTTCTGTCGGCATTGGCAACGTGATTTATAAAAGAGTTCCAGATCAGGATAGGAAAGTAGGTAAAAATCTCTAATTTTGATCAGTTGCTTGTGTTTTGCCTATTTTCTTATGTTGCTTATCAAATTTAGGCACTCAGAACTTCAGCTCAAAACATGAAATATGCTTGATTCTGTATTTGCAATGAAAGGCCCATGGAGGCTGGCTGTGCCACATCTATTTAGATTTGTGAGCATAGCTCTGAAGAAAAACTGCACTGGCTGTCTAGTACTTAGGCTTAAATGATTTTCACAACTTATGAAGCTTTAGGGTATGGTAAATCTCTACCATGCATAAAGTACCAGAGTCAGATGTACAGTTGAAGGGTGACACTTGGATCTCAGACTGAGAAGTTGTCACATGCAACTTGTCATTCTTATGCAGATTATTTCTACTCTGCTGCCACCCAGTTGATTCCATCTGTGTCTGATTGCAGATCATAATTTTTCACTGTTTCAAGCTAGCTCAGATACAGATCACAGCATCACTGGGGAAGCTGGGAACTCTATTGACCCAGTTCTTCAAAGGGTTCTGTAGCCTGCTCTAAGTTGCACACACTGTCACCTACATAGATACCCAAACTATCTAGTTTTAAAGGTAGCTCTAATATCTCTGCATAGCATGACCTACAGTGCAGACAGATCCTTACAGAAAAGGAGCACTTTCTTGCCTACTCTGATGCTACAGCAAATCTACAGGTCAGAGCCAAACATCCACATGGCAAAGAATTTCTAGCAGTATGGCTTAGCAAAATGCACCTAATCACTCTCATATATTTATGGGATCAGTTTTATGACTCACACAAGTTTTATTGCAACACGACCTTCAATGACATTTGTTTTTTAAAATTTCATTTACAGGAGAACTGCCACAGCAAAGAGCCTGAATGGAAAGGGATGAGTGACTTCAGTGAATCCCAGGTGTGACTGCATTCTCTAAAGAAAATTTCAGCTTCCTAAAAGAGCTTATTAGGCAAAGAACTAAAACAGTGTGTTAACACCCATGAAGACATGGGATCAGACTTATAGCTAAGACACCTAGAAGCCATTACTTCCAAGTCATGCATCATTTCCTGAGTGACACCTAAAACTACTGAAAGCTTAAGTAGCTGAAAAGGGGGTGAGGATCCTGATAGGTGTTCTGCTTTTAAAAGCCATAATTTCATTCTGGTTTTCTGCAGAAACAGATCTGTGACAATCACATAGTGTCCCTCCATCATCAGAGGGTCACTTATTCTGGAGTAAAGTTCACCCCAATGAAGAAGGCTGACACAGAGTAAGATGATGAGTCACTCCACATTTTCAGAGAATGCTGCTGTCATAGTGAGGCACTGAAATGAGGGTCAGATAGTCACTAGTGCTAAACCTTCAGCAGCTCCTTTCATTAAATTGGTAACCAGATTTTCTGAAGAGTTAGAGCCCTTTTTAAAAATTAGCCACTGAATCTGAAAGACTAGCTTACTCTGAAGGATTAAATGGGACTTAAATTATGTGTAGTTCCTGTGCTAGCCTTCTGCAGAGGGAAAGAAGGCACAGAAAGATTGAAAAATGACACATCCAAAATGTTACCTCCAAAGAGCATTTACTTCTGCTGTTGATTGTAAAGCCATTAGATACATGATACATTAGAGCCATTAGATACATTTAGACAGTAAAAAATAACACTGAACCTTAATGTAGATATTTTCAAACTAAACCTGGATCTGTCACCTTAGCCCACCTCAAAACAGCCTCCTAAAGCAATGCTAGATAGATCCACAAGCTGCGCAGTATGTCACTGCACAGGTTTTCCTTAATTTCCAGGTATAACAATTCATACAAGAGAGCAGTTCTTAGTTAAGGGCCACTTAATTGCTCACTCCATTTACTCACCACAACCAATACCAGTTCCAGAAACATCATCAGCACACGAGCAGGTGAAGTTTCCTTCTGTATTTGTGCAGGTTATGTTCTCTCCACAGGTGTGGGACCCCATCTTGCACTCATCAATATCTGTCACCCAAACAGTCTGCAGTTAGAAGAATGAAATGCCTCAGAGCATCAGCTAGAAGGGCAGCAGTTGCAGCACTGCAGTCTCCACACTTTCTATGCCAAATAATCACAGCCTCCCCTGCCTCTCAGAGCGTGCTACGCTGCTGCAGAAACTCTCCACGGGGAGACAGAAGAAAAGGCTTCCAAATGAAATGTCATGAGTACAGCAGAGTTGAAGAGTTATTGGTATTAGGTATATTCTCCTGGCATTGCTAGTCATAGCTTGCACCCTGGACGAGTACTAGAGTACTGTCAGTTGGCATTCTTGAATTAAGACAGCAGAAGGGTTTGGGAGTGGGGAGTTGTCCACTGCTGTACCACCCACCCGCTTCAGCCTAAACAAAAAGTTTAGACAGAAGGAAAGGGTCTAGAAACGTACAGGTTGATCCAATTTGTGTAAACACTTAAATGAAGCCAGCCTCTGAATTACTACGAAGAGGCTCCCCGATTACAAGAGTTTCCAGTTTCAGAGGCTGTGTTAGGCTCCTGTATACCTCCCATCCACGCCCTGCTGCACACCCTCACCCTGCCTCCACACCTTCCCTAGCACAACCCAACGGCAGCAGCTCCTGCCAGGCTGGTACTTACCCTCCAGGCTGGCACCTGCATGGTGCTAAGTGCCTAAGCACCCCCCTCAATGGTGAGAACTTTGAAAGGGTTCAAATACCAGAGTTTGAGAGCCTCTGATTCGTTTTACCAACTGTCAGCAGAATACATACGCCAGATCTACTTTGAGGAAACAAAATCATAGAGCTACCATCCCAATTTGTGTGAAATTATTGCTTAAACCACTGGGACCTTTTCTATAGTAAAATTAACAGGATCTGGCCCAAAACAGTATAGAAAATTCAGAGCACTTGTAAAAGTAAAAATACAGGAATAAAACTTTTACAGCATATTCCAAGAAACGTGATTTCAACAACACAACATGAACTCACCCTGTACAATCTCTGGGTGTACTGACACATTCCTAGACACTGTGCACGCATGCAGGTATCTAAAACTGCAGTACAAAATCACTTACCAGTTTTGGCTTTTTATATTGCATTTCAATTCATCAAATACAACATTAGTTTCAATTCGGTTTACAAAATAACCACATTGCACCATTTATAAAATGCTGTGAAAACACATCTTACCATATTTTGCACTTAAAGGCTTCAGGAAGATAATGAAACTGTATTTCAATAACAGTGGGAGTTACCATGATAATTCTGGCTGAGCAACTATACCACAGACAGCAAGATCCGAGGATGTGGGGGACATGCTGCCTGGGGACATGCCTTGTAGTTGGTGCTGGGACAGCAAGAGGAGCTTGTCACATCTGTTCACACTTTCAACCATCCTCAAAGACAAGAGCTCTGAATCTATGACCACTGTAGGCAGAATAAGTTCTCAAACCACTCTGATACTTTCCATACCCTGCCTATAATAATGATATTGTTCTTAATTCTTCTAGACTTCCTTATCTGTGTTGAAGAACCAAAGTCCAGTAAGGACTATATATGAATTGGGTCAAATTTAATGGGCTTTGAATTAGGTTGTAAAGGAAAAAGGACAAAAGAGAAGCCAAGACTCTCATAAAGCCCTGAATAAACGGTGTGCTAGTCAAATACTTGGCAGGAAGCTTCCTGTTCCTTCATATTTACTGCTAAATTGGATTAAAAAAATTAAGAAATGTAGGGAATGAACTAAAGACCTAGCATTACAGCTAGATGGGAAAATCAGTGGGTCTGATTATTAACAAGACTCTAAATGTACTCAAGTTGTCAGTGTCAACACCTTGAACCTCATGCCTATTAAACAGACCTGGAATTATTTGATGAGTATTATGACACACTCAATACCTGCTTTCGTTTATATTCATGGTAACGATTTCCAATAAAGCTCTACTGCTTCACCTCCACTTCCCTCCTCCCTTTCACTCTTCCTCTCTCTCCTGCTGTAGCTACTAAAAGGAGTGCAAACACTGAGAGGAGGAATGCACTGACAACTACAGGCTTTGCATATTGATCATTTGCTGAGGTTGCCACACTTCAAATAGGATGGAAAGAATCAAAAAAGAAGAAATGACAAATCTCAACTGTCTGGAGGAGCCAGTGTGAGGATCCCTGCCCCTACCAGATTTTTCAAAAGAACCAGAACAGCTCATTTGACAGCTTCAAAGCTTGAGGCAAGGTTAGCCCAAATTATAAGACATCTCTTACTCATTCATTCTTCCCCAGCCTTCCAGACACAGCACAGCCCTCACACATGCCCGTACCGTAGCAATGGACTCCATCTCCAGTGTAGCCCTCCAGGCACTTACAGACATAACCCCCTTCTGTATTGATACAGCTCGACACATTTCGATTACAGTGGTCCATATTTAAAGCACACTCATCAACATCTGTGAGACAAAACAAAGAGGTGGGACACATGGGTCATGAAACCATCAGGTAAATCTATAAAAAGAAATGTCTCCATCATTAATCTGCCTCAGACTATGCTGCCACTTGTCATTTGTGCATCTGGAGTAAGAGGGCAGAGAAGGGCTTTGTGGTCTTTTCTTGGTATGAAATTTGATGGGGATGCTCTAAAGAGCCTAAGACAACCAACCAGATATTTTTTAACTGGAGACATAGACGTTGCACAAATAGCATTTTCTTCAAAATAAAAGCCCATTTGGAGGGAGTGACCCAGTTCAAAACCAGCCTTATATTCTTAAACTCTACTCAGAGAGAAAGTCTCTTTTGAGAAAGAACAGACAAGCTTAAAAAAAAAAGATACCACCAAAAAAAAAAAATTGCACCCATTTCATCTTCCAATTTTCTTTTCCTTTCCCTAGCAATATAAACTCCTGTAAGTCCATATGCTTAGCTACCAAATGGTAAATTGTTCTGTTTCTAATGCCTTCCTGTCTTGGCTTTTATTTGAGAACAGAGGACTTCCATTTATGTTGTATGCAAGTCCAAAAACTTACAGATCACTCTGAGCAATGTGTTGTCTGATTGTCAGGGTCTCTTTCTAGTGCTAGAAAGAAACAAGGGCAGCACTTTTACATAAACATTACATCAGGAATACTAATTTTTAAGAGATACCCTTATTCATACTTCTAAATTATACATCAACTATCACGTCTATGGACTGAACTTCTATAATCAGGTAATTTTTACAAATAAATATATTATGTTTTTATTCCTATTATCCTCATTATTGCTTGTTAATATTAATAGGATTAACAGTAACTACTCAGGGGAAAATAAGGCATGTGATAATTAGCCGTTTCGTCTCACATGCTCTCTGTTCATCATCCTTTTCAAAACAAGCAATACCATTGACCTTTCTATGACGGCTCACGCAGCAGAGCTGCCAATGTGAGAAAAGATAGATTTTCTTCCTCTCCCCAAATCTACAGTTTTCCAGAAGGTTGTATTAACATCTTTTATTACCATAGCATGATTTCCCCTTCCTGGTAAATCCTTTCAAACACTGGCACATAGCACCATCTTCCAGCAAAACACACTGTGCGTTGACATCACAGTCTAGTGCAGTGCAATCATCTTGATCTACAGCACAAAACAGAACCAAAAAAACCCAGTAGGTACATTTGTACAGATCAAAGGAGATCAACCACACCACCAACCAAACAAAAAGCTAACAAGAAAACCAGAACATACAGCCAAAGTTTGAAACATAGCTCTCCAGGGTCAATGATGACAAGCCAATGCAACCACTAGGGCTGTCGTCTTTGTCTAGATGGAGTTGAAGTGTCTTTCAGCGTTAAGATTTCTGAATATTGTATGCAAAACCTATTGTACAATTTAATCATCTAGTATCATTGAACATATGTAGAATTTGATGTTTATACTGCAATTTTGTTCAAAGGAACTTAATATACTTCTAAAATCTAAAGGGGGAGACCTTCACAAGCATTCTAAATTAGAAATGATTGTTCTCTAGACCTGAATACTATTATCAAATGTTCTTGACATAGCAGAGGAACATGGAGACAAACAACAAAAAAAAGGCAATTATGCCTACTTGGCATAATTGCATAGACCCAACTTCTTGTAAGAGAGTTAATAGCATGAATGCCACCAGTCTTGACATTGAGCCTTTCTTCCTTTAAGGCTTATGATTTCTTTCTGTTCTATAAATACGTTCAGAACCTCACAGTAAATAGAACGTAGACAGAAGGAAGAAGGAATCATCAAACTCTACCTGACACCATGATTTCAGCCATCAGTGAAATGCCGATTTTCTGCTTTTTCCCACTGTCCATATCCTTGAACATCCCACTGCTTTGTGTGCTCTGGAGCAAGGTGTCTGGTGTTGGCACCGGCACTACCTCTTTGTGAAGAGAGACACCTCCTGAAAAAAAAAAAAAAAAAAAGGAAAAAAGAAAAAAAAAAAGAAAAAAGTGACACAGACTCTTTAAATCTACTGAAATAATTTTCTGGTTTTCTACAACTTGTCTACTTTTCCAGTAATCATGGTGGTTTCCCTTTAAATAAACATAAGTATCATCCCAGAATAGCCTGTTCCCAGCCTAAAACCACTCACTGGTAGTTTTTTTCAAATCCAAAAGACAAGGAAAGCAACTCATTGCTCACAATACTTGTCAGCACTGCAGACATCTCTCCTGCTGCTAATATGCCAAGGGAAAAATGGCAATTGTCAGATAACAGGTTACTGCCCCAGGGCAACACCCCAGTGTTTTCATTCTTCAGAGAAACCATCATTCATTATGCAGAGCAAGATGAATATGTTCTGATGCTATCTGTCAGGATTCTCAGGGGTTTGGGGAGGGTATTTTTTAGAACTGGAGGATTGTACCTGCTGTTGTGTTAGAAGCATCCAGAGCACGACAGTTGTTTCCATCTTGAGTTTTCCCAAATCCTGGATGGCACATGCAATGAGCAACTCCAAAATTATTTTCACAGATCTGATCACAGCCTCCATTCTCATAAAGGCAAGGATTTGCCCCTAATACAGAAAAACAGGCAACTTAACAAGCTGCTTTTTCAGTCAATATCTCCTTTTAGCTGTGCAGAGTTGAAGCAGTAGGGAAAAGAATAAGGACTGACAAAAGCAACTTAAAAAAAAAAAAAGAGGCATATAGTAAAGCATACATACTCTCTAATAAATGTATTACTTTTTTTTAGATTTCCTTTGTTATTTCTCCTTTAATATTTAGAGTCCTAACATTCCATGAAAGAATATTTCAAGGGCATAGGAAACTTGTGATTACCTTCTCTCAATCCCAGCCTATTGAATTACTTTTTTCTGCTTACAGAGACATGGTTCCCAACAGAAAAATCAAATTATTTGATCCAAAACTAATAAATCTTACAAAATCTTTCTCCAAGTCATTTGTTATTATTTGTGTGTTTAAGGCATGCTAATAAACTAGGATAAATAGGAATTAGAAGTCTATGGTAGCCATGTGGCAATTTATCAACATCTATTCTTGGGCATGATCATAAACAGACAAAATCTGTTAGCATTCCTGGGACACATGCCCAGATGATGTTTTCAATAAATGCCAGTCTGACTATGCAAGGCTTTTCAAAGAGCCTAGTTCTGAGAAGATAATCCTCTCCCCAAGGACATCTATTCTACTGATACCATTGAACAAGAGGAGGCTGGAAGGGAATGACTGCTTAATTTTTGCAGTATACCTGGTTTCGCCAAAGGATGAACTACAACCATTGATGAGGGTCTCAGCATGCTGCCTCGAAGACGTACCCTGTTTTGGCCGGTCTTCTTGTCCACTCTCATTAGCGATGGCTTAGCCCAGTCAGAAAACCAAAGGTGATCCTCAAACACTGCTACATCAAAAGGGTGGCCTATAAAGAAATTAGATTTCTCATTTCCACATCTGTAGAACATACACAAAAAATTATGTAAACAAAAGCAGTATCTGCATACAGGTCTACTTCTAACACAGTGGCATAGCTATAGCCACTTGTCCACTTCAGTGTCTCATGGGGAGGGATAAAGGTCCATGCCAGATGAATCATGGGCACGTTACTTATGTGCTTAGCAGAGGAGGCTATGACACTCACCTAGCACAGTACAGTCTCTGTACTGCTGGCAACCTCCAGCCAGATCAAGTTCATAAGATGGTTGTACCTCAGATGTCATTGTTTCTTGAAGCAGTATTGAGATCAGCCAATCAGAAGTGGAGTACCTCCCTCCCATGCCAGTAAGCGGCCCAGCACAGAGCTGCTGAGGTTAACACAGCTCCTTTTGCAGTCTTCACATAACAGAGAGGAAAGGAGCTCATGAAATGTGCTATCCTGTGTAAACGTACTGGCATGGGGCAGCCTGGGAGCTACAGACACTATAATCTCATTATAAACTCATAGTAGGACCCACAGCCAATGTGTGGTCTCTGCAAGCGCCAAACGTACACACAAGTGCAATACAGTTGTCCACATGTACATATAAACATGTACAGACATTCACCAGCCCATTCACTGTAGTGCAAAATTCAAGAGGGAAATTAATTTTCCACACTTCAGCCAACTAGCAGCAGTAGGCTGTGACTAGTTAGTCACAGTCTGTTAGCCAGCTAACAGTAACAGCTAACACAAACCACAGGATGCAACAGATCATCCAGGTAGCTTCCTCTCTTTTCACTGATTACAACAGGAACCTAGACACCAGCTTAGACCAGGCACCTACATGACTAACAGCAGGTGAGAGAAACCTCACCCCAAGTTCAGAGTACAGCAATTTTTCCTCAGTAGCACAACATTATCTGCACTAGGAAAACTCAGACCCCTAGCATGACTGCCAGAGAGAAGATCAGCAATTCAGAATCCAAAGGACACTTTCATATATAAGGGCAGGCATAGTTACAAAGACCTTTGCTAAATGAGTCTCACTCTTTTTAATATCTCTGTCATGATAGAAAATTGTCATTAGTCCATATGGGACTATTCCTTTGAGTAAGCTTTTTGCAAAGGAAGGTGAGAACACATACTGCTCTTCCATGAATGTCCTGGTTTCCCACCTGGTTTCAGAGTGAGTGCTTCCTAGCTGAAGCAGGTTCACTTTGTCCTGGTCTTTACTCACAGTCTAAATATGCACCTTGGTACCACTGCAGTCTGAGCCTCTCTGAAATGTATGCTTTGTAGGTACAAAATTTTATGATCTATCTTTTTGCGTTTTTTTGATGTAGACCTCAACTAGGTCATGTTTAATCTCAGTGATGAAATCAGGATACCAAGTAGTATTAGTTTAAGAAATAAAAATCAAAGCCAAGCAAACAAAACAACAGATAAATCAGAACTTTGGAGAATGAGTATAGGTTGGTATATCTTAAGTACATGTCACAAACTGAAAAAAAACCCTCAGGCCTACGTAAGTAAAATTCTATGACACTGTGTTAGTGTTCTTAAGTGCTAAATTGAAGAGCATATTATTATTCTGTTGGCACTTCACTACCTCCACGGAACCATCCTTAATCACTGGGTATGGTTCTTAGGGTTTTTTTCCATTAAATTTGAGCGGCTAGCCCAGGACCTAGATACTGTCCCCACCCAAAAATTTACTCATAATTTCAGGATCTACAGCTTGCACTATCAACAAACACCCCACTTTGACCAGCAATTCCTTAACCACTTAGCTTACAAATATATGAAGAATTAAAGATAGAGGTGTAGCCTCATCAGTGGAGATAACAGGAACAGGGAACAGAAAAATGAACTTATTTTGCACGCAGCTATACTGAATGATTTCTCAGTACAGGGGCACTAGAGGGAGCTGCTGTAATAAAATTTCAAGTTACAGCAGAATGGCTGTGAGATGTCAGCTTCCCATCCTTCAGTGTACAGATGTTCAAGAGGAGAAGCTGAATTTTGGTCTCCTTAGCAAAACATCCACATAACAAGTCTCTCAGCCTCTCTAAACTCACACTCCAACAGGTCTGCACTTCACCTCTTTCACTTCCTTCCATACAGGCATTGATGTCATTTTTCTCCCATCTCCAAACAACCATATTACTGCTCAAAGCCTACCTCCTGCTGTTTCTCCTGAACTCCTATCTCACCTTCTCTGTTTTCTTCACATAAAACACTTTCTCCTTCTTGTGGAGAAACAAAGTGAAACAGGCTTCAAGGTCTTCCTTTGCAAATTAGTTGCAGGGTGGAGCGTACAGAATATGTGCAGCAGGGGAAAAAGAAGGAATTCTGAGAAGTCACTCTGCTCAGGGCTTTTGATGTCTTATGAACTGGAGAACACTGCTCTCTCCAAGACCTCATTCTGCTCATGTTCAAACAGCTGGGAGGGTGTCTGGCTTAGGAGATGAACACAAGCCTTCCCAGAGCACAGGCTAGAATAGCAGCTGCTTAATAGTAACCATGAAGTCTTTACCAATGGCAGTCATCATATCAAGCCAAGAGTCCTCATTTTGCCCATGTTTTGTATGCATACCTACAAAATGGTCCCCAGAGAGACATCATGCACAAAGGGAAATTCTGTTCTTTTGCTCCAGAACACATTTATATGTCAAACAATAGAAATCTCAGACATAACAGCTACCAGCATGTTGCATAAATCATTTTTCCATTCAGTGTCTATTGTGTATTTAGAGTTATCCTAGTGTTCAACACTGTGCAGATGTAGGTTCATTGCTCAGGGGTCTTAATGGACAAGATTAATTATGTTCCACCTTACATCAGTATAACTCACTGGTGTAACAAACACAGCAAAAGCTGAATTACAGTAAACAGCCACCCATGCAATAAGCAAACCATATTTTTAACTTTTTCTTTCTTTTCATTTTTCTGTGAAGGGAGGGAGGTTATCTGTACAATGCAAAGTGGCGGATTAGTAAAACCAGTGAGTATTAGAAAGGTGCTCTTTTGCTAAAATGAATCAAGTCAACTAGACAACAGAATGAAGAACTAAGTGATGCCATTAGCCTCAGCACAGTGTTTTATGGAACATACAGCACAGCCACTCACTGGCAATTCACATGCACATAGGCAGATACACACATACACTGACAAGCAGCGGTAGGTAATTATCAACCCCAAAGCCTCACCTACATCATTCTGTGCAAGAATTCGGCGACCAGAACCATCCAGGTTTGCGCTCTCAACCACCGACTGCTTAGCATCACACCAGTACACCTTGTCAGCTAAGTAGTCGAGAGCTATTCCACTGGGCCACACCAGACCAGTGCTGGCTATAACCCGGCGATCGATGCCTTCTAATGAAGAGCTGTCAATCCGGGGATTGACCCCCATGTCTGTCCAGAATAATCTCCTTCAGAAAACAAAATGCATACAAGAAGTCAGTAAGTAAATGTCCTCCTCTCCACAGAGTTCTTTCAAAGAAGAAAGACCAGACCAGAGCAATACTGGCCTGAGGCACATGAGAAAAAGTGCACGCCTCAAGAAAACATACTGGCTGCTGAGCTTTTCACACTTGCCATAAGGCTCCAGGTGATTACATTGGGACCTATGCAGAATCCCAACTCTGTTCATTGGGACAAAAACCTTTGAAAAACTTCTCCCACCTATGCTAATTCCCAACTCTTCCTGTCTGCTTTTTGCATTTTCCACGTGACTGCTAATAGTGGTTTAGTAAACCCAGACAGTGGAAGACGATGCATTAGCCAGCCCCTTGTCTGAACAAGGGTGTAACGAAGCACAGATGGAACCATAATTACCCACTACCCATGGAAAGCAAGGAATCCTCAGATTATTTTATTTTTTAAAAATAAACCAGTATCAGGTCCAGCCTCTTGTATTCTTTTAATATAATCATGATTCTCAGGGCCTCTCTCAGGTCCTGAGTGTTGCTCACTGAGTGTATACTGCTTTTCAATGAACAGACAGTGCTAGATAGTGGTTCAACATGGGGATAGCCAAAACCACAAATCAGTTCTGAAATTTGGACTCCAGTCTCCTCAGACATCAGCTGCCTCTGTCCAGTTTACTGAAATAACCCACAGATTAACTTAGATTTATTAACATGAGCAGTTTTGCTGTAGCCAATGCAGGGATCAGTATTTTCAACAGCTGTAATCGTGTCTCAGATCCCTCTTTAATATTGACCTCACAATTATGAATATTGCTGTAATGTCTGTCTCTCCATTCACCATTAACTGTCTAATAAGGAAGATTTTTATGACATTTCCTCCTCTTTTTTTTTTCCCTTGTAGCCTTTGCTTTTACCAATAATTCCAATAAACAATCTCTCTGAACCTACCTATTCTTAGAAGTTTTGCTGCAAAAAGTCTCTACCAGGTTCAACCTCTACTGAAAGATTCTTTCAGGTCTTTTATGTCCAGAGTGAAGCTAACAAAACACCCACCCCAACTCAGTTTCATTACTTCATTCATCACTACTTAGGTATAGCAGGATATGAGCATTAAAAAAAAATAAAAATCAATAGATTTTAAATCTTCCTGCTACAGGCATATTGACTGAAATACACGGGGCTTTGCCATTGATTAAAATGGCCAGAATTTAATCAAGAGTTTAAACATCCAAAACTCCTGTGATCATCTCAGCACTAGATAAGAAGATATAAGTTGCATTTAAATCAATGAATCTCCACAACGGTAAATTTGGTTTAGTTTCTTCAGAAATTGAAATATGGTCCAGAAAATCCTTTGTAGGCACCACTTGTTAAAAATGACTACCTTCTTCACACTAACAGATATGAAACTATCAAAGTTCGTAGTGTGATGCTTAGTCAGGATGACTTCAGTTGCTTGTGCTTTTCTTTAGCTTGAACTGCACACAATATCTTTAATGCTTCTGACATTTTAAAAAAATCTATGTGAGAAATGAACAGAGCCCAACTAACAAAAGAAACCCAACAATAAAACCTTTCAGTTCACACAACTCTGCAAGGCAATGACTATCCTAACATGAGACTAATGCACTTTTTGACTGCCGAGGGCAAGGCTGGCATCCTCATGTTTAAAAAATCTCCCCAAGTATTACACAATTAACCATGTTTATCACTCCTTACTTAGCAAATGGGTGAATGGCAATCCCTCGGGGCTGGGAGATATCCTCCCAGATGATCATTTTTCTTTGCATTCCGTTCAGATTGCTCCTTTCGATGCATGCCTTCCTGCAACATACACGGCTCTGTTAGGTCCTCCCTGCTTTTTAATTACCTTCTCAGGCAGAACATACTACATTTTTGCATTGCTTTAGTTTAGCACAAAACTGTAATAAATAACCTTACAATGACAAGAAATAATCCTTCTGATGTGGGATGTCCAGTTGTTTTATCAACAAGTAATACATGCTACAGCCTCATTATCTGGTCCATACTATGACAATAAAATATCTGCTGCTCTGCAGGAGACATGAAGTTCTCCCTTTTTGGCAAATAATGAGTCAGAAGTATGACTGATAATAGATAAATGTCAGCTTTAAAGGGAGGCAGGAGGAAAACAAGCTCCTAACTGAATTGCATTATCAAATGTACAAAGAATTTTTTAAAATGGTAATTTTACATAGCATTTTTCATCCAGAAATTGCCAGGCATTTGACATATTATATCTATTTTACAGGAAAGAATGAAGCTAAGGTCCTTAGGGTCACTCGTAAAATCTATGACAGAGTCAAATATAGAACTACATCACCAGTCTCCCAGTTTGACTTTCTTCCAGGAAACTCTAGTTATTTCTACAAACTTCACCTTTCCAAAGAAATATCAGCCTCTACCTGACAGCAAGCCTAGAGCCTTCCATGCCTATCTGAACCTGCACAGAAAGGCCATACAAAGACAGTAGAAGAAATATATTCATGCAAATGTGGAATACAAACAGATAAATGAAGTGAGTGGGAACGAAGTGGCAGATACAAATTCACAGCTTCACCCTTGAGTCTTGTCTTGCAGAGCTGAGCACCATAATTTCCCATTTCACAAGAAACACTGGCATGTTTACACAGGAGCATAATTGCATAGACAAGATTGTACCTAATAGTAAGGAAGGGGACTAGCAGACACTGCTGTTTCACCAAAGGTCAGTTTTGTTTCCCTCTGCATGTAAGGTTAGGTATCGGCTGAAATGTGAAATCATATTGTCTGCCAGTGGTCGTTCTTCTTTTATCAGAGATAATTGACAAAGACTCTCCATTAGGTTAAAGGAACGTCATTCTAGCTGTCAACAATGCTGACTTCTGCCTAAGATGTACTTGGTGCAGTAATACTCATTATTTTTATGTGTGTATGTATATAAAGATATACTTATATATACACACATGCAGTGTTTGGATATAAATAAGTGCGTGTGCATATATATTCACATGCGCATGTGCCATAGGTATATGTATACATGTAGTACATGCTTTAGATTCCTTGCAACTGAGTCCAAGCCCTTCTTCTGGGAAAGACAAAGATAAAAATACAATAGCAGGCTCAAAGTGGACTTCCAGCATTTCAGTTTTAAAGAACCTTCCAACTGTATATACTTGAGATTACAGCTACCCAATCAGAATGTGAAGCGTTGCTGAATTTAGAGTGATATCTCGGCTATTTCTGTATCACCAGTCATTTATTCCAAACATTTTACGGCATGCTTCAACGTAAATGCACTGTGGAGCGTGTACCCTCTGTCTGTCCAATACAATTTACGGTTAATCCAATCCACAGCAAGGCCTTCGGGTATATCTATAGCTTCATGAATAACTTTTTCACGATTTGAACCATCCAGATTAGCTCGTTCTATCCATTTCAAGGCAGTGTGGGCAAAGTAAATCTGTGAAGAAATAACAGATGAGGTGTAATTAGTTCCTATCTCACTTTCTGCTCTACGTCCCTTGTCTAATAGTTCCACTTCTAAAATAACTTTTTCATCTTGAAAGTTCCCTGAACTGCTTATTCACAAAAAGCTGCACAGGTAACCTGTAACCCTGATCAAATAAAAAGGCACTTATCCTTCAACCAGGATGACTTCTACAGGCAGCTTGTGCTTAGCTGTAAATCCTGGTTGCCCTATATACAACCCTGTGGTTTTGTTTCAGCAAGCAGCTACCTCACATGAAGCAGAGCTGAGGGAGCAAAGGTAATCTTATTTTTTTTACCAGATGTCTGTTCTGTAAGGTTCTACCATTTCCAGAAGAGGCTTCTCAGTTTTGGGTCAAAATAAAAGTTAACTGCACACCACCTCGCTGACCTCACCGCCGTGCAGAGCTCCCTCCATAAGTGGAGCAAGAATGTACACCCAGTGTCACCAGCACAGCTGATTTACATTCGGCACAGCACTGAACAACTGCTAGCTCCTCAGCAGGACCCTATTTCAGGAGCAAGTGATGATGTTCCAGCAGTGCCTGAAATGATCCTCCTGTAACACTGATCTGGTAACATCTGCATTTGTTTAGCTGTGTCCGTCCAGGCCTTGAGATGTTCCCAGCAACTTAACTGAGCTCTTCATCAGCTTTCACTGTACCATCCAGTATCTTTTTGTAACACTTTTACAGTGTAAGTAAGTCTTGTCATGGAAAAAATAACTATCTGCTGCAGAAGGTTTAGCAAAGCACAGCTGAACTCCTTTTCTTCCCAACTGGGCAGGCAAGAGGAGCACTGGGATATGGCCACACAGACAAACATCTCTTTTTGCAGAGAAGAATCCCGTTTCCAATAGCAATATTTTGTAATACAAGGAATACATTTCATAAGAGCAATAAACCCAGAGATTATTCAGCAGTTTTGTTCAATAATATCAGGACACAGGAAGTAATTCTTGTTAAGATTACTCCCACATTTAGTAGGGATGGTGGGACATAGCTGTACAGAAAAAGATACTGTTGCTTTTACAGCTACCCAGTGAAAAACAAACTCCACAATATATTTCCAGAAAACAGTACTGAAAACTTAAGGGAGAAAACTATCACAAAAGTTCTTTGAAATTGAAGTTATGCCTGAAGTGAATTTAGAAATCAAAACTCTCTGTGAATTAACAATGTCAATGTAAAAAAACACATCAGCTGGTAAGTAAAGGATGGAAGCCTTCAACTCGTGCTTGGCATTCTATACCAGTTGTGCTCCTAGACAGGCAACAGAACAACGAGCAGCACAACATGTAATCTGGATCACTGACAGCAGAAAGGTTAAGGCACATGGAAGCTCAATCCATTTGTCCTTGCAACACTTCAAAATCCTCTCATTTTTAATGCCTTACCTTATTTTCCACTGGGTCAGAGTCCAGTGCTAAGACTATTCCCATCTGCCAGTCAAGTAAACTTGCATAATCTGTTCCATCAAAACTGATCTGGCGGATATCTTGGCCATTTGCAAATAACAAAAATGGCTTAGGACCTGTTAATGAAAATTTGCACATATGTTAATTCCAAAGTTCAAAGCGATCTCTAGCCTGCATTACTATCCAGATAACATTGCAAGTAATGGTAGAAGACAAAGCGAGGAACAGAAGCACAGAGAAATTAAGGCCCTTGTTCTACATTCCACTTGACTCAGAAATCAAAGATAAACATGAATATTTCATGTTTTCAGCATCAGTGCCTTGCCCAAGATCAGCCTTAAAATTTGTAATAAAGGCAGTCCCCTGTCACTAGCCCCACTGCATTTCACCCTGTGTGACTTAATCTCCAGACAATCCTCCCTCTGCATTTCACAGCATCACCATAAATGCCAGAAGACTTGATTTTTGCACGAGAAGCCTTTCACAGTAAAAGCAAGAAAAATGCTGTCCTCTAAAAAATAAAATTCTCTTTTATTCCTGAAACAAATCACAACTTCACTTTCCTCCTCTCATGCAATCGATTGTATCACTAGGGTCTGCCCCTTTCTCAGAAGAAACAGAAGGATCTGGAATACAAACACGCACATCAAATACCTGGGATTTGTGGGGCCAGTGAGAGAGAAATATCCTTGTAGGAAGGTCCTTCAGCAGACCATTCCCTGCCCTGTTCTCCAAATGTAGACACATTAACCCCAATTCTGTAACACTATGCAGAAACTACACTCCCATTTATACGAAGGCACAAAAACTTCAATACTGCAGATAGACCTCCACAGTACAGGAGCCCAGAGTGAAATGCAGAAGTTGGATAATAGACTGAATCTTCAGTGAGGGAGACTAAACCATACACTGGTGCTTGTTGTAGTGTATTTCCAAAAGAAGTTATTTTTCCAAACAATTAATATTTCCCAAGTTTCACAAAATAACCTAAATGTGCAAAAATGGATTCCAGTTATGCAGTCAACTTTAAAGGACTCTAAAATGTTTTTGCTTTTATTGGCAGAAATATGCAGGCATACCAAGATACTGACCTATAGCAGTGCAGTGCTTTCTGTCTCGCTGAAGCTTATATCCAGGAAAACAAGCACACTCCCAGGAGGATGGGCTTAAAGAAGAACATATCTGACTACAGCCACCGTTATCTGGAGATGTACAACCTTAAACAGAACATTTTTTTAAAATTAACTTTGCATTCTAAGCAAAAAAATACAAAGGAAATAAGCAAACAAAATCAGAGGTATAAGCATTAGAATTATTCACTCTGCTTAGGATTTCTACAGTGCAAAGCATATCAGTGACTGATGCATTTACTGAAAGCCCTCCTGCTGAAAGCAGAAGTCTAGTGAAGTGAAAGCAAATTAGTAGTAACTTCTTCCAGAGTTTTTCCCAAAAATACACAATCTGGGTGAGGTGATGGGGTAGGATAAATGAAGAGAGATTCCACATGTTTGTTATTTCAGAGAACTCTTTCTCCCATGCAAATCTCATCCTATTTACAACAGAGTAACAAATTTTATCAGACTTCACACTCTGTGCAAAGAAAGAGCAAAATAATGCCATCCTTTCCCCAGAAGTTAATCATGGCTAGGATGGCGAATTGATACTTTCTAATACAACAAACCAAGATTTCATACAAAAAGAAACTGTTCTTTCTTCTTGGGGCTGTACAGTGGTTACAGCCTCAGTGCAACCTGAGCTTACTCAGTGGTGTGTCCGTAGTCAAACTGCAACACTGACTGAATTTACGAATATGGTACTTAAGGGATGTAAAGGGGTAGGGAATTTTTCAAAGGTGTAAGGCTGGCATTAACAGAGCTATCTTGATCATTAAGACCAAAAAGATACAGTTGAAAAGCTACAATCTCCTGAATTTGGAAAGCTTGCTGGAGCAGGAAGTGACAGAACAGTGGGTGTAACAGCTCCAAATATTCTAACTGCAAAAATCCCGTTTGTGGGTAATTAGATTAAATTGCTCTAAGTTAGAGTGACTCTAAACCTGGGTTGCACAATGTCAATAAAGTCACCCTCAGATTTCGTCCAAGCCCTAATTTTGTACTTGTATTTCCACTCAAATGTAAATTTCAGATAACTTCTGCAACAGACATCTGGGAGGTGCCTTGATCTTGGCTGATAACAAAATAATTTGGCCTGCACATATTGGATGTTGCTGCTAAGAAACATCTGTTAAAAAAATGAAGATGAATATTGCACTTCTCAGTGCTCAAAGAGCCTGACATTCCATTGCCTCCTATCTTGTACAATCATTAGAAGATTGTACTGTGTAAAATGAGTGTAAAATGCCTTCATTTGCTTCTGGCTGTCAGTGCCAAGAATAAACATAGTTTGGCAGTCATTGCAGCTAGAAAAAATGTTACTTACCTGTGCATGCTTTGCCATCCACCTTAAGTACAGATCCTTCAGGACAAAAGCAAACAGGACCTTTAGATGTTTGAAGGCAACCGTGGCTACATTCGGTGTTGTTACTTGTACAGGAAATAAGCTCTACAGTAATTTAAAGAGGGAAAAAAAAATTAACTTATGATAAAAATTTTTATCTAAGCCCTCCAGAGGAGTTGCTAATGGTTTCTTAAACAGCAAAAAACAAAGGGGAAAAAAAAAAAAAAAAAAGTGCAATGTTGAGAGTATGACACTTCTGTGGTCCTTCTGGGGTGGTTTTTCCAGACTTATTTTTCCCACCCTCTCCTAATTGTAGCAAAGGAGAAAGCCAAAATTGCTAGGTCCTGAAGCCATTATACTGATCAGCTTTAACTTTTCCAAAATTGTATGAAGATGTGTTAAGAAAACAGAAGTAATCTGGAAAACTTTCTTTTTCACATTTCATCAAAAATGGATCAGGTTTTTAAAACTACAAGGAATTTACACTGAAAGAATAAGTATATCACACAAGGAGAATGAGGGAAAACTGCTTTCCTACTACTCCAAGGGTAGCAGAGCTAGAATCAATGAAAACAGGAGATGAACCTTCCAGAAATAAAGCTATGTTCCTTAGAGGCAGTTTTTGAAGCTGTAGGGGCAAAACCATCTGAGGACCTAGCAATAGCTTTCCTTTGTTTTCCATTGTAGTTGTTGGAGTGCTAACATTTTTTGGAGTATTTCTTTAATGCAATTTCACAGGCTATGCTCCTTCCACCTTCTGTATTGCAGTGCTGCATCTCTTTATGCCAATTCTAGTGCCATATGGCAACATCTGCTGGAAGATTGGAACTAATGCAAGTTTCCTACAGCTGCTTCTTTGGACTGGTTGCATACACTGGCTTAAATGGTGCATAGCTGTTGCAAATATTGCTTCTCCAGGGCAACTGCACTCTCAATTGGATTGTTCTAACCTCTTAAGCACAGCAAAGAGGGTCAAGAAACTAGTCTCACGTTTCTTTCCGACCAGAGCTTGTGGCTTTAGATGAAGATCTTCATAAAGGTCTTGGGAGGACAAAGCATGAAAATTTCTGGTCAGCATGTGGACTTCTCACCTTGTACTTCTCTCTCTTTCCCTCAAGTTGTGTAGTTGTTGACATATCTACCTTGTGCTGAAGTAGTTAAGGAGTTATACTTTCCATGCTGCATCCCTAGCCTGTGTTAGAAAAACGTTGTTTCCTATCTGATTTGAGCCTCTCAAAAGGTAGGCATATAACTGAAGCTAGTCATCCAGAGTAGGACTGAGCTGCACAGGGTCTAAGTGCTGTCTTGGGCACAAAAGGAGATCCTACCTCACAATAGCCTCTGGCTGCAGGTCTCCCATAGGTCTTCTGTCACAGCTGGCTGCCTTCTGCAGCTGTCACACACACCCTGGACCCCCACATTTGGGTTACTGAATCCTGCTCCTGGCTCCCTCTTAATAGAGAGGGAGAAGTGACTCTTGGAGGTCTCAAATAGACAGACTGACTGCTAGAGTCTGTTAGACTTTACGGCAACCTTTACCCTCTAGTAGTAATATTTAATGTGCCCTAGGTCCTGATCCTGCCACAATCCAGACTGAATTCATTGCTGTGCACAGGCACTTCTACTTGGATCATATACCTATGCTTTTTTTCTGTGGAAACAAGGTGGAAGGACCTTCGTCTATGCCTAAGTTTCGCTTCATTATGAATATGGAAGTGACTGGGAATATCCCAAGACCTCAAAACTTGGACACATTTCATATTTTATGTTCTAGACTTTCTTCAGAAAGGCTTAAGTCATTTGTAGGCTGAATATACACAGTGCTGCATAAAGGGAAAAAACTTTCACCTGACTCTTACTATGACTAAAATATGGCCCTTGAAGCTTACTGACAGAAAAGTCTTTGCTTTTTCCCTCCGCTTCTCTGTGTTCTCTGCATTTAGTTTGTTCACATTTATGCAGCTACAGAGAGCTCCCTGCTTTACATACCTATGTTATGACAAGTTCTTTCAGGCATACTTCTTATACACAATTTTATTGATAACAGAAAACAAAACCAAACCAACCAACCAAACAAAAAACCCCAACCCCTATATTTGCAGTAGATCCCCAGAATAAACAATCTCATGAGTACTTCCATGTGTCTTATTTGTTGTAGACAGATGAGCATGCATTTAATTTCATTAGTGTCATGCACATTAGCAATGCTATGAACCCTCAGCTGAAGAAAAAAAGATGATGCTGTAAGCTGCTCATTCAGAGACTGTGCAAATTCTAATGTAGGATAGTCAGAGCGAGCCAAACTCAGAAGCCACATTTAAAAAGATATAACTGCTTAGACCCCTGGAATGTGTGACGAGCCTAACCTGAGCAAAGAGGTCTCTCTGGAGACTGGTCTTTATGTTTTCACTCCTGAAGAGGCTCACACTTGATTACTCACGTGTAACTCACACTTCCTTAAACATGACATCTGAATTTGATTCACTCAGTTTAAGCTGATCCTACTTACATAATAAGGGATTGGAAGCAAGTAATACAACACAGAAAACTTCCAGCAGTTTCAGTGTTAAACGAGGACTCTCCAATATGATACCTGAAGCACTTATGTATTATCACTACTCACCATGACATGTTTTCCTATCAGGCAGAAGAGCAAAACCTCTCGGGCAGGTGCAGTAATAGGAGCCAGGAATGTTCACACAGCCCAAAGTACAGCCGTGATTCCAGAAGCCACATTCATTGATATCTGCCAAAAGAAGCACTTGCTGTGACAGAATAACACCATCAACCAGTGTTAGGGAATAAGGTTAATGAGACAAACCAAGATTTTTCAAGAAGCACCTCCTTTTCCCATTCATTTCACAGAAATATGTTGGTCCTAATAAATGATTTTAAAAATCAAGTCTGCAGACATTATTCCAATGAGCTTTAAGAACCTTCTAGCAGAACCTACTCAGGCTGCATGTGTCCAGCATATGTGCCCAGGGGACTTTCAAGAGTATGCTTTTCCATACGGATTCCAGTGCCTCTTAATCCTGTGTGCACCCAAAAAATTTACATTAGATGCTTTATTCAGACAAAAATCCTTTAAAAAAATTTGTTTCCAACATGACTTAAGTAAAATCCTCAAAACACGGAAGTGCTTTAGAAGTTGAAATTCAGAAAGGCACAAATGGAATTTTTAAGACCCCAGAGTGTTTCTTCATACTCAACATATGAGTAAAGTAAAAGCACAGAAGAATCTTTTCATCTGATGGAATAAAGCTGATGGGAGATTCATGTATTACCTTCACAAAACTGTTTATTTCGACTTAAAATAAAGCCACTTGAACATTTACACCGATGAGTCTTTGCGTCTGGCCTGCAGATTCTTCTTCTGCACTTTTCTTTGTTCAAATCACAGGTTCCTTTTTCTGGAAGAACAAATATAAAGTAAATGAAATGGAGTTCTTCTTCTCTTCAAGGAGAAGCTATTTTGAGCAAAGATGCTCAGTGATGTGTTGTCTTCTCAACAGCTACTTGCTCAATCCAAGGAACTCCTTATTCATAGAATAACTTACATTATTTTCTACTGGTAAAATCAGACCAATAAAATGAAAGTACTTGGAAGACTAAGAGTAGATCTGTGCAAACAATCATTTCTAGCTCCATGTTAGCACAAGTAGATCTAGAATGAGCCTGTAGTAGGGGGTTATTTGGTTTGGGTGCAGACCTATAGTGACTATGAAAGGAAAAACTCTGTGCAGCAGGCTTCATATGCCACCAGATGTGCACAGTATTATATGTTACCAGACTCTGTAAAACACTCAGAAAGAAGAGAGCAACAGAGAGAGAGCACACACAAGAAAAAAAAGAGAAGAGATCTTTTAAAAGAGAGAGAGCATACAAAGACTGGAAATTATTAGCACAAAGCAGTGCTCAAGCCTCACATCATTTAACAAAAAAAAGCTGGGCAGATCATAATAATCGTAGGTTTCATTTGGACAAAAACTATTAGCATAATCCAGAGAATCTTTGTATTGTGGTGGATCCTGGTTTCTGACTATGGGAAATACAAGCATTGTAAATCTTTAATTCAGTTTTAAAACTCAGAAAGTTTCTGATGTGCAAGAGGGCATGCTCAAAGTTTCTTCAGAGAAGAATAAAAAGTACCCAACAAATCCCCAGAAGCCTTCCTACTTCTCCTGCTTTACAGAAAAAGGCAAACAAGGATTCAAGTGTTCTCTTTCACATAAAACTCTTGCAGAACCTCTTGTCTGTTCTCAGTTATCTTTTAGAGCTGGTGCTTTTGCAGATGTGCAACGCTCATGGTTTTATTTTTATCTCCCAAACTATTATTTTTGTTTTAATCTTCCTAGTCTTCTTCTGGGGTTGCTTGCCCCTTTCCCAACCTAAGAATAGCTGAGGTGCTGCTATTGAGTGTGTGTATGCAGCCACCCGCACAAAACACTGCCCTGTGCTGTTTAACATACAAGAAATCATGGGCTAATACAGGCAAAAAAAATCTGTATGCAAAAAATTTTCTTGTGCTATTTCCAGTTCACACTCTAAATTCCAAGAAATGGAAAGCAGCATAATATTTAAATTTGACATTTAGTCTTCTGCTAACCACAACAGAGAAAATGTTGGCCATTTGGTGGAATGCCAGACCACATCTATAAAAGAATGAAATAATTTCACAGACATATTTGACCTTGGCTGAAATAATCAACATTGCACTTATTTGTATCAAATGGATTAATTCTTCTCTAACAAAAGTTGTATCACTAAATGAAAAATGATGAACAGATGACTAGATGGATATTATCTACGTTATAAACATGTTATCTTTTAAGAGACTTGAATTTTACATAGTTTTAGCTCTTGTGGAACATACATAACACAACAAATAACCCCTTAGGTTCAAGAGACCACTATCATGACCTACGTTTTTGTAGAACTGCTTTTGAATTGGAACCTTAATCTTTGTACCTACTGCAACTGAATCATAGAATCATAGCATCACAGAATGGTTTGGGTTGGAAGGGACATTTACAGGTCATATAGTTCAACTGCCCTGCAGTGAGCAGGAACATCTTCAACTAGATCAGGTTGCTCGGAGCCCCATCCAACCAGACCTTAATTATTTACAGGAATGGGGCATCTACCACCTCTCTGGGCTACCGGTTCCAGAAACATGTAGCAGTGGGGTCTCTAATCTTCAAATACAGAACTCATTAGAATGACAAAAGTGCAAGTACATGCAATCACAAAAACAAGATCACATTCAAGGCTGCATCTTATGCTTACAACTGGTGCTGATTTTTTGTCCTTGACCTGTTGGTTACACTCTTCTTAATGCAGCCCATTTAGCCTTCTTCTCCACAAGGGCACACTGCTGTCTCACAGTGAACTTGTCCACCAAGACTCCCAGGTCCTCCTCCACAGAGCTGCTTTCCAGCAGGTCAACCTCTAATCTGTACTGGTGGATTGGGTTATTCTTCCCCAGGTGCAGGACCTTACACTTGTCCTTGTTGAACTTCATGAGGTTCCCCTCAGCCCAGCTCTCCAGTCTGTCCAGTTCTCAGCAGCACAGCCTTCTGGTGTGTCAGCCACTACTCCCTGTTTTGTATCATCAGCAAACTTGCTGAGGGTACACTCCATCCCTTCATCATTAATGGTTATTAATGAAGATGTTAAACAAGGCTGGGCCCAGCACTGACCCCTGGGGAACACCACTAACCACAGGCCTCCAAACAGATTCTGTTCTTTTGATCACAACTCTCTGGGATCTATTGTTTAACCAGTTCCCTATCCACCTCACAGTCCTCTCATCTGAACCACACTTCTTGAGCTCTATAACGGTATTGTGTGGGACAGTGTCAAAAGCCTTGCTGAAGTCAGGGAAGACAACATCCATAGCTCTCCTCTCATCTACCTTTTCCCCACATCTATATTCTTTTCTGGAAGAACAACTATTACAAACCATACTTTCTAGTTTGAGGGATTTTTGTGTGGTTTTTTTCCCCTCTCATCATCTCTCTTATATGGAAAAGGGTGTTCTCAGGTAATAGCCTGATGCTGATATCTTACACTGGATGGAAACAGAACATAAATCCTCAAAAAAATGTATCATGAGTGTACTGAATATCATTAATCTGTCAGAGAAGATACTTTTAAAAAATTCCAGAGGCACTCTTTGAGATTTTAAGGTAATTAAGGTATTTTATGAGCCATTAATAAAAGCGTGAAGAACATTCCAGCAAGCATTTGTAAATACTCATCCTGTCATCAAATCTGGGGTTAGCTGTCAAAGAGAGCTGAGGTAAATTAGAGGCCATCTTTCAGATATTGCCATACTAAAGTTGTCATATGGGGTTATAGCAAAACTGTAGCTGAATTAATGCTCTTCTCTGTACTTATTGGCCCTGACCGATCCAGGAAAGTCTTTTGAAAGAGAAAGGGAAGAAGGGACATGAGGAATTTAAGTAGTAAGTAACCCAAATTCCAGTAAAAAATGAAATCATGACAGTCCAGCATTTCTCATCAGCTTCCTTTTCATCTGAAGGAACTCACTTGCTATCTGCTTTAAAGAAGGCCTGATAATTCACAGCTGACACTACATTGCAACATACACTTTCTTAGTTTGTACAGAGCATCCAATTAGTCTAGGTATGCTTTTATCTCCACGTTTCTCTGTTCTAAGATCAGCTATTATCACTTGTACTCCAGGCTCATTAGTCCTCCTTTCCTCCCAGTTCTTGCTCTGAGTAAGCCAAGCAAGGTACAAACAATGTCCAAAAGATTCATCTGGATTCAGCCTGTTAAGCTTCTTTCTACTCCAACACTTCTCAGATATTTTTACAATATATTTGGAATTAAAAAAAAAGGCCCACTGCTGACAGCTCTTACTGTCATACAGAAATTTACTACACACATTGGAAATACAGTGGTATACACTGTAAGGCATTTTAAAACATCAGTAGTTTATTTATTAATAAAGGTGGGGAAATCTTCTTTCCAGTGGAAAGAGAAACACTAGAAAGTAGCATGTTCTGGTGGAAGAAGTGGAGTTAATCTTCCAAGAGCAAAACAAAAGCTAAGTGTGGGCACTTAATGTAGTTGACTAGGCAGCCAATGAAATCCTCTCCACTCTTGTGGAGAGGACATATGTAACACAACTAATAGCCCCTGAGGCTCAAGAGACCACTATCATGGACTACCTTTCTTGGTCATTGTTTCTTCGTCTCCAAACATATCAGCTGAAAATGGTGCTTCCATTTGCCAGGATGACTGTTTTCCTCAAAGGAAGCACAGAACAGGTATTATCTCTGAATGGAGGCTCCCTCTATTTACAAGTATAAGCTTGACTTCACGGAACATCTCAACAGCTCTTCGCACTTCAAACACAGCATTTCAAGTGGAAAGTTCCCTTAAAGGTTTTTATTTTCCCACTCAGACCAGGCTTCAGGAAGGCATGGAGAAAGAGAAAGCATATTTTATAGTAGATACTTAGAAATGGTTAAAGAGAGATATTTACAGTTTCATTTTTGCTCCTATGAACAAACACTACTTTCTACTCATGTCTTTATACCACGTCTGCCTGTGGGAACCCATGGCCATCTTCCCTTGGGAGTTCTACACCCATTGTTTGACACACAAATGCCTCTGTGCCGTTTGCTCACTTGTTCCTATCCGAGCAAAACTAGTGACAAAAGCTGTTCCATTAAAGCAAGAATACTCTGTGCCTGGTTTCCAAAGATAGAGGACAAGACACAGTTCCACACTAAGTGGAACTGTGAATCACTGAAGTTAAAGGAAATTTTTTCCTTGACTTCACTGATGCCTGGAATTTTGCTGAAAAAAATCAGAGTGAATGACATTATTATTCTCACATACAAGTGTATCATTACAGCTTACTTACCAAAATCCTGAGAATCTGTTCTGGCACCTGGCTGTTTAAATGGATGTACCACTTTTATCTCCACTGGTGGAAAAAATGATGGCTTCAGGCTAATTGTGACAACAACTTTACCAGTATACTTGTTGGCTCTCCATATCATACCAGATTTCAACTCTGAATAGTACAGGTGCTCAGCAAAGAGAGACATAGCAAGCAATTGATGTCTACAAACAAAGAGGAGATAACACTAAGTGGCACATTACCCAATCCCTATATATTTACTCACTCATACATTTTCTGAGTATCTAGTTCAGTCAAGTTCATTATAAATAACCATTGTTTGTACTCTTAATATGTATCTAGTATTATCTTATGTATATGGGAATCAGATGAGGTGCCAGACACATTCCCAAATAATCCAGCACACAGAATCCTGCAGACTTCCAAGAAATAGATGCAAAATGAATAACTTGTATTTTGCACCAGTTATATGAGCTGTTGTTCAGGGCTGAGTCAAGTGACAGAGAAAGCCTAGGTACCACCCTGCTTCTCATAAACCCAGCAACCAAAATGGACACTTGCTTTGTTGAAAGATGTAGGTCAGATAAGTTCCTCTGTTTCCCAATTTTGAGTGCCCGCTCTGATGTTTTTGACTGTCCCAGGAAATCAGGGTGGAGACAGACGGTTAGGAGTAGAGCATTCCTAAAATCTATGTTGTTGCTTCTCCTATTACAGGAATTTATTTTCCATTCGCTGGTCAGTTATAACAGCCAGCAGGAACCACAAAAGGGCCTGGTTTTTAATAAGAGGGAAAGTAGAAGAAATACATCAAAAGAGGGATTTTTTTTTTGCCTTCACTTTCAGTATGTATTCCAGGTGGGAAAAGGAGAATCTGTATCATCCAAGTTCAGAAGGAAAGTGTTGATGCCCTAGTGAACACCAGCCAACTCACAGGAGAAAGGGGAAAAGGGTAAGGAAAAATCAAGAGTGGCTGTTGGCAATGTAGGAAGAAACCAGCTTTGTGTTTGTCATATGCAAATAGTGTGCTGCATATTTAAATCAGCAGGCCAGCGAAAACCTACATTTTTCTCATTTTGCAATTGGCAACTCCTATTATGCATATGCCAAACCATTTATACTGACAGAAACTGCAGTGGTATAGGGTAACCTTTTCCTGAGTACCTCACTGAAAACATGCCCACGATGGAGCATCTGTACCACTGCAAAGCATGAAGGTCAAATATTAAAGGCACCCAAAAGCACATGGGTATAACAGCTCCATCAGCCATGCTTAGCCCTGGCACCGGGGAGAAGAGGGGAACAAGTCTGTTGCATAGGACAGTTATCACCGCATCTGCTGATGCTTTCTCGGGAGCCTAAGCACAGGCCCAAGCCCGTCCACCTGATAGCTAAGCAGGACAACAAGCTTAGAGGAGGATAGGAAAGGCCTGATCTAGTTCAGTTTCTTGAGCACAGCTCAGACACCTGAGCTCACCCACTGCAACCTTGGACAAACCATTTAATTTCTGCTTTTGGCTTGTCTATCAGCAGAAAAAGGCCACTACTAAACATTCAGAGAGGATTTCTAAGGATTAAGTAGTTATCATTCGTTAAAAGCTTGGAAGACGGAGAGTACTAAGTGGCAGTATTCTTACAACAGTAACTTTTTTCCATTTTCCTATCAGTAGTTTTAGATTTACTGTTGCAAGACACTTGCACTACACTTTATACACCTTGTGGTGTTACAAACTGACAAAATAAAGGGAGGACAAGGAAGAGAGCTTAACTGCATCCCGGGGAAATGAGTGTTTTATTTCTGACAAGCTCAGAAAAACTCACCGGACAGAATTTTTGAGCAAACGAACAGCTCTGCCATTATAGTCGCATGATGCAATATGAGAAATCTCTTTCCCATGGTCATGTTGGATCCAGTAGAGCCTTGTGTCAACCAGATCTAGTGAGATGGCCTTTATTTTTTCAGTGGTTCTTAAAACATTTCTCACATCATTTCCACTGAGGGACACTCGGTGTATGCTGGAAACTGTACCATCTGAAGACCAAAATAATAGCCTGCAGACAAGAGAGGCATGTGCTGAAAAAAACCAACACAAATAACAAACAAGCCCTGCATTTGCAAGATCACATCACTGCTACACACTCCTCGTTTAGTTGCTCCTGTACACAGAATTTTTCAGTCTTACCACAGTGTTTTCAGAACCAAAACTAATAATAAAGCAAGGGACTTCCTTAATACGTACTTATCTATTTCAGGAAAGCCCCATATGCATCTCCCCTTAACATAGCTCTATTACGAATGGACATAATTTTTGACAACAAAGTGTTGTCTGTTTAACTGAAGCAATGTTACCACTGAATTTTTCTTACATTTATTTTCTTATTTTAATAAATATGTTTCTATCAGAGACTGTATGACAGGAAGCAATGAGATAGTAGAAATTTCTCTCATGTAGGTCAGGCAGGAGTCAGCTCAGCTTAACCATGAAGCCGCATTGTCTATCTCTTTGCTTTGTTCAGCCATGCAGTCAGAGAAGGAAACTGGAATAACCATTCAAATCTACAGAGAACTCCTGCAAACTTAGGGAAAGACATGTCTTGGAGGCAGATTTGCATTGTCCTCTTCCTCTGGGGAAGAATCTATCCCCACAAGCTTTAGTTGAACACATCAATTAAGTGCTTGACTTAAAAATACCATTTCTATTATTGTTCTTGTTTCTTTCTACCTTCCCGCCAGATTCTGCTGCTGTTAACACACAGTCAAAATACAGCTCCAATACTCAAAACAATTGCATGTCACATTATTAATGGATCAGAACCCAGATATATCATTGTGACTAAGGTTAACAATAGCTCTTCCAAAATAGCAAGTTATCCCTCGTACATGTTGGGGTTTTTTTTTTAATGTTTGGGTTTAGATTCTTTGTTTGGGCTTCTTATCCACAAAGATTCCAAGAAACATCATCATTTTTCCTTATCTTCACAAACTTGCAGAATTTCTATGTACAAAAGAAGGTAGCATAAAGCCAGCTTTACTGTGTTTATGTTAGTAATTTGTTAAAGGCCCTCAAATGGATTAGATCTCACTGGCAAGCGACTACACTAAACCAGTAGGAAGAATCAGCCTTTGCCTTACATCTTTTCCTCACTGTTACATAGTCTATAGGTTATTATTTTGGGGGGGGAAATACCTTTCCAGAAAAACAGCCAAATTTTATACTGCCATTTTTAAACACTTTATTAATATCTGCTTGCATTTCTACAGCACCTATTATTTAAGAAACATCACTATTCTGGAAGTTTGGACAAATGCTAGGACTCAGTTCTTACAGATAAGGAAACCAAGAAACAAAGGTGGCTATAGCCTCCGTGCACAACCTTTGCAAATCAGTGTAGGGAAGGGTATGATATGAATAAACAGGAAGACAGAAGAAGAATGAAGATTAGAAACCAGCTTGGGTAATTGGCAGCCCTGAGTGTATTTGCCCTTTATTTTTCTCCAGTCTTAAACCTTATCTTTTAGCATTTCTAAACACTATTAGAAAAAGTAAATCAATCTTACAATAGTTATATTATTGCTACTCAAATAATCCTGTCACTTCTAATATCCAGAAATATCTTTTCAGAAAAACTCTATTATTCAAGTATCACACTGACCTTCATTACCTATGAGCTTCACACATTTGAAGGAAGACATTATCAAATACCAGATTTAGTTCATGTTTATGCCTGTGCATACTGGGCATTTTAATTCACTTCACATTAAAAATAGAGTCCTCAGAGTTTTCATACAAGCAAGTTGCAATAGGGCATAAAAATGTCGTTAGACTTCTTGGAGTCCACTTGCTTTACAGTTTAGTATTGGCTCACTGGCCTCCCTGTAAGCACATAGAATACAGCTTCTATGCATAGTGAATCACACCTAGGTGAATATACGCACTCAAGTCTCCCCAAACTTTCGCATAAGTTCAGCAAATAAATCCCTGCAATGCCATTTGTAACATGTTTCAATGGTATTTGACAGCGGGTTTGAGGACTTGTGAAAATGTCCAAGATTGATAAATACTACATTCAAAAGCAAATTAGAAAACAAAACAAAACAAAAATGTTGATGTTCAGGCCTTTAAATCCTACCCAAATGACAAGATTCTAAAGAATACTAGTAATGGTAGTAGCATCAGAAGATTGGTTTAGTATAAATGCATGAGGAAAGGACATGTAAGCCTTAATATTAAAAAAGTTTCACACATTGGTGAGCAACTTTATTACAAATCAGAAGTGGCAACAAAAACATGCTTTTGCTGTACAAAACAGAAGCATGTCAAAGTCTCCTCAGATTTTTATTTTTGCAACTTTAATGGAAGAGGTTTATGTGTAAAGGGAAATTAGCATGGAGAGACCACTGAGACAATTCATACCGATAACTCTTGAGAAGGCCAAATGTTGTATGTGATCATGGTTCTCAGCACAAATGGCTTGAAGCTGGAAGAAGCCTTTTTATGAAGACCGAATTACTAGTATCGCAAAGTAGCAACACTAGACTCGGAAGCAATATTCAGAGCAACAGACAAAGAGACAAGGGAAACAAGAGCAAAACCAAGTTTAGATCTTTCTTCAGAAAACATACCAATTTATAATCCAAGTGTGCCAGGTTTGGAGCACAAGGGACTCCCAGCATTTGAAGGCATCATTCCTCTTGCAGCTTTCTGCTGCCCTGAAACTTTGCTGTCTTTGAGAAAGAACCAGCAATGCCTCTTTTCCCTCAGCTCTCCTCACTAGCAAAATTTTTCTTGATGACTAAGATTAGTATAGATTCTGCATTGTACTTTGATGGGCTTTCCTCATGCACTTCTTTATTTATCTCTTACGTGCTTATTAAAATATTTTATCCTCTTTTGTCAAAGTTCAAGGAGGTATTGGACCACAGATAATACACTGCACAGACTAGCCCAGTAGCCTATGAACGACATAATACTTTCCATATTTTGAGTCTATTTCAATGGACTCAATGAAATTTTCAATGGAGTTACTAACCTAGTTAAAATTACCTTTGCTCAGCATCAATGGTAATCCTTGTGGGACGGCCAACATCTCTTAGAAGAACTCGGCGTTTCTTCCCATTCATGTCTGTTGCTTCTATGGTTGCTTTCTGTCTATTGGCCCAGAGAATGTCTTGATTTATCCAGTCAATAGCAAAACCTGAAATGCCTTTGTCTATGTAACATAGTCTCTGTAAACAGAAAAAAAACCGACAACAAGAAGCATCCTAATGATTACCATAAACTTGACTTTCAGCACAGGGAATAGAGTGCCAAACTGAAGCTTCTCATTTCATTCCTTCACCTGCTTCATTTTGCCTCACACCTGTAGATATTTCTCTTTCTTATTCTTTAATCACTTCCATTTGATCTTTGTATTTACACATATTCCTTCTGAATTGAGCGACTCCCCTGCAAAAGGGAAAACTTCTCCATGAGAAATACACTGGTCTAATCTTTTAGCTACAGCTTCTTGCATTTTGCACACTAAGAAGCACCCAGACCTGTACTGTTACGGATGGAAGAGTTCCTAACACGCTGTTACTGAACCCTGATCCTTAAAAATCAGCATAAAATACATCAGTGAAGACTCCACATGGGTACACAAACACTGGCAATCTCTCTCAAACAAAAGAAGGCTCTCAGAGCATGGAAGTTCAGCCACAACAGCCTGTCTGCTTTTCTTAATAAGCCAGATGCAATGAACTGCACAGCTTTTTGTGAACAAAGGATGAAGTGGTAAAAGAAGCATTTATGCAACCATAGAAACCAATAAAAGATTTGAGAAGAAATGAGTAGGAATTCTAGCACATTCTTCTCATACCATTTGTGCCAGTTTGAGCTACAGTAATCTGGAAGACAAACATCCCTAATGTCACAGACTAATTTAAAACTGATAGAAACATTATTGTCTTCAAAGCTTTAGTTTGTCTGAATTTCCTCTCCTTTGTTTTTAATTCCCTTTTACTTGATCCACAGAAAATACTAAATGTACTGCGAATGCCAGTAAAACAGCCTAGACTCAGGACCATAACTGTTATGACAGCAAAAGCTATTAAATAAATTGTCAAGTGCTAATCAATGAACAGGAAAGCAGAATTCTACCTAAAGAGCAGGTGGTTTCCATAGAGGGTTTCATCCCCATTAACTTGGAGAATTCCAGTGAACTGATTACTTTACCTCTCTTTTTGTGCCATTCAAGTGAACTCTTTGAAGTAGTCTCCTTTCAGAGTCTACCCAATACACTTTCTCTTCTGTATAATGAAAATCCATGAGTGTTGACTGACCAGTATCAGCCACCAATCTTTCGTGATTGGTCCCTTCAGTGTCAATTCTAAAGATGGCATTTCCATGGCTAAAAAGTAGGAATGGTGCCGGGTCTGGTGTGGACAGAACAAAAAGAGATCAATTAAGAGATAAGCATTGCATTTTTGCTGCATTGTTTCCATCAGTGTTATACTGGCCAAAGATAAAGTTGAGGATCTAACCATCTCCCTCATATTTGCATGATAACTTTCTAGGCATGTCACAGAGACCCAGTAAGATACAAATGGAATGGTCTTTTCAAATTTAATGCTGAAAGCTAGGTCAAAAATCTGAGTCATGAAATTGAGATTGTAGTGGCTGTTACCACTATTCCCACACCCTACAGTCTGGCCAGAGGTTAGGAGAACCGTTGCACACATGCCAACAGAGATTGGAAGAGTTATGCCATGGATGCATCTCCAAGTTGAAGACCACTTCCAACTACTGTGCTATAATAAGAGTTTATGACGGAGAGGTGGTCTGGAGTCTCGCTTTAACCATCCAAACAGGGAAGCTGAAGATCCCAAGGCAGGGCAAAGGAAGAAGCTAGAGACTGTGAAGGTTTCTTGTGATGCAGAGGACTGAAGGAAACCAAAAGATCTGTACTTAAAAATCCTACAGCTCAACAGCAACAACTCTTTCCAGACAAAAACTGTATTCATACTGAGTAAAGAGTGTATCAGTATCTTAACATCAAATATGTTAAAATGAAAGGCATTACAATTATGGCCCAAACTCTAGAAATCTAAAGTTGAAAGTTATGAGCAACTAGGATGGTCCAAATAGCCTTAACGCAGCCTTAAAACCAGGTGATAACCATGGAAGTACTATTAGCAGGATGTAACAGTTGGGGCTGCAGATTACACTACCCTAGATTTATCAAGTCCTCTTTGTTATTTTTAGTGTATCACCACAGGGCAGGGTTAAGATTGCCCCAGGAACCTTAACCATTTCCAAACCACAATAGTTTTCATTTAAGCAATTTGAATATTATGGATGTCTATCAAGCGGGCAGCAGAGAAAAGGAGTTTTTATGTAACCAGTCACACTTTAGCCTTCATTTGAAAATGAAATAGCACTTTTTTTAAATTTAGAAAAGGAAATAAAAATTTGGGGGTATCCAGCCTAGTCTTTACCACTAAAATAACATTCAAAGAAGAAATCCCATTGTGGTGGTAATAGTGGGGATTTATAACATGGTTGCCTGAAATAGATCATGGCATACAAGTAATGCTCTAATCAAGTGACGTTGATATGCAGTTATCTAAACAGATCCACCAGAATGACAGCTTTAAAACCTTCTAATCACTTGTCAAATTCATCTTCCTGCAGTGCAGAAGAGACTCCATTTATAAGGGATGGATGTCATCAAGGATGCACTATCATCAGTTTTCTTGCACCTGTACTTTTGAAAATTAAGCTGGATTTATTGACCAGTTTTACAACCTTTGAACTAAATATCTTTACTATTAGCATGAAACCTAAGGCTTTAAACTCATCAGATACCAATTCTACAAATTTCAGATGCTCTGCCTTCATCATGTTTGTAAGGTTGTTTGATTCTACCCCTTTCACAGCAGAGGGATGAGACCAATTTTGATTTCACAGAATCATTATGGTTG
>VZZY01012177.1:11464-57325 GCA_013400335.1 Eurystomus gularis
CCCCGGTGACGATCCCGGTGCTGCCCCCGACCCCCGGTGCCAGTCTCGGTGCTGCCCCCCGACCCCGGTGCCAGTCCCTTGCTACCCCCGGTGCCGGTCCCGGTGCTGCCACAAGCCGTTGGCACCAGGTGGCAGCATCATCCCGGCCACCGGCCCCGACACCGGCGGTCGCCGCCTCCCGGGGCTCCGCAACGGGGATCACCGTCCTCCTGCCCCCCGGTACCGGGGGTCGTGGCTGCGGGAGGGCTGGGAACCCCCCACCCCCGGGGGCAGGGCTATGGGGGGGGGCTGGGGACTCTGCCCACCCTCCTGGGGAGCCAAACGCGGGGCCGGGCAGGGGAACGCGTCGCGCTTGGTGTCACGGGTGGCATCAGCACGGCCCTGGCACCAGCCCTGCCCGGGAACCAGGGCCCTTGGTGCCCTCCCGGGGCCGGGCATCGTTTGGAGCGTGGGACACTGACCCCTCGTAGGGCACAAGGACACGGGGATGTCCTCTGCCCACCCCCAGAAGCCGAGCGGTGGTGCCAGGGCCGGCGGTGCCCCAGGGGACACGGTGCCACAAGCGGGCGAGTGTCGGGCACCGGTGACCCGCGTGGGCAGCAGCGCTCACGTGCCCGTCCGTCCGTCCATCCGTCTGTCCGATCCCATCCGTCCGCCCCGCTCGCCCTGTCACCCCGTGTCAGCGTCACGGTCAGGAGCTGCCCCGGCGGCACAGGCCGGGGGTCCTGGCAGCTGCCCCGGACCCTAACGCGCCGTGGCAGCGGGGCGGCTGAGCAGATGTTCCCTGCCATGGGCACGGCGGCGTGGGGGGGCACGGGGGCGGCAGATGTGACAGGCTCTGACAGAGCCAGAGCGGGGGGCACGGGGGCTGCCTGGTGCCCCGTGGCATGGCTCTGGCTGCGGCACAGCAGCAGGACTCTCGTCCCCTTGACCTTTGGCTTTGCACCCCCACCCCCCTCCCCCTGCAAACTGGGGTGCAGGATCCCACAGATGGGACCACCCTGATCTCCTGGTCCCACCATCCAAAAGGTGCCAGCCCAGGCCTATGACCCCCTTGCCGTGCCAGGCTGGAGAAGGGTTCACTCTGTTTCGGAGGGGTCAGCTGTCCCCCCCCCAAGCTGACACCCTCTGATCTTCCCTGACCAGTGCAAGAGCTGCAGGTGCTGGGACCAGTTGTGCCCCATCATGGGTGTTGGCACAGCCATGACCCCAGTGTGGGTGCAGAGGTAGCCCCAGCGCAGGGACCAGGGGGGTTCTGGGCAGTGCCCCGTGCCCACCACGCCCCGTGATGGGGGGAACGAGCTGGGGGGTGAGCGCAGCACCAGGCAGCGAGGTGCCAGCCGCCGGCGCAGCAGCCATAAAGCCACCGGAGCGTCGGTTTTTATACCGCAATAAAAGATAACGTCAGCTCTAAAGCGCGAGAGCAAGTCCTGGCGAGAGCCGAGCCCGGCGCAGGGGCGAGCGGCTGGGGGGGCACGGGGGTGTGTGTGCAGCCCCCAGACCCCTGGGGACACCCAGGCGAGGCCGGTCCCTGGGATGGGGACAGCGGGAGGACGCGGTGGCACAGCGGGGCCGGCGCTCCGGCTGACGCATTAAAGATGCTCCGTTGGGTTGTTGTTGTTTTAATGGTTTTATTGCGCGGGGCCGGGCCCGGCAGCCCTTAATGAAGGAGATTGATGGCTTAATAGCCTGGAGCCATTACGGGGTAATTGAATGGTTGTGTACGTATGATCAGACCGTCAATGCGGACGTGGCTGGCAAGCGAAGCGCCTGGAGCCCCCTCCCTGCACCCTCCCCCAGGGATGCAGCGTGGGGGGAGAAGAGTCTATGGATTTGGAGACCTCCATCCATCCCTGAGGCCCAGGCTGTGCTGGTGGCCCAGGGCTGCAGCCAGCGGTGAGGGTATGGAGAAGGTCTGTAGGTTCATCCAGCAGCACGAGGTCACCAAACCCCAGCTCAGCTCCCAGCCTGGGCTCTGGGGCACTGTAGCGAGGTTTTCTCTAATAGAGCCCATCTATAGTGGTGGAGAGGTGGTGATGGGAGTCCAGCACGAGTGGCAGCCCCAAACCAACTGCCACGGCTGGCCACCCTCCCTGCCAAAGCCACCACCAAGGAGAAAACCCCGGAGAGCCGCAGCCGGGTCCCCGCGTCGAGGTGTGAGTCAAACTACTCATCTGAGTGTGTGACAACCAGGTGTTTTACAGTATTTGGTACCTGTGATCATCCATCACAGCGATCGATCGCGTTCCTGCAGAGTTTTATTAATGATCTTGTCACCGGGCTGGTGCTGGGTGCCGGGGGTTGTCGAGAATGATAGATCTTTAAGAGCTTTTGCTGCTATTTATTCTCCAGTGACCTTGTCTCTCTCCATTGTTGCTTGCTTAAGAGTTATGAATGTGAGACATGATAATTTGATATTGATCTATTTGGTAAGTTAAAAAATTTACTGCATCGTTGATGTTTTAACAAAGGATCCGCTCGGACCCTCCCGCAGAGCGGCGAGAGCTGCCAGTGCTCGGCTCTGCAGCTGTGGCGAGGCCACAACCCGGGCACGGTGCCGGAGAGCTGGGACCGATCGGCGTGGGATGGTGGCTGAGAGAGCGCTGGGTGTCCCTGGGGGCTTGTCCTGACCCCATCTGAGCCTGATGGACCAAAAGCAGGACCAGGGCAGGGATCGTCCCCCTCGACTGGGCACTGGGGAGGCCCAACCTCAAATCCTGGGGTCAGGTTTGGGCCACTCACTCCAAGAAGGACCTTGAGGGGCTGGAGAGTAGCCAGAGAAGGGCAACAAAGCTGGGGAAGGGTCTAGAGCAGAAGTGTGGTGAGCAGCAGCTGAGGGACCTGGGGGTGTTGAGCCTGGAGAAAAGGAGACTCAGGGGAGACCTTCTGCCCTCCACAACTCCCTGCAAGGAGCTTGGAGCCAGGTGGGGTCGGGCTCTTCTCCCAAGGAACAAGTAGGACAAGAGGAAACAACCTCAAGTTGCACCAGGGGAGGTTGAGGTTGGAGATGAGGAAGAATTTCTTCATGACAAGGGTNGAAGACAGGCGTTTAAGGAGTAGTAATTTCATGTGTCGATGGGCTGCACGTGGCCTGAGGCTGAGCTGGAATGGGAACAGGGGTCAGCACCCAGAGGCAAGGCCAGGGAGCTGTGGAGCCCTCCCCAGTCAGGCAGAGAAGCTCTGGTGCTTTGGCATCACGGAGCTGAGACCCACTGAGGGCTCGTGGGGCTTGTCTGCCCGCGAGCAGCTGCTTCTGGGACCGGCTCGGGGTGGATGTGGAGGTGTTTGTGGTGCCTGCTTTTCACCTGCCTCCCACCAGACCTACATGGGGCTGAAATAGAGCAACTTTGGCTGGCAAGTGCCTGCTGCCAGCACGGGCATGAGGGCAACCCTGGCCTGGGATCCCTCCTAGAATTCATCCCACGCTTCCCTTCTAGACCTAATGCTGCCCCAAGCCTCCTGCAAACGGCTCCTGCCCAAGGAAGGTGTCCCTGCAGCTCCAGCTTTCAGCCAAAGAGACCACATGGGATGAATCCTACTTTATTCATGGACTAGTGCAGAGAGCCCAGACCTGCCACCGCTGATCACCGCTGGCACCTCACCAGTGCTGATTTGGAGGGAGAATGGATTCAGTGCAGGACCAAGCACCCCCAGGCTCCTGGTCCTGGCCCTAGGCCGTGCTCTAGGCTCGGTAAAAGCGCTGCAAAAGCTCCTTCTTGTTGACTTTCCCCATCTGATTGCGCGGGATCTCCTCCACCACGATCAGCTCGGTGGGGATGGTGTATGGTGCCATGGTGTCCCTGCAATGCAGAAGCACAGGCTGTTACAGCTGACCCAGACCAGCACTTGCAGACCATCCTGAGCCCTCCCAAGTGCTGCTGGACCCAGATTTGCTCCTGGACCCCAGTGCAGGACCCCTCCTGAGCTGTGCTGTGGGGTCCTTGCTCCCAGCCTGTCTCTGCAGGGAGATGAGCTTTCTGCAGCTCATCTCTGGGGGGACCCAGCAAATGGACAGGACAAGAGGAAAGGGTCTCAAGTTGCACCAGGGGAAGTTTAGGTTGGAGATGAGGAAGAATTTCTTAGTGGCAAGGGCTGTGAAGGGCTGTGCCAGGCTGGGCAGGGCAGTGGTGGAGTCCCCATCCCTGGAGGGGTTTCCAAGCCGTGGAGATGTGGTGCTGAGGGCCAGGGGTTAGTGGTGCCCTGGCAGTGCTGGGGGAATGGTTGGACTCAATGAGCTTAAAGGTCTCTTCCAACCAAAACCGTTCTCTGACTCTATGACCCCTCAGGGATGCAGAGCTCATCTCCAGCACTGTCCTTGCCCCAGTCTCCTGGGAGAACTCTGGCCCCGTGCTGTAGCACACAGAATGGTAGGGGTTGGAAGGGACCCCTGAAGATCATCTAGTCTGTAGCTCATCTCTGGCCCTGTTCTGCTCCTGCCTATGCTCCTTGCTTGCACCTTGGCCCATTGCTCGCTGGGTTTTGGGCTGCCCATGGACACCATCCCTGGTACCCAGCGCTACCTGCTGCCTTCAGCATCGCCGGTGAGGGCACGGCCTGTGCTGGGCCACCCTCGGCTGCCCGCTCCCCTGCCCTTCAGGAGCAGCTGCCCTCGCTGCCTGCCCGGCCACGCAGCACCCCCTGAGCACCCCAAAACACCTCCTCCCCCTTGGAGGGGGCTTGGAGAGCCTTCAGTAAGCAAGCCAGAGGCAGAACCCCTGATGTGGGACTCATCAGTCCTCATCATTAGAGACAGGAGGGGGGGCGGATGCTGGGGGGAGGTGTGATGGATGCTGGACCCCCCATGTGTCCTGCTGCTGGTCCTGCAGGTGGGCCACCTCCCCAGGAACATGCTGGCGACTTGCCAGTGACTTGCAGCCACAGGCTCTGGCTCATGGGGGGGGGTCTTCCCTCTGTGGGAGGGGGTCTGAGCGCAGAGCATCGTCCCCGTGCCCTCTGCAGACCACAGAGGGGGGGCTCTCCTGCCTTCTGCCGCCTGTGTCACCAACCTGGGGCCATGCCCAGCTCCGGCAGCGTCCTGGCGCTGACTTTAATGCAAGCTGCCAAGTCTGCTGAGCCCTCCAACCATCGCCCGGCCCTGCCACCAGCACCTCCTGCCATATGGATGCCTCGAACCCAGGCTGGCGCCTGTCGCTGGGAAGCAGGATCGGAGAGGAAAGCGGCAGAATGAATCACTCTGAAGAGGGACATGTGTCTCCTGCCAGGGAGCCGAGAAAAAGGCCCCGACCACTGTAAGTGACAGCGAAAATAAAGGGGAGAGACAGGGCGAGAGGAGAGGCCGGAGCGGTGCCTGGAGCCAGCGCTGGGCAGGGAGCAGCCCCCGCCACCCCAACCCGCCAGTGGCTTTTGTTGGCTGTCAGGCTGGCACTTGAGTCACCGAATCCCAGCATGGTGGGGGTTGGAAGGGACCTCTGGAGATCATCTCGTCCAACCCCCCTGCTCCAGCAGCTCACCCAGAGCAGGGGGCCCAGGATCGTGTCCAGGCAGGTTTGGAATCTCTCCAGAGAAGGAGACTCCACAACCTCTCTGGGCAGCCTGGGCCAGGCTCCCACACCCTCACACCAAACAAGTTTCTCCTCCTGCTCACATGGAACCTCCTGGGTTCCAGTTGGTGCCCGTTGCCCCNCAGAACTGGACCCAGCACTCCAGAGGTGGCCTCACCAAGGCACAATAGATGGGCAGGAGAACCTCCCTCAACCTGCTGCCCACACTCTTCTCCACACACCCCAGGAGACCCTTGGCCTTCTTGGCCCCAAGGACTCATTGCTGGCTCATGGGCAACTTGTTGTCCCCCAGAGCTCCCAGGTCCTTCTCTGCAGAGCTGCTTCCCAGCAGGTCACGCCCTCCCCTGTACTGGTGCAGGGGGTTATTTCTCCCCAGGGGCAGGACCCTGCACTTGCCCTGGTTGAACTTCATGAAGTTCCTCTTCACCCAACTCTCCAGCCTGCCCAGGTCCTTGATTGCAAACCCCAGAGCACCAGTCTCCTGCCTGAAGGGACATCTCAGCTTGCCACAGGACATCAGTAAAATCCCACCAAAGCTGCTGGTGGCTGTGGGATGCCCCAGGAGGAGCAGGAGTCCCAGGTGACTGGCAGCCAGAGGGTTAACAGGGCAGAGGTGCCAGCAGGAGGGACACCCTGGTCTTGGCCCAGCCACCCATCTGGGTTTGGCTTCTTTGCTTCTCTCCTGGCTGGTTCCTTGGAGCCGCAGCCGGGCAGGCAGCATCTCCCCTGCATCCGCTAAATCCCCGTCCACCAACTGTGAGTTTTGCAAATCCAGGGGAAATCTTTAACCGGCTGCTGCGCGGCCCCTGATGAAACAAGTGCTCCTGCCGCTCCGGAAACGGCACCAGCCTCGCCAAAAACATCCGCAGCCTGAAGGAGGGAGAGAAAGCTCCTGCTATTAAATATTTTGCTAATGGAATATTAGTGATAAACCCGGCGATGCTGCTCCCTGGATCCCTCCTGCTTCTGCTCACGTGGCCCACGCCCGAAGCCTCGGCACTGGACGTTCTCCTCGCCCAAACCTGGCAGGAGGGCAGGCGGCTGCTTTGTGCCACCTCCTTGGTACTGCAAGGACTGCGCCAGCAGCTCTGGTGCCTCCTCCTTCTCCAAGTCCCGTGGGAGAGGTCTCTGGGGTTATTCCAGTGGGTAGGAAGCCAAGCAAGGAGTGATCGCAGCAGCACCGGGGAAAAGCTAAGCAAATGTTCTCGTTGCTGAGAAAACGTGAAGCTTCCCCTGCTTGGTCCTTGCTCTGTGCTTTTGGCTGGCAGCTGCGCTTGGAGCCGTGGGGTGAGAGCCACTTGGCTACACCGTGAAGTTCATTTGTCAAAGGTACTTTTGGGGTGAGAGGCCCATTTATTTCCATTATCTCAGGTGCTCAGCAATCTCCTTTCCTCCAGCCTCTGAGGCACTACAGAATCACAGAATCATTCTGGCTGGAAGAGACCTTCAAGATCATGGAGTCCCACCGTTCCCCCAGCACTGCCAGGGCACCACTAACCCCTGGCCCTCAGCACCACATCTCCACGGCTTGGAAACCCCTCCAGGGATGGGGACTCCACCACTGCCCTGCCCAGCCTGGCACAGCCCGCAACAGCCCTTTCCATGGAGAAATTCTTCCTCAGCTCCAACCTCAACCTCCCCTGGTGCAACTTGAGGCTGTTTCCTCTTGTTCTGTCGCTTGTGCCTTGGGAGAAGAGCCCAACCCTACCTGGCTCCAACCTCCTTGCAGGGAGTTGTGGAGGGCAGAAGGTCTCCCCTGAGCCTCCTTTTCTCCAGGCTCAACACCCCCAGGTCCCTCAGCTGCTCCTCACCACACTCCTGCTCTAGACCCTTCTCCAGCTTCATTGCCTTTTGCTCCAGCCCCTCAAGGTCCTTCTGGGAGCGAGGGGCCCAAATCTGACCCCAGGATTTGAGGTGCAGCCTCACTATTGACTGCTGGCCAGCCCTTCACCCCTCCTCAAGAAGTCCCTGCAGGCTCTGAGCCCTCTTTCCCCGTGCCGTGCCACTCACCATGCACTGCCCTGTGGCATCTTACCTGGCCCATTCCTTCAGGTCCTTCACGGAGAGCATCTTGCCCTTGCGCAGCTGCACGACCGCACTGACCCGCTGGCCCCAGACCATGTCTGGAGGCCCGATCACTGCCACGTCTGCAGAGAGAGCAGAGGACAGCCTGAGAAACCCAAGGGGTCGGGGCTGGGGTAGAAGAAGGGCTCAGCACCGTGCAGGGAAGAGCAGCGCGTGGAATCTGCTGTGACGTGTTCATAGAATCATAGAATGGTTTGGGTTGGAGGGGACCTTCCAAGGTCAGCTAGTCTGACCCTCTGCAGTCAGCAGGGACATCTCTAGATCAGGCTGCTGATCAGGAAAATAGCTGTTAGTCCAGGAAAACACTGGGGAACAAGAACAAGGGCAAGAACAGACCTTTTCACCATGGAAAAGGCAGGAAGCCCCATGGTTTGAGCTGTTTAGAGTGACCAGGGAGGAATATGATGCACATGGAGCCGGGGGCTCTGCTTCCATCCCCTCGTACAGGGTCATGCACAAGGGCAGGACTGATTTAATTACAGTCTCATTTCCAAAATCAGATGAGAGCTGCTGTCGACTCGGCTCCCGCCCGCAGGCTTCACGGCTTCAGCCCCAGGGAGAGAAGCACCAGGAGGCTTTAAACGCTGCCTGTGCCTCGCTCGGACCCAGCCTTGCTACTGGGAAAGAGCCTCCAGGAATGAGAAGCTTGGGTGGCCTCGTGTCTGCACCGGCTGAGCCAGCGCTGTGGCCAGTGCCAGGCTCCCATGTGCTGACCTTCCTCGGCACGGCACGGCATGAGGACCAGGGACAAGCAGCGTACCTGTGATGTGCGGGTGCGCGAGCAAGTGACGCTCCACCTCCAGAGCACTGATCTTGAACCCCCCGTTTTTGATGATGTCCACCGAGGTGCGGCCCTTGATCCAGTAAACGCCGTCTTTGTACGCTGCCGTGTCTCCTGGAAAGCAAAGTGGGCTCCGTCAGCGGCTGTCCCCTCGCTTCTCCTCAACCATTCCTGCAGATGAGCTGCTCAGGTGATGCCTCGGGGACGGTGCTGAGCCCCGCTCCCCGTACTGGCATGGGGCTCAGCATGATGGCCATGAGTGTCCCTGCAGAGAACCCCCTGGGATGTGTCCCTACAGAGAACCCCCTGGGATGGGGAGCCAGCCTGCTCCTGGGGACGTGCAGAGAGGAGCCAGCCATTGCTTTGCTGTGGAGGGAAAGGGAGGAACAAGGCTCTGCACCCAGGAGTCCTTTAATAGGGAAGCAATGAAAACAGGAGCCATCACTGCACAGGGGGTAACTTCCCCAGCAAACCTTCAACATGGGCCATAGAATCACAGACTGGTTTGGGTGGGAAGGGACCTTTCAAGGTCATCTGGTCCACCCCCCTGCAGGGAGCAGGGACATCTGCAACTAGAGCAGGTTGCTCAGAGCCCCGGCCAACCTCACCTGCAATGGTGCCAGGGATGGGGCAGCCACCACCTCTCTGGGCAACCTGCGCCAGGCTCTCACCACCCTCAGCAGCAACAGTTTCGTCCTTCTCTCTAGTCTCAATCTCCCTCTTTGAGTTTCAAACCATCCCCCCTTGTCCTGTCCCAACAGGCCCTGCTCAAAAGTCTGTCCCCATCTTTCTGACAGGCCCCTTCAAGCACTGAAAGGCCACAAGGTCTCTCCAAGCAGCCACAAGCCAAGTAGACTCCAGCTCAGCCCCTTTCTCATCTTCCTGGCAATCACTCATCACAAAGACCTCAGTTGTCCCATCCTGAGTGAACACGACTTCTCCTGAACCTCTGCCATCACAGCCCCCATCACATAGTCCCCATCCTCCTCTTCCTCCCACCCGCTCACTCGTGCCAGTGATGACACCCACCTCCAGCAGCCTGAGAAAGCCACGGCAGGTCTTTCCTGGCAGCCTTGACCACAACCACCAGCTCCTGCCATCCCCGGAGCAGCTCTTCTCTGGGGATTCCAGCTGTTAAAGCTCCTGCTTGCAGGGAGGGCTTCCCCCATTCCTGCCTGGCTACTACTGCTAGGAAAAGATGAGAGATGACATTGAGACTGTCCTGAGCAACACGTTGGACCTGGCTGTCCCTCCGGCGGGGGGGGAAAGGCGTGTGGCAGGTGTGAGCCGGTAATTAGCCGCTCGGCCGAGGCTGGGAAGATTGAGGAGCGGGGTCATGTCAGCACAGCCTGGCTAAATGCTTAACAAGCTGGTGCACTTTGATAGCTACTTAAGATGATTACTCACATCCTGCTAATAGAGCCTTTGCCAACCGGTGGGCGAGGGGGGGGCCCGGGGACCTCTCGTTCCCATTTCAGAGCCTTGATGGCAGCTCCAGGGGGGCCCTCAGCTCTTCTCGGGCCTGGCGCCTCACTCTCCATCCTCTTCTGAGTGGTACCTGCTGCCATCGTGTCCACAGCCCCGGCCCGCTGCGGCTTTGCTCGCAGACCTCATTTCACCGCTGGCTGGAAAGCTCCAGCACAGGGATGAGCCAGAGATCAGCAGCAGGAAAAAAGCAGCTTCCAACAAGGCACAAGGAACAGGGAACACTGGGGCTGCAGGAGCTCTCACGGGCACTTGCCTTGGCCCTGGCCAGGAACTGAATCATAGAATCATGGATGATTTGGTTGGGAGGGACCTTTCAAGGTCATCTCGTCCAACCCCCCTGCAGGGAGCAGGGACATCTGCAACTAGAGCAGGTTGCTCAGAGCCCCGGCCAACCTCACCTGCAATGGTGCCAGGGATGGGGCAGCCACCACCTCTCTGGGCAACCTGCGCCAGGCTCTCACCACCCTCAGCAGCAAACATTTCTCCCTTCTCTCTAGTCTAAATCTCCCTCTTTTAGTTTAAACCATCCCCCCTTGTCCTGTCCCAACAGGCCCTGCTCTAAAGTCTCTCCCCAGCTTTCTGACAGGCCCCTTGAAGCACTGAAAGGCCACCAGAAGGTCTCCGCCTGGCCTCCCAGCAGAGGGCTTCCAGCCCTCCCATCATTGCTGGGGCCTCCTCTGGCCCCGCTCCACCAGGTCCATGTCCTTCTTGTGTCAAAATCTGGAGAATGAGGACAGCCTGGGGTCCCAGACCCCAGCATCCCTGTGGCCAGGAGCCCGCTGAGCCAGGAGCACCCGCTCGGCCCCTGGTTTGGGGGAAAGCTGAGCAAAGAGCACACCAAGAGTGCTCTGAGGGCTCTGGGACAACGCAAGACTTGGGGAATTCGTTGGCCTCCTGCTGCCAAGGACTGTGTGGACCCTTCAGAGATGAGGTCCCCTCAGAATGAGGGGTTTCCAGCCCACCTCGGGCACACCGTGGAATCTGCATGTGGCGTGTGCCAAGGCAGCAGCTCCCTGGGGATTTACGGTGTCAGAGCAATGAAACATCAGAATCGGTTCTGAAACTCAGGCTGCTCCCCAAAAGAGCCACGTCCTCGCTCAGCTGGCACGTGCCAAAACGCTGAGCAGCTCATCTTGCTCCGTTCAGCCAGGGAATGATTAATTGCTCCTGTATTTCCCTGCCTGCCTCCTGGCACTCTCCGGGATGTTGAAGGCTGCCTGGAATATTTTAAAGTTGTGGGAGAGTTTTAAACTAGGGCTCTCGGGGTGTTTGGCTGCTCGGGGTTGGTAGGAATTCACAGCTGTGGTGATAAACTACCTTCTGCGTCCGGTATCGCTGTGGCGTGTGTGACTGACACAGGACTGGAGAGCAAACATTAATTAAAACGTGGCACCAGGGGACCGCAGAGCCACGAGCTTTCGGCAGGAGATCAGGAGCTGCTTATTCATACAGAGAAGACAGGGAGAGGAGAGGGAATTCAGACCCGGCTCAATGACACACAGTTCCCATGCTGCTCTTCAGGATTGAAGCTGCCACATTCACATCTTCCCCTGCCCCGTGATGGGGAGAACGGTCCCGGGGACAGATCTAAGGGACCATGAGTCAGACCGGGGTGGGAGCAGGAGATTTCTCTGCACCAAGGTCTCCCGCTGTGAAAGCTGAAGGGCTCTGCCCGGACAACTCGCTCCCGTTATCTCTCCTTACAACAAGCAAGGACTGAATTCCCACCGCTGTGTGACCTTGAGTCCGTCAGGGAGGTGTCAGCCACGGCTGATTTCTCCAGAGCCTGTTTGCAAAGCAAACTGCCAGGGCAGAGCCTGTCACCGTGGCCTCGTCTCTGCTCCACTCCCGTCCCCCTGCGCAGTGGGTCTGGGCAGAGCAGGACACACAAGCCCCAGCACTGCCCGGCCTCAGATCCCGCTTCCAGCCAGAGAAGTCCCTGAGCTTTGCTTGTGGCAGCGGGATTTCAGAGCACGGCTGCACTGTGACACCATGAGAAGTACCCATCTTGGCCCCACAAGCCGTGCCGAGGCGATGCGGTGCTGCATCGGGTTTGTTAGGCTGGGTGTTGGAGCAGACTTGTTAGGCTGGGCACTGTGCTCAGGTCTGGCTCAGCTGGGTTGCAGCTGGAGCCAGGCTGGCTGAGGGCTTGCCTGCATGAGCATCCCTGTCTGGCCATTGCCAGCATCCCTGACCACCACCAGCATCCCTGCATGGCCACCACCTGCATCCCTGTGTGGCCATCACCAGCATCCCTGCAGGACCATCACGATCATCCCTGCAGGATCATCACCAGNCATCACCAGCATCCCTGCAGGACCATCACCAGCATCCCTGTGTGGCAATCACCAGCATCCCTGCAGGACCATCACCAGCATCCCTGCAGGACCATCACCAGCATCCCTGATCTTTGCTAGCATCCCTGCCCAGCCATCACCAGCACCCCTGCGTGGCTGTCCCCTGCGTCCCTGGCTGCGGCAGGAGCACGGCCAGGACCTTCTCACGCCTGCCCATGGAGACTTGTCCCATGCTCAGAGAAGTGCCGCTGCCAACTACAAAACGTGCTTTTTGAAGGAGGTACACTCCCGCTCACCTTCCACCCCCATACTCCCCACAACCACCATCGTGCTCCTCACCAGGTCCCTCCAGCCCCCCCGGCATGGCGGCACAGCAAACCATTAGCATCATCATCGTGATTATTGCGAGCTTATGGGACAAGCTCCGCAATTTCCCCCCGTCTCTTGCTTTCTGTCTCCTCTCTCCTGTAAGCCGAGCATCAGGGTCTTGCTGTCACTTCCCGCGCTGACAGGACGGAGCACGCTCTGGGGGACCGCCGTCCGCCGAGGACAGCCACATTACCCTCTGCCCCGCGCCATCTGCTCCCAGCCGAGCACATCAAGACGGCACCAGCAGAGCTCCCTGCCTCCCAGGCCAGCGGGGATTTCCTGGGCCAGCGAGACCAGTTAAAAGGATGCTGTCCTTTGCTTAAGGACTCTTCCCCCTCACACTGCCTTCCAACAGCGCCATTTCCAAAGCTGGCACTGCACCAAGGGCCTGTGGCAAAGGGTGTGCCCGTCTCCTCAGGGTTCCTGATGTGGGTCTCTAAGCCCTCCCAGCCCCTGCAGACAGCGCTGCTGCCGGTGTCTTGCTCCATCCCTCCTGGTTGCCCCGGCTTTTTCTGCTCCGTTCTGCAGGTTGCCATCTCCAGCGGGCTGCAGACCAGGCTGCTCCTCACCCAGCAGCCTCTGAGCGCTTTGCCAGCGTGGGTACCTCCTTCAGGAAGAGCCGGGGCAACGGAGGTGATGGGGAGCATTTCTGAGTGGGGAACGGACCTCTCCCCCCATGGGATGACACCACCTTCCAAACCACGTTTCTGTCAACCCTCCTTTCCAGTCAGCAGCGCCCACAGCTCCCAGGGAGCTCCCAGTGCATCAGTGCAGGGACAGGAGGGATGCTGTGGAAGCGGTTCATCAAACAGTGGGTTCAACAACTGTGTGATCCTGCTTCCGAACCACCACCTCATCTTGTGTGATGTGGGGACAACCACTCTTCTATTGCCTTGGCCACCTCTCCTCAGGGCAGGGCTCTACGTGTCCAGCTTGGCCAAGAGCCCCAGGGAGAGGAGAGGAGCCCAGCAAGCCCAAAGCTTCACCTCATCCTCCTGCTACACCAGCCTTGACCCGGCTCTGCTGCCAGAGCTGCCTGGTCTAACTCTGGTTTTAAGAGGCCTGATGTGAGCTTGAAGCAGTGAGACATCTCACCTTGGGTGTGGTGAACCCCAAGAGCACCCCATCACCTCTCCCAAAGCCTTTCCCTTCCCTCCCGGCAGCACACGCTGGCAGGCTGAGCACAGCCGTGCCCGCGCCCAGATGCTCAGCACGGAGCCACAAACAGGATTTCCTTCCTCGCAGCCAGCTGATGAGAAGATTACGGTCTCTGCCACCACATCTCCGCCTCTGCTTGCCCGGGCCACCTCCGATCGGGCTCCTTTCATCAGACAAAGCAGCCAGCGGCAGAAGCCTCTGTCGCACGCGGCTCAGCCCCGGTGCTGCGGCGCAGCTGATGCTGCCGAGGCCGTGGGATTATTGTTTCCCTGACAGCAGCCGTCACCGCTACCTTTGGATTTGTTTCAAGATGCTCAGTGGGCATCTGTTCCGCGAAATGTTAAAGGCTCTGCTGAGCTGAATACTGAGCAGGCTCCTGCGCCGGCGGAGCTGGGGGTGGGCTGCACTTCACTGGAGTTCCAGAGAATTATATATATATCTCTATATAATCATGGAGTCAAAGGATGGTTTGGGTTGGAAGGGACCCAGAAGATCATGGAGTCCAACTGTTCCCCCAGCACTGCCAGGGCACCACTAACCCCTGGCCCTCAGCACCACATCTCCACGGCTTGGAAAGCCCTCCAGGGATGGGGATTCCACCACTGCCCTGCCCAGCCTGGGACAGTGCCACAAATACATCTCTATCTGTATCTATACCTACAAAACAGGCAGCAGGCTGGCTCAAGTGGCTTCAAGCAGCGAGAAGCTGCCCAGATCTGCCCGTTCAGCACCTTACAGCAAGCTGGGGACATCTCCATCAGGGTACCACACCACGCTGACCCACAGCTCAGCCCGTGGAGACCACAGGCTGGCATGAACCATGCCATCAACCACCAGGCGCTGAGTGAAAGGCTTAAAAGACCTTTTCTACCAGTGTTTTAAGAATGAGGGTTTGGGGTAAGAGCTATTTATGGGGAAGGGTTGTCCATAGATATGAGACTCATGTCTTGGTTAAAGGGCAGTTAAACACCAGCAGCCGCTCACTCACCCTCCCCTGCCCCAGGGAACAGAGCAGAACTGGAGGGGTAAAGGCAATGAGAGTGTAGGTTGAGATAAAAAGAACTTAATAACTGAAATAAAATAAAATAATAATGCTAATATTCATAACAGAACGTACAAACGAGCGATGCACAAAGCCACTGCTCACCCCGCACTGACCCAGGCCCAGCCTGTTCCCTGCTAGTGATCCCAGAGGAGAAAATCCCAAAACTGCAATCCTGGATGGGCCCCAGCTTCCCGGCCAACGCTCATCTACACATGCTGAGCATGATGTTGTGTGATATGGAATATTCCATTGGCCAAGCTGGGTCTGTTGCCCTGGCCGTGCTCCCGCCCAGCTCCTGGGGCATCTGCACACTAACAAGACATGGGAAGCTGAGAAGTCCTTGATTTCTCAGCAACAGCTCAAAGCATCAGCATGTTATCAGCATTCTTCTCATACCAAATCCCACACTGAACCCAAAACACTGCACTATGTGAGCTACTCAGAAGAAAAATCAGCTCTATCCCAGCCAAAACCAGGACAAGTTCAGTGGCAAGGGCTGCTGGACTGTCTAGAGTCACAGAATCGTTTTGGCTGGAAGAGACCTTTAAGATCATCAAGTCCAACCATTCACTTTGACCCACGCCTTGCCCAGACGAGCTCTATGCGAAGCTGGCACGCTGCTATGGAGAACCTATTTCCAAACTCAAAACCCAGAGATTTCTGCAATGAGGTCCTTCAAGTTGCAAAATCCTTGTTGTGAAGATGAAAGGGCCCTCGTGGTTCTGCCCTTAGGTTGAGCTCCTTCTTGCAGAGCAGAGAGATCTCCCAGTGACTAATGCGGAGCCTGAGCTGCTCTCCAGGACGTGCTCAACCTCTTTGCTCCCAAGAGCAGAACTGCCCTGGAGCTCCTCTGCCAACACCCTCACCCATGGGTCAGCTTGTTCCTGGCAAACATGGCAACGTTTCTACATCAAAGGTGTCGTAAGCAAATATTTGAACTAACTATTGACCAACAGAACACTCTGGCTGGAGGAATGAAATGCTGAGCAGCTTGGAGAAGCTCTGAGGTAGCAGAAGTGAGTAGGAAAAACCTGGTGCAAGTCGAGGCTGTTTCCTCTCTCGTCCTATTGCTTGTTCTCTGGGAGAAGAGCCCAACCCCACCTGGCTCCAACCTCCTGTCAGGGAGTTGTGCAGAGCCAGAAGGTCTCCCCTGAGCCTCCTTTTCTCCAGGCTCAACACCCCCAGCTCCCTCAGCTGCTCCTCACCACACTCCTGCTCTAGACCCTTCCCCAGCTTCGTTGCCCTTCTCTGGCCACGCTCCCGCCCCTCAATGTCCTTCTTGGAGTGAGGGGCTCAAACCTGACCCCAGGATTTGAGGTTGAGCCTCCCCTTTTTTTTTTCCCCGAACTCCAGGAGGAATCTCCTGCTGTCAGCTGCTCTCCTGGCACAACAACCCCTCATTTCCAGAGAACGGAGTCGGATCGAGGTGCTCACCCTCCTGGATTCCTCTGCTTTGCCTGTACCCGGAGAATTGCAGCTCTGGTGCTGGGGGGACGGGCAGGCTCCCAGCTGGCAGCCCCCCGGGAAGCTGCCAGGGAGGCCCTTGGAATAATCAGTCTTTGCCCTTCTCCAGTGCCTTTCAGCCGAGGATCTCCAAGCACAGCGATCCGGAGGGTAATTAGGCAGAAAGGGGAACATCTGGCAGGACAGCATCGGGATGCGAAGCGGCCTCGCTGGATGCCCACAGTGGGCAGGAGGTTGTGCATCCATCTCTGCTCTACCCTGGGATTAACTCTTACCTGTCTCCTGCTTCCCTAAAATGGGTGTTGATGCTCCTGCTCCATCCCCGGCCGAGGCAGAGCTCACCCTCCAGCCACGAGACACACATCGGGGACTAAGACAGTGATTTATTTCCCAGGCAGGATTGGTCCAGCAGCTGTGGCCCCATGGCTGGCAGGCAGGTCCTCCTGCCTTTGAGCACAGCTTTTCACCCCTGCAGATCAAGTCCATCCGGAGCTGTTACACACGGACCAGCAGCAGCCCAGAGAAATGCTCTGTCCCAGCCTCAACACCAAGTTTACAGCTTTGGAAGCCTGCAGCAACGAGCTCCACATGACCATCACCCCTCAGGTGGATGAGCACTCCTTTCATAGAATCATCAAGGTTGAAAAAGACCTCCAAGATCATCAAGTCCAACTGTCAACCCAACACTACCGTGACCACTAAACCATGTCCCAAAGTGCCACGTCTAGAGGTTTTTTTAACACTTCCAGGGATGGTGACCCCACCAGTGCCCTGGGCAGCCTGGTCCAGCACCTTACTGGTCCCCTGAACCCATGGGAATGATTTGTTTGTAGGTAACACAGACACAGTGGGACCGGGAAGCTGTGGATCGTGGTGTGGCAGTGGCTGTCCTGTGGTCACTCTGCCCACCTTCCCATCCCTCTGGGCACAGGCTCCCAACCCCAAGCCTGATGCTCAAAGAAACATTTTCTTCTAACTGCCAGAGGCTCCTGAGCTTGAGCAAAGCCATGGGAGGAGATGTGGAGTGGACTAATGGTTAGAAGGCGAGTGCTAACGGCCGTCTGTAGGAATTAGAGAATCCATCCCCTCTGTGGCCAAGTGTCCACCTTGATGGGCAGAGGGACAGGAGGCCGGGCAATACATCCCCATTATGGACACAGACCTTCCCCCGCCCCCACGGCATGAAACCCGCGTCAATAGATCCCCCATCTGCTCACATACATCACGCACTTCACTCCAGTTTATTAGCTGGAATAAATCATAAATATTTCATTATAGATCAACGACGCTCGACTCCGGGAAGGCGCAATCCATCACCTCGACACTCCCCGCGACCTGCCGCCACGCAATAAGCTTTCCAGTCTATTAAACAAGATTGATACAGTGTGCTGGGATGGACTAGGGGAATTTATTCGTGGAGCGCTGGGAGAAGGAGGGCACGGAACACGTGTGCGGAGCTGCTCCCATTAGCCCCTTGGACCTGGCAGCCCAGGCAGAAAGCCCCAGAGTCCTCCTCCCAGTGTGGCTGCCGTGGTTAGAAGATAGCATCATAGAATCATTCAGGTTGGAAAAGACCTCTGGGATCATCAAGTCCAACCTTCATTGAACATCTCCCTGATTCCCAGACCATGCCCCAAAGTGCCACATCTACCTGTTTTTTGAACCCCTCCAGGGATGGGGACTCCACCACTGCCCTGCCCAGCCTGGCACAGCCCTTCACAGCCCTTGCCACTAAGAAATTCTTCCTCAGCTCCAACCTCAACCTCCCCTGGTGCAACTTGAGACCATTTCCTCTTGTTGCTTGTTCCTTGGGAGAAGAGCCCAACCCCACCTGGCTCCAACCTCCTTGCAGGGAGTTGTGCAGAGCCAGAAGGTCTCCCCTGAGCCTCCTTTTCTCCAGGCTCAACACTCCCAGGTCCCTCAGCTGCTCCTCACCACACTCCTGCTCTAGACCCTTCCCCAGCTTCGTTGCCCTTCTCTGGCCACGCTGCAGCCCCTCAAGGTCCTTCTTGGAGTGAGGGGCCCAAAATTGATCCCAGAATTCAAGGTTGGGCCTCCCCAGTGCCCAGTCGAGGGGGACAATCCCTGCCCTGGTCCTGCTGCCCACACAATCCTGGGTGTGCAAGTGGCTGGTGAGTTCCCGAGCCCTGATGGATGCTCAGGAAGATGCTGACCTGCTAATCTGGAGCCTCTCTGCGTTGTGCTGCTGGGATTGATTAGAGGCTGGTGAAGGGGTTGCCGCGGCCTCGGCAGCGGTGATGTATGTCTACACATCTATTTAATGAAATGCTAAATGATGGCCTAAATAACAGAAGCAACTTTAGCTTGATTTATTGCACGGAGAAGAATAACGTTTGTCAGCGCTGTCAGCCATCTTGGCTAAGAACAGAGGTTACGAGCACAAATTGTAGCTAATTAACAGTAATTAGCACTTCTGGAATCCTGGATTCAGGCTCCTTTGCAGAGGCCGATTGTGCCTCTGTACATGTCCAGGTCTCTTGCCCGGGATGCTGAAGGCTCGTCACCTCTCCCTGCTCACCCTCCGTCCACCCCAGCACTTCAGCAAGCCAGGCCGCTCTGCAGGCTTGGCTCCATCCTCATCTGCTCCCTGTGTCCTGATTGCCGGAAACACAGCAGGAAACCCCTGAGTTCCTCCAGCAGCCTCCCAGCATCAAAGTTAACCAGAGCTGACCCCTGATCTCATCCTTTCTGCACATTCTTGGATCCTCTTTTGAATTACAAGGGGACCCAAAGAAATTCCTGTCCATTCCTCATCCAAGGCATGAAGCTGAAATCTCAAACTTCAGCGTTTTGGACACCTCTTCCACCCAGCGCAGACCATGATGGAGAACTCCTGAAGACCAGCTCGCTGCTGTCTCCAGAGCCTCTGGAGTGGCTCTTCAGAGCTACTCAGGTCCATCTACCCTCACCTGGTCGCTTGGACAAGCAAAAGGCCTTCCCTGGGCTCATGAAAGATGATGACCAAAAATAAATGGGCTGCTTCTGCTGGGACACGGGGCTGCTCCGAGGCACCGCTCCCGCTGCCGAGGGTTCGGTTTGCGCCGCAATCATTAATAAAGCATCAAAGGCTCCTGAGGGGAAGAGCTTGAAACTTCTTCAAAAAACACATGAATATTCATAATGCACCAATTATTCATGAGGAAACCATCTCCCCTCCCCAGCGACTTCCAGGGCTCCCGTTTGCTCATTTGCCCTTCCCAGTGACCAGGCCCTGCCCAGCAAAGCCACCGGCATCAGCAGCTGCAACCCAGAGATACGTTCCTGTGGTTGAGAACACTCGGCACTGCGGAGGCCACCTCTCAAATCCTGGGGTCAGTTTTGGGCTCGTCACTCCAAGAAGGACCTTGAGGGGCTGGAGCGTGGCCAGGGAAGGGCAACAAAGCTGGGGAAGGGTCTAGAGCACAAGTGTGGTGAGGAGCGGCTGAGGGACCTGGGGGTGTTGAGCCTGGAGCAAAGGAGGCTCAGGGGAGACCTTCTGGCTCTGCACAACTCCCTGAAGGGAGGTTGGAGCCAGGTGGGGTTGGGCTTTTCTCCCAAGGAAGAACCAACAGGACAAGAGGAAATGGCCTCAAGTTGCGCCAGGGGAGGTTGAGGTTGGAGATGAGGAAGAATTTCTTAGTGGCAAGGGCTGTGAAGGGCTGTGCCAGGCGGGGCAGGGCAGAGGGGGAGTCCCCATCCCTGGAGGGGTTTCCAAGCCGTGGAGATGTGGTGCTGAGGGCCAGGGGTCAGTGGTGCCCTGGCAGCGCTGGGTTAACAGTTGGACTTGATGATCTTAAAGGTCTTATCAAACCAAAGAGGCAGGGCAGCTCAGAGAAGAGCCAGCTGCTCTCCTTGCAGGTCCCACCAATGAGTGCACGGTGTCAGAGAGCCTGACGAGCCTCAGTGCTGATGCTCTGCAGGGGGGGTGATGGATTTCCCAGCAAACCCCATCCCAGAGCCTCCTTAAAGTCCAAAGTAAGCTCTGCTTAAACCCCCAGGAAGGAGTGAGACCTTCACCACCTGGTCAGACGGAGGGGGCTGGATGAGGCCTCTTGCTCTCCAGCTCCAGGCTGTGCAGCATGGCGAGGTTTGCTCTTGCCTTCACTGCAGATTGCCCAGCGACGGTGGCAGCCCTGGAGGGAGGTGAGGATACCCAAAGACTCCGATATAACAAGGATGATCCTGGTTGCTCCCACGGCTCCTCCTGAAACAATATCCAAGAGTAGTAGGTGGCTGTCATGCTCTGCGGGCCACCATCCGCCGAGGCAGAGCAAGATTTCGACGCTGCTCCAGCCTCCTACCTGCGTGAAATCTGGAGGTAATTTAATGGCTCACGAGAAAGGAAATAAATCTATTAGTACGGCATGGCTGTTTGTTTACGCATCTTGCCATGAACATCACCACGAGCGGCGGCAGCAGCAGGTGTATGTGCAAGCACCATTTATTTACATAATAAAATTGCCAAGGAGATTTGTAGCTCAGGGGCATCGCTGCCTCTCCCTGCGCGTCTCCAGCTCCCCTCAGCGCTAACGGCAGGCGCGGCGCGCGCGGGGAGCAGACCTTCCAGCCGCCCCGATGGCTGCACTTGAGATGGAGATGTCTCAAGGTGTCGGTTCCTCTCCCCCGGCTTGGTCAAGGGATGGCAATTGCATCGTGGCTTCGAGCTGCTTTGCAGTCTGCGGGTCTGCTGCGAGCTGCCTGCTCCTGGGAAAGAGGGGGCTAAGCCATTGACTCCCCACTCCCAAAACTTCTCCAAAGACCCCTGGAGCAAGCGCTGAGGAGCTCTTCATCCTTCCCCCAAACCAGAGGCTCCTGGGACTTGTGATTCCTGAGCAGCAAAAAGCACATTCATGCTTCTCTCCCTGGCTGCCCCTGCAGCTGGATGGGGAAATATTCTAATGCAAAAAACTTGTATAATTATGGATAATTGCAAGGAGAAAAAAAACAACTATTGGCTTTCAGGCAGAAGAAATAAAACCTCTCTTCCCAGGTCCTTCCGTTAAAAGTGGCGAAAGGCAGCTGTGGGCACCCAAGGGGTCCCAATCTTTATGCCTCAGAACCTTTTGTTTTCACAACAGCAGCACCCTTTATCTGTACCCACGCAACACGTGTCTATGGCTGGAGTTACCCACCACTACTTCTCCTCAAAGGTCTGCATGTGGGACATTGTTCTTGCAGACTCCTCATAGCAAGCTCTGATAACTTAGTTTCCAGCATACCATGAATAATATAGAATCATAGAATGGTTTGGGTGGGAAGGGGCCTCTAAAGGCCATCTAGTCCGAGCTCCCTGCAATAAGCAGGGACATCTCCAACTAGGTCAGTTACATACCGATGGATAGTTCTCGTGTCCAGTCTCTGGATGAGCGTGCAAAGATGATCAACGGTTGGACTTGATGATCTTAAAGGTCTTTTCCAACCCAAACAATTCTGATTTGTGCTCAAAAAATGAGCAGATGTAGCACTTCAGGACATGGTCAGGGAGACGCTGGGATGAAGGTTGGACTTGATGATTCTAGAGGTCTTTTCCAACCTGAATGATTCTATGGTTGTAAAACAACTATCTGCATCCAGCAAGAGGGAAAAGAGAAGCATTAAAAAACCCAGCCCCTAACGCACAAGCCAAGCCTGGAATGAATTCCTGTCATGCACCAGGGAAGTCTGTTTGTATTCGGCACGCAGCGGCTCGGAGCCTGCTGTCAGAGCCACGCTGGGAGAAAGGGCAAAGCCCCGCCGAGATGAAAGAGCATCAAGCACTGGTACAGCCTCCCCTGGCATTCACACCTGGAAAAAACCCCAGCCCTCAAGGGCAGCTCACAAAGAGCCGTGCTAATGAGGGCTCCCCACCACGCCGCGTGGCTGGGGAGATGGAGCGGAGCCCGCAACGCTGGCAGCGTCTCCAGGAACTGCCGAGGAGAGAGCTGCTGATGAGACAAGGCTGATCTCAAGCCAGTCATAGAATCACAGAATCGTTTAGGTTGGAAAAGACCTCTAGGATCACCAAGTCCAACCTTCACCCAACAGCTCCCTGACTGCTAGACCATGTCCCAAAGCGCCACATCTACTCAGTTTTTGAACCCCTCCATTGCAGGTGAGGTTGGCCCCGGCTCTGAGCAACCTGCTCTAGTTGCAGATGTCCCTGCTACCTCCAGGGGGATGGAAATAAATGACCTTGAAAGATCCCTTCCCACCCAAACCACTCCATGATTCTATGTTCCAAGTAGAAAAATGCCCAGGAAACTACAGGACAGGAAAAACGCAGGTTATTTTTGGTGCAGTTTACATGAAAATAGGCTAGAACCCCATCCAGTCATGGGACTGCACCACTGAAGTTGTGGTGGACATATGAGGTGGGCTCCTGGTTGTGTACCAAAGCCTGAAGCCTTGGGTTCTGCACATGATGTCAAGGTCTGCACCAGCAGGAGGATTTCTGATGCCTGCTCCTCCTGCCTACACTGATCAGGGTGGGCAGAAGGTGGGCCCAGAACATACAAGTATCTGGTGGCTTCCTTCTTTGTCAACTGCAAAGCTCACCCCGTCCTCGGCACCATTTCACATTCTGTCACAGACACGGGGGGTTCTAGGTGAACCCGAAGGGCTGGTTTAAGGCTGGCGGTGCTACTGGCACCTCTCCGACACCCACAGAAGAACAGAGCTGGCAGCTTCATCTGCAGACACATTAGAGGAGCTTGGAAAGCATCATCTACCACATCCCTTCCAAACCTTCTCCCACCCCCTGTGAGATGGGCTTCCCAGCATGCCCAAAAGGCCAGCAGGTTTTGGCTAGCAAACACAAAGGCCCATCTCCATGCTATTGTTTCAGGGCCTTGGGGTTGCTGCATATGGTCCCTGCTCCAGCCTTGGCTTGGGCTGGTGTCAGACCCCCTGACATGACATATGCCAGCAGACAAAGTGCTGGGCGCCAGCTTTCAGCCGGGAGAGGACAGCACCAAATGGAGTCACACAAACCCAGACCCTTGGCAGAGCTGCTGTGCCTCATTTCTGGGCACGCTCTGCATGACCAGGAGCTTCTCCAACCCTTCAGCGCATGGCAGACCTGAAGGACAAGCACCAGATGAAGCCTTCTCAGCCTGGAGAGGCTGCACCCCCTGCTCCGAGGGTGCCGTGGAAAACAGCAGATAAACCAGCCAAGCCTTTGAAGGTTTCTGCAAACCAGGCAGCCAGGACTTTGTAGGTTCACTCATCATTAGCAGGAACTCATGGGTGACTGATACGACACAAGCAGGCGGGGCGGAGGGAGGCCCCCCCGCTGCCTCCAGCCAGAATTACTGCAGATGGGTTTGCCCAAAGGAGACGCCGAAAAGAAAATGGGTAAGTAAAAATGAAAAACGCTCTTTTTTTTTTTTCTTCTTTCACATTAGCATTTAAATATTTCTAGAAATCCCTGCAGACAACAAGATGAAAAAGAAAACTCCGAGACTAATAAATAAGTAAATGCTCCAAGGTGTGGCAGCACAGCCGAACGCCGCTGCCACTCGGCCGGCGCAGCTTTGCCACGCACGGCTCAAAATCAGAATTGTTACAATAAAACCACCAGACGAAAGCCCTCTGCTCTGGCTCCTGCCCTCCGCGGAGGAGCCGAGGGAGCAGTTACACCCCAGCCGAAGAGAGCACTACCTCTTCTCTTCCATGCCATGACCTGACCAGATCTCCGGTGAGAATCATAGAATCATTGAATGTTAGGGGTTGGAAGGGACCTCTGGAGATCATCGAGTCCAACCCCCCTGCCAAACAGGACCAGAGAATCTAGGGCAGGTTACACAGGAACGCATCCAGATGGGTCTTGAAAGTCTCCAGAGAAGGAGCCTCCACAACCTCTCTGGGGAGCCCGTTCCAGTGCTCTGGAACCCTCACAGTCAAGAAGCTCCTCCTCATGTTGAGGTGGAACTTCCTGTGCTCTCGCTTGCATCCACTGCCCCTTGTCCTATGGCAGGGCACAAGTGAGAAGAGGTTGCCCCTTTCTTCTTGACCGCCAGCCCTCATCTATTGATCCACATTCATTAGATCCCCTCTCAGTCTTCTCTTCTCCAGACTAAAAGCCCCAGGTCTCTCAACCTTTCCTCACAAGGCAGGTGTTCCAGTCCCCTCATCACCCTCGTAGCCTCCCCTGGACTCTTTCCAGTAGATCTCTGTCCCTCTTGAACTGGGGAGCCCAGAACTGAACGCAGGACTCCAGGTGAGGTCTCACCAGGGCAGAGCAGAGGGGGAGGAGGACCTCCCTCCATCTGCTGGACACACTCCTGGGAGACCATTGGCTTTCTTGGCCACAAGGGCACATTGCTGTCCCGTGGATAACTTGTTGTCCACCAGGACTCCACAGTCCTTCTCCACGGAGCTGCTCTCTAGCAGATTGCCTCCCAATCTGTACTGGTGCGGAAGAATTATTAAACAAAGAATTATTAAACAAAGCAAAGATAATGATGGGGGGCTGTTGACTAAGAGAGGCAGCGGTGGGACACGGGGAAAGATATCTGCCTTAAATTGTTTGCTCACATATCCAGCAGCCCGTATTTTTGCTTACGGCATAAAACCATTAGGCGTAAGTAAATATGCTCTCGATTGTCTAGAGCGAAACCCAGAGGGATGGCTCTCGCTGAAAGTGAAGAGCCTCTCAAAGCCAGAGATGTTCAGCTCTTCATCAAGCACTGCTAGAACCCAAGGAGATACCCAACAAACCCCTCAGTGCTTCATGGTGCCCGGTCTTGGATCCTGCTCGAAGGGATCCCTCGCTCTGCTGTGCTGCAGAGGAAGGAAAGCAGGCTGCTGGTTCCGCCTCGTCCTACGAGCTGGAATCCATTCGTGCCACTCCCCGGCCCTGCTCCGCTCGCGGCTGAGCTGGGTTATGTAAATCGAACACCAGAAACCGTTCAGCAAGCTGAGCAGATTGTGTGGGCACCAGCAGAGTGCCTCAAGGAACGGGAAACCTGGTCAACGAGCAGGAAGGGAAAGCTGAGGACACAGAGTATGGCAGGAACGTGATAGATGGCCAGAGGTGGAAGGAAGGTCTAGTTTCAACAGATCTCTTGCACTGGGCAGCTCTGGCAACAGGCAGGTGTCAGGAGTGAAGATAACCCCCATCACCACCCAAGCTTGAAGAACAGGCATCACCACAGTCATGAAGCAGCCTTTCCCACTGTATGCTGCTCTAGAAGCCCACCAGAATCACAGAATCATAGGAACATGGAATGTCCTGAGTCGGAAGGGACCTTTCAGGGTCATCTAGTTCAATCGCCCTGTAGTGAGCAAGGACATCTGCAACTAAAGTAGGTTCAACCCATCCAACCTCACCTGGAATGGCTCCAGGGATGTGGCATCACCCTCAGCTGCTCCTCACCACACTTGCGCTCTAGACCCTTCCCCAGCTTCGTTGCCCTTCTCTGGCCACGCTCCAGCCCCTCAAGGTCCTTCTTGGAGTGAGAGGCCCCAAACCAACCCCACAATTCAAGGTGCAGCCTCCCCACGGTCCTGTCCTCTGCATGATCACTCTGGGACCTCACTCAGCTGATTTGATACTGACCTTTCCCTACGGGATTTTAAATTTTGCGCTGAAGGACACACGCTATTTACCCAGCAGTAAGCAGCCACTTGAAAGAGCACCTTGCCAATGATCCAACGGGATCTGCCAAAGTACCAAAGAAAGACAATTGTTCAGCCAATTTCTTTACCACATCCTGAGCAAAATCCTTCACTTCCCCTCTTGACCCACTTGCCGGCTTGCAGTTCTCCTGCTAGATCTCCTGACAGGCTTGTGGAGCTCACCTTGACTTCTCTACAACACAATCCAGCTGGAGCTGCAGCCAGGACTCCTCCATTCATCCCTGGGATGGCAAGGAAGGAGTCGTCCTGGTGATCAGGGCCTGACCAAGCTCCTCTCCCTTCAGCGCTGCTGTTGCACGTCTTGAGAGGTGAAAACAAATCAAGACAGAGAGGGAACAGCTTGGATTTTGGAGATACGGATGCCTGCTGTTCCCAGAGACTCTCAGCTGGGGTGCAGTTGCTCCACGCCTCTGGAAATTGGACTCCGTGTAGCAGAGGTTCTCAAACGAGTACAGGCTTGGCATCCAAGATGTTTGATACAACTAGAGCAGAGCTTTGTAGAAAGTAAACAGATTCTGTGCCAGGAGCTGCTCTCATTTACAGCTACAAAAATCCCAAGTCACTCTCGGAACTGCTGAAGACATCGGCCTCGCGAGCAGTCAGGGGAACACAGGGCTTTGCTTCGCTGTGTCCTGATGACCCCAAGCCACTGGGCAAACCTGCAGTATTGTCTCCTCAAGGAGAAAGAATAAGCATGGAAGCAGAAAAAGTGGATTCTCTCCCTGCAGCGTTAGAATCATAGAATCACTTAGGCTGGAAAAGACCTCTAGGATCATCTAGTCCAACCTTCATCCGACATCTCCCTGACCACTAAACTATGTCCCAAAGCACCACATCTACTCATTTTTTTAACACCTCCAGGGATGGTGACTCCAGCACTTCCCTGGCCAGCCTGTTCCAGTGGCTGACCACCCTTTCAGAAGAGTGTGTATAAGGAACATCTTGAGATTATAAAGGAATTTTCATATGCAGCTGATATATTAGACACCATCTTTATGGTTTTTGTTCTAGAAACACCTCATCGGTGAGGGCTGGGGGGGAACATGGTCTGGCTTCACCAGAGAGGCTGCCTGGCAGGTGCCTGCAGCCTCTGCTCCCATCCTGTGAAGATCCAGTGGGATATCCTTCCTCAAGCAGCACATAGAGCTGTGTTCGAGGCGTTCTTGGACTAGATGATCTTTTGAGGTCCCTTCCAATTCCCAACATTCTGTGCTTGGCATTTTTTGGGGTGTCCTTTCACATCCTTCATTTGTGGGAATACAGGCCCAAGCTCTAAGGAAGCAGGGGAGCACTGCCACCCTGCCCCAACTCAGGAGCTTAAGCTATGACAGACCCAAAAAGGAGCTCCCTCCTCCAGCCCAGCCTTGGAGAAAGCCGAGCACCTCATCCTTGAGCTTGCCAACCCAGTAAGTCACATCATCTGCAGCATACTGTAATTACGGCATCGTTTCCTTAAAAATAGAATTTGCATTAACTGGATTTGCGACTAGGAAAGGCACCGCAAACAAACAGAAAACCTGCAGATTAGGATGCTAATTAGATGCATTTCTATTTATAATCTGCCTTGATCAGGCTAAAGCGGTTTCTGTTTCAGGTGTCAGTGCTACACCCACGAGTACAAGCGATTCCCTGGCGAGGAAACACCTGCTTGTCTCCAGGGAAAAAGCCTGTGCCGGAGGGACGGGGTGAGCATCGCTCGCTGCTTCTCCTGCCCCTTCTCCTTGGAGACCAGCCCGAGAGTATGAAGGGGTTGGGTCTGGCCAAGGATGACCTGCCCAGGGCATTTCCTTCAAATGTCCCATTTCTCTGCGCTGGAAAACTGTCGGCAGCTTTGCCTGTTCCATCTAAAGTGGTGGGATGGAAATCTCCAAAGAGCCGGGGCCAGGAATGGGAAGGATCTGCGGCTGGTGCCAGCAGAGTTAGCCAGCCATGGGGTGGACAGATGGACACCTGGAGGCCCCTGAAACCAGCCTCCAAGAGTCACTGAGCATCTTCCTAGGATGCTCCTGGCTAAGCCAAGGCTCGTCCTTGGTGCCCGAGCTTGTTGATCACAGTGGAAAGACCTGAGCTGAGAGAATGGCACATTCAGCAGTGCCGGCAGCCGCGCGGCACGCTGCCGACTGCCCAAGCTTGGCAACGTCTGAAAGCCTGCCAGAAATGACGGGTGCTTCTCATTTCTCCTGATGATGTCTTATTCCAGATTAAGGCCTTTCTTTTCTTTCCCGGAGCTCCCTCTTTCACAGCAGAACATCCAGGAGGAATAAAGACGTGGCAAGTCCACCTTGTTCTCCTTCTAAAGGCACATGAGGAGTCTTCTGGGCCACAGGGATTATCGTTAAGGGGAGCCTGGGGGGGCTGCGACCTGCGTGGAAGAATCTACTCAGTGATAAACCAGGACTTAACAGCTACGAGGTTGGGTTTTTTAAATGCAGCTTCAAGAAAGGAACTTACAAGATATGAGTCATCATTTTGAAACGGGCATCAAACAAGTTAAATAACTCTCACTTTCTTAACAACATATTAATCAAAGGGCATTGATTCTTGAGTCAGATTCCACTACCAACAGGCTTTCTATCTTCTCCATCCTGATGCATGCATTAAGAGAGTTTTATTCTGACAGATACAATATAGCAATCAATAAAATCTTATTATATGGAGCTGAGATACATGGATTTGTTGCAGGATTTATGCGCTACTTTCAAACCCGGTGCTATTTCATGTCTCAGCCTTAACCTGTAATTGAAAATAAATCTCCCTGAATACACCAGATTCTAATTTTCTGGCTGTGTGGGCAAATGTGAATGGAAGCTGGCCTTCCCTCGGGGAGAAGTCTGCTTTCTGATCCTATCACTCCCTCTGTGCACATCATTGTGCTGCTGGATTCCTCTGGAGAACGCACCCTGCCCAGGCAAGCGCCCGGGCACCGCGCTCCGCAACACCACCACACTCCTGGAGCCTCTGGCCCATCCTCATGCCTCCAAAGCTGCTCGCTGCCCGACCATCAGGGGTTGATAACGTGCCCTGACAGTGCCAGATCCTGGGTGACACGAGCATCGCAGGGCTGGGATGGATCAGTAAAGATCAGGGAGTGGGATGACCAGAGAAGCTGGTGTTTCATGGGATCATAGAGTGGTCTGAGTGGGAAGGGACCTTTGAAGGTCATCTAGTGCAACCCCTCTGCAAGGAGCAGGGACATCTGCAACCAGAGCAGGTTGCTCAGAGCCCCGGCCAACTGACCTTGAAGGCTTGCAGGGATGCGGCATCTCTGGGGAGACCTTCTGGTGGCCTTTCAATGCTTCAAGGGGCCTGTCAGAAAGATGGGGAGAGACTTTTGAGCAGGGCCTGTTGGGACAGGACAAGGGGGGATGGTTTGAAACTAAAAGAGGGAGATTGAGACTAGAGAGAAGGAAGGAATTGTTGGTGCTGAGGGTGGTGAGAGCCTGGCGCAGGTTGCCCAGAGAGGTGGTGGCTGCCCCATCCCTGGCACCATTGCAGGTGAGGTTGGCCGGGGCTCTGAGCAACCTGCTCTAGTTGCAGATGTCCCTGCTCCCTGCAGGGGGGTTGGACCAGAGACCAGATGAGCTTGAAAGGTCTCTTCCCACCCAAACCACTCTATGATTCCGTGATTCTATGATCTACCACTTCTCCATTCCCGTGTTTCACCAGCCTCACTATGAAAAATTTCTTCCCTATTTTTTTCTTCCACCCTTCCTGCTCAGCAGCACACGAGTGAGCTCGGCGAGTGCCCCTCGCCTCGCAGGGCGCAGGACAGCTGGGGAGGTACCGCAGCTATGACAGGAGACAGACGGCCGTAGGCATTTTTCCTTCGGGTTTGTCTCGGTCTCGGAGGGCTTGGTGCTGCTTAGATGTATGACAGCAGGTGGATACCCAGCAGTCTCCTTGGAAAAGGCTGGAGGGGACTTTGATCTAAGCAGCTCTGTCAACAGCGTTAATACAATAAAAATAATCAAATTCACTCAGATGGAAATGAGAGAGATGGAGAGATCGGCAGAGAACTGCACAGAGGAAGAGGATGGGGGCAACAGTAAATCACCTCCGCAACACCACGAGTTTGGATGCTCCTCAAAAGAGCCATGATCTTGAATTCATCAAAAAGCCACCGCAGCATCGTGCCCTTCTGTCTGCTTTTTGATACCCATCACACACACACACACATCCTCGTTCCTCCTCTCACTGGAGGCACAGAAGGGGCACGTTTGCCCGCACAGCCCCCCGCACGGCGCACACACGGCGTTTGTCTCTTGTCCCGGGGGTTAACAAATGCGGGCTTGGAGTTGTTGCACTAAATCCTGTTTTTTTTTCCCCTAGAAACCGAGCAGCGAGCTGCGGGAGCAGGCTGCGGAGTCAGTGCTGGTGGCCACAGGCTGCACGGCTAGTTTTTGTCTCCTGTCACGGAGGGAAGGACCATCCCCAATGCCCAACATCAGGTTGCTTTCTATGGAAGACAGCTGCATGGGGGAAGAGGGGATTTGAATAAAGGAGCTGTCAATCAGAAAGGGAAACGAGCACTGCCATGTAAGCGTTGGCTCTTTTTTTGGTTCCTATACTGCCTGAAACCCCGCCGCGATAACCCGATTTGCAGGAAGAGCAGCCAGAAGCAGAGAACTAAGGAAATAAGTGACCTGCAGCTAGAAAAGACATAAAAACTCAAGGTTCTTTTGTGAGCCTTGCATTGCAGGAAGCAACCCCAAAAAGCCCCCGATGGAAGACTTCAGCAGGCACCTCGTGAGCTTTGAGCATCATCCCTCACCCTGGGAGCAGGTTTGGAAGGGAACCGGCACTCGGGGCCCTGAGCAGCAGTTCCAGGTTAACTCTGATCACAAACCCAAAGGAGGGAACGACCTCTGGTGACTGTTGGCTTTGGGCGTGTGAGCTCTGAGGATGGATACCTGGGTAGATCCCCGAAAGCAGGACGTGCCACATGGGGAGATGGCAGGGGAAGGGTATGCACAGAGCCCACGTTCGGTGCTTGGCGTGCAGAGACATCACACTGTCTACTGTTCAATCGTATGGCGAGTGCCAACCACGGGACATCCCTCCATGTGCGCCCCATCTCCATGCGGTGCCACCCCAGAGCAGTGTCCTCCTAGGGACAGGCTCCCAACAAGGTGCACCACATGCAACCCGCCGAGGTTCCCCTTGCAGTAATTACTCTCCATTTGCTGACCCGTTGGTTTTTTGGATCCCCACTCACAAGGACAGGTGAGTTCCCACACTGTCTCCAAGCCTACCCTCTCCAAACCTTGTCCCTGCACACTGAGGGACGTGGGGAACCTGGCCAGTGCCCGCCATCACATCACCATCACTTCAGGTGACCTGTAGGACACTTGGTGGGTTCCTCACTCGTCCGGCAGTGAGGGGAACGTTAGGACAGAGTCAGAAATCCCATCACCTGGGTTTTGGGAGCACTGTGCACATGGATTCAGGCTCACCTTTAAAACACTGACCTCTATGCCCCGCAAAGGGCAGATACAGTAGATTAAATTATTATTATTTACCTCTTTTGGATTCTGCCAGTAGAGTCCCCGCTCCGAAGTTCCCCACCGCTGCTCAGCGGAGGTAAATCACCCTCCAGATCCCAGCTGCTATGATGGACACAACCTCCTCAGCAGCCTGGGGCGGTTTTTTACCACCATTTGCCATCTCCGAGTGATGCCCAAAGGCGGTCACCGCAGCGGGGGCAGGCAGGGTGAGCGCCGGCCGATGGGACTCGCTCACGGCACCAGCAGCTAAATGAGGCTTGGGAAGAAAATAGCCCCATCGACCCGACACCCGCGAGAGACGGAGCAAGGGGTCAGGAGAGGAAGGAAAGGGGAAGGGGATGGGGAAGAGGGTGAAAAGCTGCTGTCCTCCCTCGGCAGCTCGCCCAGGGGGCTCAGCCAGGCTCGCCCAGCCCATCTCCACTCCTCACCCCTTCTTTCTAGCGCTGAGCTTTGCTCAGCTAGTGAAAGGGTTAAGTTTAATTTATACTGATTTCTATTTAATATCATTCTCTCCCCGTAGGAGCCGGCAGCTGTGAGCTGATTGTACTCTCTCATTATGCAGTCTGTATCACTAATGGCCTGTGACAAAGGCATGCCATCTTCCCGGCCTTACCCCCGAGAGCCAATTAAACACACATACTCCCTTCCTGTTTGCAGCGCATTACAATGAAATTAAACTGAATTTCAAAATCATTTTCTCCTAAAGACATCTCTTTGCAATAATTAATGCATGCTATTCCTTTGCATCTGAAATATTCATCAGGAGTGTTGACTACAAAAAAATTTTGAAGGCTGATTGCCCCGCACCCGGCGTCGCCTGATGATGCTCCAGTCCCTGCCTGCGGTACCCGCCCGGGATGGGGACCCACGGTGACACTGCTGGCAGCTTCAGGATAACAATAATCATAAATCACAGCTTCCTCAGGAACCGTAAATCAGAGAATCATGGAACTGTTTAGGTTGGAAGAGACCTTTAAGCTCATTGAGTCCAACCGTTCCCCCAGCACTGCCAGGGCACCACTAACCCCTGGCCCTCAGCACCACATCTCCACGGCTTGGAAACCCCATCCAGGGATGGGGACTCCACCACTGCCCTGCCCAGCCTGGCACAGCCCTTCACAACCTTTTTATGGAAGAAATCTGTCCTAATATTCAAAATTTTCACCTAATATCCATTTTTCCTAATATGCAACTTTACCCTAACATCCTAATATCCAATAAATATGATTACACAGAAGGCACCAGAAACCCAGCCTGACTCCTGACTCGATGGCACTGCTGACACACAGTAAAAGGAACCGGGAGACCAGAGCTGCACGGATGTTATGAGGCAGAAACGAGCCATTCCACCCTTTCACACTCACAAAATTAATTGGCGGTTGGGCTCGGTGCGGGCAAAGGCGCTGCCTGTATTTAGGCTTGGGTCCAGGCTTGATGGGACTCTGAGGAACCTGATCTAGTTAGAGATATCTCTGCTGACTGCAGGGGGTTGGACTAGATGACCTTGGAAGGTCCTTTCCAACCCAAACCATTCCATGATTCTATGATTTTACTCCCGGCCGGCAGCAGGGATGGCAGGAAGGTGGTGGGCACACTGAGATGCCAACCAGTGACCAACTGGGGCCAGAGCATGCCAGCCTGTCACACCACTGGTTTGGTATTTAATCTAAATGACGGAACGGTGCTGGAGAACAAGGACTTTTGACTGAGGAGGTTTCTGACCACTCCCCACGCACAGAACGGGAGGTGTAAGTTGAAGCACGGAACTTACTCATGGCCTGTTCCATCTACTCTGTTTGGGAAAGGTCTTCAGCCTGTCTGAAATCCTCCCAAATTTGTTATCCCACGTGATGGGCAGGATTAGCCGTGAGAGTTCTCCCCCAGGAACGTGCTGTCCCAGCCCCAGCAGCTTCAAGGACAGTTCTGAGGCATCTGCTGCTATCGCAGGATAACGGGATGGTTTTTCTGTTTGCAAATATTTGATAAAACCTAGCGAGGTTCACACAGGACCCGCCTGCGACTGGTGGTATTATTATTAGGCATTATCATCTGGTGAAATTTGATTTGAAAGCAGCAAATACCAGAGAGGTTCCCAGCCCTGGAAACATGTTATGTTTCAGAAACTTTTTCCCTCTCTCAAACATGAAAGAGAGAAACCAGAAAACCCAGAAATAGAAACATTTCGTTTGCATTTCATGTGAGAACAAAGTGAGCCTTGGTTTCAAAACAAAAGGTCTCTCTTGATTTGGAAGACTCAGACTTTTCCCTTTAAAACCCTGTTCTGGCCATTTCAGAGCCCCTTCCTGAACTGCCCCCGCACCGAAGACACCTGCAGTGATTTTTCCCCAGAAAGTTCAGCTTTCCATCAATTTGTATTTCCTGATAAATGCTGGTTCCTCAGAAAGCTCCCTCATGATGCCGGTGGCCAAGGCCAGGACCCCAGCCCACCGCAGGCAGCCGCGCTGCCTGTGTTTATGGCTTTGACCCTACACATCTTGTTGTTAAACACACCACCGTGACCAGAAGAACAAAGTCTCCATAGACACCTTGACAGCGATGAGAGGGGAGGCAGGATGGATCCAGCCAGTGAGGGATCCCCCCCGTTTCCCACATTCCCAAGGACTTCACATCCCCAGAAAACATTAAACACCAGCATATTATGCTTACACTCCCAAACACATTCCCATTTCTTGGCCAACGTGAGCGAAGCCTCTCCCAGAGCCTGGCGTTTGGAAGCACGTCCCCAGCCAAGCTGTGACCCCCATCTCCAAACCCCCACCCCAGTAGCCGGGGAGTGCTGGGGGCCAAATCGGAGCTGCTGCCCACCCCCTCCCCTCTCTGCCCTGCCAGACACTGCGGGAAAGTTGTCATGGTACCTGTTCTGAACCAGCCATCAGGTGTGAAGGCATCTGCGGTTTCTTTGGGTCTGTTCCAGTACTCGCGGAAGACGGAGGGTCCCTTCACCAGCAGCTCCCCTTCTTGCTCCTCCAGACCTGGTGTCACCTAGGACAAGGACATGGTGAATGCATCCTGGACAGTCATAGAATCCCAGAATCCCAGTATGGTGGGGGTTGGAAGGGACCTCTGGAGATCACCTTGTCCAACCTCCTGCTCCAGCAGGTGACCCAGAGCAGAGTGTCCAGGATCATGGAGAGGGAGAGGGAGAGGGAGAGGGANNNGGGGGGCAAGAGGGAGGGGGGGGGGGAGGGGGGGGGAGAGGGAGAGGGAGAGGGAGAGTCCTTTGTGCAAATGTGAGGGAAATACTCTTGGGAAAGGGTCAGTAAATACTCTTGGGAAAGGGATGGTCCTCTCTGATCCCTGTACAACTTGATGCAGCCTGGCTTCACAAGAGCTCTCTGCCCCCTCCTCCCACAACAGCATCCATCAGGCTCTGCCAGGGTCAGGTTCTCCCCCAGGAAACCATTTGGGAACTCCCCCATCCCCACTCCCTGTCCCAGGATCCCCAGCAGGTCTGGGGGGTGGGAGCTGGGGGGGGCATCAGCAGACAGCGAGTCATGCTTTGCAATCTCCAGACATCCCGATCAGGGCGCCCACCTGCTCAGGGAGCCCATCTCCCATCTCTCTGGGTGAAACTGCCCTTCTCCATGGTGGAGACTCCTGGATGGATGACAGCATATCCTTCAAAGACCCACACATCCCTGAGAACTCCGAGCGGATGGCTCAGCCATGGAAATAGCGTCCACAGGGGACACCGACCACCGACTGCAACGCTTGGCACTCGCAGCAACCCGTGGCTGGGCTGGCAGCGGTGAATCCCGGCCCTCCTTGGAGAAGGGACACACAGACCACTGTCCCACAGCAGCTGGGACAGCAGACCCTGGTCTGATGTTGAAGACACCACCACCACTCAGCCCAGACATACTAGACTTGCAGCCCTGCGAGGCTGGGGGAGGCAGGGGACAACGCACTCCCGTGACTGTGCCGTGCCAGTGTCTGCTCTGTTGATAGATAGAAATCTTCGCCTTCCCAAACTGTCAATCTAACACTTTTTCTTTTTTCCCGAGGAGGTGGCAGGAAACACCATCTGATTTGTTTGCAGGGACACGTGGCTCCTTTCAGGCTCACGGGAAGGCAATGGTTGTAGTGACAGCTCGGCACCCTGCGAACCTGCACGGGCAGGTTTTCTATGGCAACAAAACAAATATCCCCCTGTTACGGAAACTGGAGAATCGCAGGAAGGTCACAGGCTTGCCTGACGTGGCACGGTATCTCATCTGCCCCGTGCATACCTCGCATTGAAATTATCGGGCTGCCAGCAGGCGAAGAGGTGAGGAGGTAGAGAGGCAGGAACGTCGCATCGCTTGTGGGACTGTGTTAACCCAAACCCCTTTGCAGGGAAGATGACGGAATGGTGGGGGTTGGAAGGGACCTCTGGAGATCACCTCATTCAATCCCCTGCTCCAGCAGCTCACCCAGAGCAGGGGGCCCAGGATTGTGTCCAGGTGCCTTTGGAATCTCTCCAGAGAAGGAGACTCCACAACCTCCCTGGGCAGCCTGGGCCAGGCTCCCACACCCTCACACCAAACAAGTTTCTCCTCCTGCTCACATGGAACCTCCTGGGTTCCAGTTGGTGCCCGTTGCCCCTTGTCCTGTCACTGGGCACCACTGACAAGAGTCTGGCCCCATCCTCTTGCCCCCCATGGGCCCTTGAGCTCTTGCTCAGCATTGCTCAGATCCCCTCTGAGGCTTCTCTTGTGCAGCTCAGCAGCCCCAAGGCTCTCAGCCTTTCCTGGGCACAGAGATGCTCCAGGCCCCTCAGCATCTTCAGAGCCTCCATTGGACCCTCTCCAGTAGCTCCTTGTCTCTTGGAAGCCCAGAACTGGGCCAACCCTCCAGATGTGGCCTCACCAGGCCGGAGTAGATGGGCAGGAGAACGCCCCTTGACCTGCTGCCCACACTCTTCTTCACGCACCCCAAGAGAGCTTTGGCTTTCTTGGCCATGAGGGCCCATTGCTGGCTCATGGGCAACTTGTTTCCCAGCGCTCCCAGTCCTTCTCTGCAGAGCTGCTTCCCAGCAAGTCAACTCCTCACCTGCCTTAGTGCAGGGGGGTTATTCCTCCCCAGCAACAGGACCCTGCACTTGCCCTGGTTGAACTTCATGAGGTTCCTCTCCACCCAACTCTCCAGCCTGTCCAGGTCTTGCTGAATGGCAGCAGCCTTCTGGTGGATCAGCCAGTCCTGCCAGTTTAGTTTCATCAGCAAACTGGCTGAGGATCTGCTCTGTCCCTTCTTTCAGGTCACTGACGAATATGTTGAGCAAGACCGGACTGAACAAGGTGTGCAAAGCCACGGCTGGGATGGCAGACCTCTGTGAGAAGCACTTGTGCACGCTGCTCCGTGCCTTCGCAGAGAACCTCCTGGTAACGGGAACTCTGAGCCACTTTGTGCTCGAGCTGCTGCAACAGGGACAAGACACACCTGGGACCCCGCAAGGCAGCAGTGCCAGGAACGCAGCCCCAGGAGAACATGGTAATAGCAGAACCATTCCAGCGCCGGGCAGAATCCCAGCGCAGGGCCGGCTCCATGCGCAGCCTTTGATGGAAACAAAGCTCCTCTAATGGGAAATGCTTGGAAAGCTGCTTTTAGAGCTCAATTTTTAAGGAATTTCTTCCTGATGTCCTGTCTTGCAGGATGGGGTGACATGAAGATCTCTGCACATACAGCCCAAGCACTTTGCCTAAATGTCACGGGCTGGACTGAGCCCCCGGAGCCCTGCCTGGGCATCGTCTCCATTGGCTGGAAGATGCTGCAGGGGAAAAAGGTCGTTAATGCTCATTACAGCAGTTTAGCTGAAGGATGTCAGGTGAGGATGGTGCTGGCTGAGTTCTCCCCAGAGGATCTGAAAGAGGGAGCCTCAAGACTAGACTCTCCACAAGCAGGACAGCGCTGGAGCTCCAGGAGAGCCCAGGATCAAATCTCTGGACCTGCAGCAGCAAAAGGGCAAGAGGCACAAAGCTTGCATGGGCCAGCATGACAGGGATGCAGGGGGTGACGCAGAGGGACCAGCAGGGCAGGGGTTTAGTGTTGTTACAGAGGTTTCAGGCAGTTTCACAATGCAGCTCTTTTCTTCCCCTCCTTTTCCTGCTGGTCCAGTTGGGTGGCATCACAAAACAAGCACCTTCCCTGGGCAACCCAGTGTCCTCAGTGTTCCCTATTCCAGTTTTTGCCCTTACAACCTCACGGGTGACACCTCTCCTCCCAGGGGGCAACTCCACCCTGCTCCCATCCTTGCAAACCCCACCAGATCCCATCCGCCCCACCTCAGATAGCGACAACCGACCATCAAAGCCTCCCTCACATTATGGGCATTCTAATTACTGCTGCGAGCCTCCAAAGTCAATCCTTTCAGCTCTCAGTCTGCCGCCAGCTCCTCCAAAGGGGGATGGTGGTGGACGTAAGGAGGGTGAGGACCCACAAACAGCTGCCTGAGCTTCACCTACAGACCCTGCCAGATTTTGTCTCCTGCTTGCCAGCACCAAACGCAAGAAAGGGTGTAAATTTGGCTACTACCAATGCCTTCATCCTGCCTGGCTGAGCCCGACCCGTGCCCTGTCCCAGGTCGGAGCAGTGGAGCTGCCCCAGGGACCAATCCTGCACCGTGTTTACCTGCACACGGCGACGGCTTGTGCGAACCGAGCCTTGAACCGGCTCCAAATTTCTTGTCATATCAACTCACATTTTGGCAGCGGCTCAACCCACATCTTATCTCGAGCAGAGCTCCTTGGCAGCAGGCACCTCCCTGTTGTGTAATTTAATGATGTTATGGCTGGCTTGCAAACAGTAAAACAGAAAGGCTGTGACGTTATCTTAATAGGATTTTGCTCGCTGAACTCCGAATGTCACCGGCGCTCTCCCCGGCGTAGCAGGGGGGACATGAACCACCCCAGCGCCAGCTTCTGCTGCTCGCAAATGACACAACTGAAAATTCCAGGTTCTCCAACAACCCCTTGGACATGGTCCCTGCTGAAATCCAAGCTAGCTGGCTGCTCACCCGCTCTGGAAGCAGGATTTCAGCAGCACGGCCGGTGCCTTTGCTTCCTCTCCCCATCAAATCTCAGCAGCCCCCATCGCCGATGCGCTGGACCGACGCTGCGAGCTAATCCCGCCGATATCCCCCTCTCCTCATGCCATTTTTAAGGCTCCTTTTCATGCATCCGAGCTCTTTTAACACCCAGGCGCAGCGCATCCCCAAAGGGTCCTCTCTGATAGCGGGAAAACCACTTGGATGAGCGGAGCCGGGCCAGCCGGCACGCTCCATAAGATTACATTTTCCACGCATGAGAATAAAAAGGTCGTAATAAACCCTTTGAAGGAACTAAATCCGCGCGATTATAAAACGCATCTTTTCCCTGCTTCCCGTTTTACCTCTTTATTAGGAGGAAGCGAGGGTGGTTTGTAAAGAGCTGGGAATCCCCGCCTGGCAAGCGGCCCCGGGATTGTTCAAAGTGGCCATTTGTTTTCTTGCGGTCTCTGACAGACGCTGCCCCGCGCTCCTCCGGGAGCTGCGGGAGAGGAGCTTCTAATGGACTTTAATGGAATTAGGGGCTTTTATGAAGGCAGGCTCCGAGCGGCGTGGATTTCGCCGGGAAGCAGGGCGGGCCCGGCGGATTCCGAAGCAGGAACATGTGGAAGACACAGAGGGAAAGCTGGAAGGGGAGGTAATAACTTGTTGTTGGGCTGAGAGGATTGGGAGGAAGACAGACAAAGGTTTTAGGAATAAAACCAAACGCCTTCTTCAGGTTGCAAACAGTAGGTTTCACGGGGACACATTTAACTTCTTCCCCTGTCCCCCAGAAAATAACCGTCTGAACCTCTTTCCTAGGTGAGTCCCACAGGCTGCAGATCAGAGGATCTTCTATCAGCAGGGACCTTAAAAGGGACCTTGCAACTCCTGCACCCAGAAACCCTTCTGGCCCTGCAGACCTCATATTATACAAGCATAGAATGGTTTGGGTGGGAAAGGACTTTCAAGGTCATAGAATCATAGAATCATTTAGGTGGGAAAAGACCTCTAGGATTATCTAGTCCAGCCTTCGTCCAACATCTCCCTAACCCCTAGACCATGTCTCAAAGAGCCACATCTACCCACAGAAATGGTCATCTGGTCCAACCCCCCTGCAGGGAGCAGGGACATCTGCAACTAGAGCAGGTTGCTCAGAGCCCCGGCCAACCTCACCTGCAATGGTGCCAGGGATGGGGCAGCCACCACCTCTCTGGGCAACCTGCGCCAGGCTCTCACCACCCTCAGCAGCAAAATTTCTTCCTTCTCTCTAGTCTCAATCTCCCTCTTTTAGTTTCAAACTATCCCCCCTTGTCCTGTCCCAACAGGCCCTGCTCAAAAGTCTCTCCCCAGCTTTCTGACAGGCCCCTTGAAGCACTGAAAGGCCACCAGAAGGTCTCCCTGGAGCCTTCTCTTCTCCAGGCTGAACAAGCCCAACTCTCCCAGCCTGGCCTCCCAGCAGAGGCCTTCCAGCCCTCCCATCATTGCTGGGGCCTCCTCTGGCCCCGCTCCAGCAGGTCCATGTCTCTGCTGTGCTGAGGACTCCAGAGCTGCCCCAGCACTGCAGGGGGGTCTCACAGAGCGCAGCAGAGGGGCAGGATCCCCTCCCTGCCCTGCGGATCAGCCCACCCTCCTTCACTCCACTGATGCCTGAGCAGGAGAGAGCACCCGAGGCATGCACGGGTCCATCACTGATGGAACCAAGAAGAGCAGAAGCATTGGCATTTGCGGGGAGGAACTGCTTCCGCGGCTCTGCCCCCTCGGCCCCAGCCCTACTGCACTGCTCAGCTTGGAAGTGCTTGGCACTGTTCCCCACCTTGTAAATAAGTGATTACTGTGATGAACATAATTAAGCAACCCAGCCTTTTAAGTGACTAATAGAAGACAATCATTTATATGCGTGAGCTTTACGGAAGCAACGGAGCCCTTTTAGCAGTTCTCACAGATTCTGGTTTTGTTGGTTGTTTTTTTTTTTAAACACACCAGAGCACAGAAAATCATGTAACAAAACCTGAAGAGCTGTCCCACCTGCCTCCCTGCACCCCAGGGTCGAGCTGTGGAGCACGGATGCCCTGTCACACTCAACACCACGCTGCTGTTGAAGCCAACATGCCACCAGCATTTCCAGACATGCTCCCTGTCCCTCATGAGACCACTCACTCACCCCTTCATGATTCTTGTGGCCTGGAGAGCAGTGTCATATAGAAAAGCCTTGCCCCAACATGGCGTCCAACAGCTCAGCCCCCACCAACCTGGAGAACACACCAGAGCTCCAGGCTTTGCCCAGACCCTGTTTTTTTTTAGAATTATAGAGTTGTTTTGGTTGGAAGAGACCTTTAGGCTCATTGAGTCCAACCATTAACCCAGCACTGCCAGGGCACCACTAACCCCTGGCCCTCAGCACCACATCTCCATGGCTTGGAAACCCCTCCAGGGATGGAGACTCCACCACTGCCCTGCCCAGCCTGGCACAGCCCGCGACAGCCCTTGCCACTAAGAAATTCTTCCTCATCTCCAACCTCAACCTCCCCTGGTGCAACTTGAGACCATTTCCTCTTGTTGCTTGTTCCTTGGGAGAAGAGCCCGACCCCACCTGGCTCCAAGCTCCTTTCAGGGAGTTGTGCAGAGCCAGAAGGTCTCCCCTGAGCCTTCTTTTCTCCAGGCTCAACACCCCCAGCTCCCTCAGCTGCTCCTCACCACACTCCTGCTCTAGACCCTTCCCCAGCTTTGTTGCCCTTCTCTGGCTACTCTCCAGCCCCTCAAGGTCCTTCCCAGACTGGGGGATCACGCTACCTCCAGGACCGGTGCGGTGGGTGATGAGGGAGGTGAGGACATGCTCACCTGCCTCCTAAAAGGAACCTGGAGACCAATAATCTGCTTGGCAGTACCTTTTAATCACTGTCTCCCTGGCCCGTATTCGAATGGATGGCCTGGAGGTGTGAGGCTCGCTAGAGCTTTACCACATTCCCAGGCACCCCCAGCTCTCATGCACACTCATAATTAAAAATTCCCTGCTAAGTTGCATGTTTGTGGAAAGCATTATAGCTCCTCGGCGCTCCGTGTCCTGCAGCATCCTGCAGCAGGCTCGCAGGAGGCAATTTAGACACGGAACAATTTTCCTCCTGCTGGAAAAAGGCAGATTTCTGCTCCTGGGGGACACGGCAGAGAGAGAGGAGAGGGAAAAAATAAAAAAAACCCCACTGAAAAACCCCAAGCCCAGCCTTGTAATCTACGAGGCCACATTTCACATCTGTTTTTGCAATGTTAAGTTTTATAAAAGGGCTGGGAATAACACAATCAATTTACTTTTCATTTTGGAGGGTTATAAATTTAAAAGCAAGGCTGGTGCGCAGCGGAGCTGGAACACTGCAACTTGTTTTCAAGAAAAACCCAACCCTCTACTTACAGCAAACGCGGCTCCGCTGAAAACAAGAGCGGCTGTATATATATTTTTAGGCAATACTGCTTTTTAAAATGTCCCAGGCTGATTAACTCCAGATGATCCCAAAAGAGCCACAGAAAACAACCCAAGCTTGGGAAAGGTCAGTCCTCTCCCCGCAGTTGTTCCACGGACCCCAAACTTCTTGAATCGATATTAACACCATAAATTAGAGGCGTGACACCACTCCAGGAACGCCAGCAGCTCTCCATGCTGCTGTTCTCATCCCTCTTGTTTGCAGCCTTCAGGAGATAATAAACGAGGCGAGATGTCAGCACGTCTTCGTTAGGGCAAGGCTCCTGACGTGTCCTCGCAAGGCCCGTGCCGATTCTGCGCTCGGGGGCAGGCAGAGGACCAGGCAAAGGTTCAATGAGGGGCCCACCTTCGGTTCGTTTTCCGTAAGCCTCGCTTAAAAGCCGAGGTCAGCGAGGCTGCGATGGGCTGCGACTGCAGATGACCGCACTGCCCGAGAACCTCGAATTGCTTCCTTGTGCTGGGCTCTCCCATCGTGGCAGGCACCTCCTCCCTTCACCTGGAAGCTCTCTGGGGCAGAGGCTGCCTCTTTTTCTTCTGGCCTCTGGGCTTCAGCACCTTAGAATCATAGAATGGTTTGGGTTGGAAGGGACCTCAAAGACTATCTAGTTCCAACCCCCATGCCGTGGGCAGGGACACCTCCCACTAGACCAGGTTGCTCAAGGCCCTTCCCACCACGTCCAGGGCTCTTCGGCAAACATCTGAATCACCATGCCTGGATGCATTTAAAAGCTGTCTAGATAGGGTGCTCAAGAATATGTTGTAGAAATGGGTCTGGTAGAGATAGATAATGGTTGGACTTGATGATCTCAAAGGTCTTTTCCAGCCATGGTGATTCTGTGATCTCTGAGACATGCTACAGCAGCAACAGCTTCCACAACCCTACAGAGGTTCCAACAAGCACATCATGGGAGGAGGCAGGTTGTAACATGGGGTTTGAACCCACAGCTCAGAAGGATTTGAGTGTGAAGGTGCAACAATCAAGTAGAAACAAGCACCAGTGACTGTGTTGGCAGGAGATGCGCTTTCATTCCATGCCTCCCAGCACCAAACATGACCACCTCAGCCTCCCAAGTTCTCCTGGCACAGGCAAGGATACAGAAAAAGCCTGAAGACCAAAACCAGCCACGATCAGACCAAAGAATTCACCCACCCCTTGCCCCTCATGCTGGGAGAACCAAGACCGCCAGCCTGGTGAAGGTGACCAAGGACACATATCTCAAGTCTTCCCCATGCTGCAAGGAGGAATGAAAGCATTAAAACCATAACAAAGGGATTAATAGAGATCTGGAGGTGCTACGACAAAAGTTATCTCAAAGAAACACTCGTGGAAAGAGGGTTCTAACTCCACCAAAGGATTCAATTTGAATGTGCAAGGAAATAGTCCCCTGGGACCAAGGCTGCTCCTGTGACAAGAAGTTTTCAGCTGAGGAACATGGGGACATGATGCCAACATAACCACTGTCTCCACTTCTACTACCAGGAAGAAATAAAATACAGCTATAGCCACAAATTGAAACAAAACTAACCAGAGGACAGACAGAAAGAAGGAAGGAGATATAAATACACATGAGAATGCAATTACCGACCGAGCTGGCTGAGGACGTGATCAATGGGAAGCCGCTAAAATGTTTATACGGCAATGAAAGTAGCCTGGGCAACAAGTGGAGAAACTGGAATGGCTTGGGCAGGACACAAAACAGGACGCGGAGGAGATGGGAGGAACGTGGTGAAACAGAATGGTAACTGGAATGCACACAACTGCAGCGTCCAGCACTGCGAGGGCTCGGGAAGGAGGGTCTGGAAGAAGCAGAGGCACACGGAAAATGGGAAAAAATGCAGCGTGCGTTTACCAAAAGGGAACTGCGCCAGAAAACCTGGGGACTGATGTTCCAGACAGAAGAAAAGCAGCAGATCTAATCCAGGCTGCCTTCAACAACGCGTTCCCCACACTGCCTGCCCGGGACGTGGCTCCTGATGAGAGAGACCACGGGGCTGAGGGCAAGGACCCAGGCAGATGAGACAAAGCCCAAAGTGTCCCATGAGTCCCTGTGGTAGCCTCATCAGCCAGCCACCCTTGTCAGCCCACCAGCCTCGTCCACATCAACCAGCCTTTGGGTCTCCATCGCTCAACTTGAGTTTCACCCCAAAGAACAGTTTGAGCCTGAATCAGCAACTTGCTGTCCCGCTGAAGGCATCCTGTGAGGCTTCGGCACCACACGGCATGTCCTGCACCTACAGCAGGAAGCTGCTGCTGAGAGATAGAACTGGAACATCCAGAGACCTGCAGGAGGTACCTGGACACGAGGATGGGATGCAGTGGGCACAAGAAAACAGATGAAAAATTGTACAACTGGGAGGAGAGATGTTCTGGAAAGGTAGGAGCAGTGAGGACAAAAAAAAAGCTGGTTTAGGCTGAGGTCCAGTCATGATGGGAAAAGAACAAACTACAGTGGCTGCCTGGGACAGCCAGAGATGGGACTCCCTCGGCCAGGAGGCCACATCTCCACCAGCATGTCCCTTTGCAGGAATGTCAGTCACGCCGGCACGTGCCTATCTCTACCCTCAGGAGCTACACGCAGGAGAAGAGCCAGGTATGCTCACACCTGATGCTTCATAACAGCTGGATGGATGAGATGAGGAGACATCATGCAAGTGGTGCACACACAACAGCATCTCCACAGGGAATCTGGCCCAGAGAGGTGCCAAGTACCCAAGTCCACAGCATCCACCCCCAGCCATGGGCAGCAGCCACGGGGGTGCCCAGAAAGCCTCCAAGACAACCCTGGCAGCTCCACGGTGACCAAGCACCTCCCCACCGGTTCTCTGGAGATCTGAGATGAACGTGAGCAAGGTGGAGCCATTCCTGATGATGATCCCACCTCCACAGGGGCATCAGTGGCCAAGACCTGCAGTCATCACAAAGGGTGACGGTGCCAGCTGCCCCCAGCGCCCGCAGCCCCGCCGAGGTGCTGGCAACCAGCAACAAGCTGCAAGCAGATGGCAGAGACATGAAGGGCACGGGGAGGAGGAGCCAGGAGATGCTGGTGGCTTCAAGAGGGATGGCCGCAGCCGAGCTGGTTCCTGTCCAGGACGACAGCTTGCATATGGATAAACAACGAGATAATTACAACCTTTGAGGGGGGAGAAAAGCCGTGGCCGCAGCGTCCTCCTGCTGCCAGCTCCTGCAACCCACGAGTCCCGCCCGGCTCCCTTCGCAGCCTCCTCACGAGAAAATCGCTCGCCATAAAAGCCCTGGCTAGAGCGCAGCGTTAGATACAGCTGTGAAACCATTTATCTATTGATAGACCCCTATTGTCAGGGACTGGGGTTTGGCTTTCGTACGAGTGAGCAATTTGGAAAAGGAGGGGTGAAAAAAAAGAAAAAAAAAATCCAACAAAAATGACAACCCCCCCAAAAAAAACCCCTACCAACCAACAAACAAACAAATAAAGAAGGAGAGAGACAATACCCAACAGCTTGCAGGGTTTCCAGGCCTCTGCCAGCTGGGAAGCTGAGCGTATGAAATATGCATCGTGCCAAACAAAGCCTCGCTGGAGAGCTGTAACCCTTTCCTGCGCACCCCCGAGCCAGGCGTGGGGAGAGCGGGATCCCCCGGCTGCCAAACAAGGGGGAAAAGAGCAGCAGCAAAAGCATCTGGGGCTGTGGGCAAGGACGATGTATCAGAGGAGATGTGCTTCTCCCAGCACCCCAAGCACAGCACCTCTCCAGGGGACCACGTTCCTGCGCAGGGACGAGGTGGAGGACACTGTGTCAGGGTGCAGGCACCGTGACTCTGCTGGGGAGTGTCATCCCCTACCCACCTTGCCCAAATGTGGGTGGCCCCAGTCCCACACCAGGCTGCAGAGCATCCTCAGCTGGGAACAGACCGTGCAGTGACCGTGTCAGACTGGAGCACCTTGTTTAGGTGTTGGCAGTGACAGGGCAGCTGAAGATGAGCCACGTGTGCCCAGGTGGCCAAGAAGGCCACCAGCATCCTGGCTTGGGTCAGCACTAGTCTGGCCAGCAGGACCAGG
>VZZY01012177.1:57546-79746 GCA_013400335.1 Eurystomus gularis
GGGCAGGGCAGTGGTGGAGTCCCCATCCCTGGAGGGGTTTCCAAGCCGTGGAGATGTGGTGCTGAGGGCCAGGGGTTAGTGGGGCCCTGGCAGTGCTGGGTTAATTGTTGGACTTAATGAGCTTAAAGGTCTCTTCCAACTTGAACAATTCTATGATCCATCCTCCTGCCTATCACCCACAGGGAAACGTAAAGCCAAGCCTGGGCAGCGAACAGGACAAGGGGAACAGCAGTGCCAGGCTCAGCCCACAGCCTGAGCACACGTGTCCGCTCAGGAAACCCGCTCACAGCGCCAGGGTGCAGCAACAACAAGAAAGGAAGTGTCACGAGCACCAGCGAGAAAACCTGAGCAAGGGGATGCAACAGAGCACGAGGCTCAAGAGAGCTGCAAGGAGATCGGAGGGCTGGGACACGTGTGTGAAGGGAATCCAGCACTCTCATCAAGGGAAGGGAGAAGAGGAAGGGAAGAACAGAGATCCAGCAAACTTTCAGCTAAGTAGATTATTGATCTTCAGGGCGTGCCAGAAACCAGCTCTGCAAATTACAGCAGTCCCCAGCCGCAAGCTCAGGCACTTACCGGATGGCAGAGCAGAACCACGCTCCCCACCTCCCAGCTCCCACCACCCACATGCCTTCCTCTGCCACCACCGCGCTGCCGCCGAGCCCCTGTTTGCACCTCGTCGCGGCAGGACACGCAAACACGTCCAAAGGGTGACGAGGTGAAAGGGAACGGTGCGATGCCCCGGCGTCTAACGGGAGAGCGGGGAAGGAACAGCTCGGTGAGAGTCTGTTGTCTTCTGCTGCCGAGAGGGAGCAGGAGGCAGAAACCTCAGCCCAACACGAGCGGGGAAGGCGGTGACCTTGCGAGGCTCTGTACAGCTAAGTAAATAATTTCCTTGGCAAAGGCAGACACTCTTTCTGCTCGCAGCCAGGAGGGTTTCTGCGCGGTGGAGCTGAGGTGTGAACGCCTCGCAGATGGCCCTGACAATGCGCCTGACCCCCGGCACCAAGATCACCTGCTCGCAGGAACAGAGAGGCTGGTGAGAAGAGATGGCTTGGAGCCCAGCTCCTACCAGGGTGCTTGGCTGCCCCACCATGCTCACGGTTAACCTCTGTGCTGCTGGGCACGGCCATCGCACAGCACGGCCACCCCATGGCACGGCCCTGTGTCCCCACCGTGTCCTGGACCAGCTCTGGCTCAGCAGTTTCACCGTTACCTACAGAGCTGCATGGATGGGCACCATGCCTTGTGTGTACGGAGAGAGGTCCCTACCCTGAGAGGAATCGAATGACCAGAGCAGACGCTTCATGTGCCGGCCTGGCTGCCAGGAACTGGTTATTTCACAGAATCTCAGCTTGGTGGGGTTGGAAAGGACCTCTGGAGATCATCTCATCCAACCTCCCTGGTCCAGCAGCTCACCCAGAGCAGGGGGCCCAGGATCGTGTCCAGGCGCCTTTGGAATCTCTCCAGAGAAGGAGACTCCACAACCTCTCTGGGCAGCCTGGGCCAGGCTCCCACACCCTCACACCAAACAAGTTTCTCCTCCTGCTCCCATGGAACCTCCTGGGTTCCAGTTGGTGCCCGTTGCCCCTTGTCCTGTCACTGGGCACCACTGACAAGAGTCTGGCCCCATCCTCTTGCCCCCCATGGGCCCTTGAGCTCTTGCTCAGCATTGATCAGCTCCCCTCTGAGGCTTCTCTTCTCCAGCTCAGCAGCCCCAGGGCTCTCAGCCTTTCCTCAGCACAGAGATGCTCCAGGCCCCTCAGCATCTTCTTAGCCCTAAATCCAGCAATCCGTTAGGTGACATCTGGTAACTTTTCATAGTGTCAATGCCAAACCAGAGAGAAACACCTGGAGCAGGGATGGGGATGTGGGTGCTCCTATCAAACCCGGGCAGAGCAGGCACTGGGAAGGCTGTGTGCCTCCTTCTACTGGCCCTACCACCACCATTCTCCCCTCTGCCTTTGAGAGGTCCACACCACACACCTCTCAGCCCTCAACCAACATGGTACAAGTCTCAGAGCCCTCATGTGAAGAAGGGAAGGAAGTATTTGTTTATCCCTTCTCATAGAGGTGTGGAAAAGGCTACATCAGAGTTGTCTGGTGACACCAACCAGCCACGAACAGCCCCTCCACCACGGTGGAGCTGATGTTAAACAAAGGCAGGCCCTTCTTTGACTGGTGAAGCATGATGAGCACTCGGACTGTCAGATCCTCCTTGTTTTAAATAAATTCCACTGACGTACTCTCCTCTGACATAAATTATTAACCAAGCATGATGCGCGCCGTGTGTCAGCAGCAGCATCTCAGGCAGGAGCAGGCAGCAGGTGAGGCCTTCTGCCTGTGACCGCAGGCGTGAGGCACTTAAATGACACCGTTGCTGGGAGAAGAGGTGCCACCACGGCTGCCACCCGCCCGCCAGCTTGGCCACACCATGGAGAGTCACACTCCACTCCGAGGCTGTACAAAACCCAAACTCCTAGCATCTCCATGCATCCTTCTGAGAGCAGAGAACACTTCTCCCACCTCGCCGCATCCTTTCTGATGGTCCCAGGGACAAGCAGCTGGCTCTGCTCTGCTCCTGGGAACGCTGTGGATGCCCTGGAGGTACCCAGCCAGCCCAAAGCAGATGGGACCATTTCTCTCCTTTCATCCTGAAGCAACTCCCAGTTAAACTGGGACAAGGGGCAAGGTAGGTGAGGTGGGAACAGCCTTTCAGAGAGGGACCAACCCATCAGCCAATGCTCAGAGGCAAATCCTACCACCTCCCCGGCTGATGACTTGAGAATTCACCAGAACATTACAGAAAACCCCAGGGGAGAGCCTGATGGAAAGCCAGCCATCAGCAAGGGGCACGGGGCCAACACCAGCACTGGTGAGAGCTCCTGGGAGCACCGTGAGATGTTGGTATGGACCTCAGCCACCCATGCTGGGGGCTGAAGGGTGATGTGAGAAAGGGCTGGGATAAAAGGGCAATTCCTCTGCCTCACATATAAACTCAAGCAGCCTGAAGCCAGAGAAAACAGAAGAGTTTTGTGAGTCTCAACTGTCTGAAGACCCAGGGGGTGGTGGGTTTCCAGCACCAAACACCCACATCTGGACTCCCCTTCTTCTCAACACAAGCAGAAGGAAGGGGAAGGAGTATTGAGCAGAAAAAACCACATCACATATTTTTTCCTCTCACAATTCAGAAGAACAACGCCCACATTTCATCCTGGAAGTAGCTGCACTTTGGGGATTCTCATGTCTGAGACCTAATTTGTAAAGCGCCTGGAGATCCCTCAGGGTAAAAAGCGTGACAGGATCATTACTAAAACGGACACATTATACTTCATGTCTCAGTTCCACACAGGTGCAAAGAAAAGGCCAAGATCTAACTCCAGGATGAGGGGACAGAACCATGAAACATAACACACACCCAATAAAGGGTTCAGTGGCTTCCTACGTGGTGGGTGCTGCACCAGAGCAGCTGCTCAGGTCTCCTGCTCTGCCCTCTGCTCAGCCATGCCACAGCAGTGACACTGAGGAAAGAGCAGCAAACCTTTTTTTTTTAAAATAAAAGCCTCAATCCCTGGCCAGAGTGGTCTTCTTGGCTCTCCCCTGGGCTCATTTTTATGACCGGGGTGGGATTCAGCGCTCCATTATGGTGTCGGAATGCAGAACCTGCTGCAGCCTGACCACAATCCACACATGGGGCTGCCTGTGGTCCCACTGCCTCCTCCAGCTTTGGAGTGGGGCCAGAGGAGGCCACAAAAATAATCTGAGGGGTGGAAGCCCTCTGCTGGGAGGCCAGGCTGGGAGAGTTGGAGTTGGTCAGCCTGGAGAAGAGAAGGCTCCACAGAGACCTTCTGGTGGCCTTTCAGTGCTTCAAGGGGCCTGTCAGAAAGATGGGGAGGAACTGTTCACCCTCTCCTCCAGATCGCAGATATTTAGCGACTCTTTGGACCAGAGTAGAGTCCATCTGAATTCCCTTCTACACCTTGTCCTTACCTTCTGTGGCAGACTTCAACATTTTGTCCTGGCTTTCATAGGCCAGGCATTGCTCAACTCATCACTTTCCTCTGGGGCATCAACCTCAGCAGACACAATGTCTTGTTCTTACAATGTAGCCCACAGCCCCTCTTCCACAACCTTCACCTCCCGCTGCCATGCAGGAGGTGTTCTTTCCTCTCAGATGTTGTCCATCTATGCAGCAGCAAGGACCATATTTGTGTGGTCCATAAAGTACCATGGCTATAGTAACTCATAAAAATCACAGAATCAGAGAACATTGGCTTGGAAGGGACCTCAAGGATCATCTGGTCCAACCAACGAACACAAGAAAGTGAAAATTCTAAATATCGTGGCTGAGTTCCTGGGAATAAGAGCAGCACAAGCCTCAGTCCTTGGGACTTCAAAGGGCTGGGGAGGAGAGAACTTTTCAAGAGACAACATGAAGCAGCAGAGAACGTGGCTGAGCACTACCTGTGTGTTGTCTTCATTTCCCTGAGCGTGGACGGTGTAGGAACGATGGCCGTTCTTCAAGGTCTCGGTGGCAATGCGCACTTCCACCCCTGGAAGCGGGGTGCCCACAGAACCTACAAAGGAAAAGAAGACTGCAACAGTGGACAGCCTCTGGGAAACCACCAAACCACGGACGCAAAAGAGCAGCTGCTTGTCTATCAACGGCATCTGCAGACTGTGCTGGCGCTAAAGAACTTCCTAGCGGGGGGTTACCCTTCAGGAAGGCTTCGATCACATCGTACATCTGCCTGCAAATGTCACCGCGGCGCACTACGCCCTTGCTCGCTGAGCAGGCAGAGCTGGAAATGCCGAGGAAAACAAATGTGTCTCCAGCCCTGAACAGTCTCTCTTGGCCGGGCTTTGAAGACACCAGCACAGCTTTGTAGCTCAGTAATGAAGCTGTCTGTAAAAATAAATAAATAAATAGGAGCACCACGAAGCCTACACAAAGACGTGAAAAGAAGGAGCACGATGATTACTACAGTGGCTCGCTGCTTCTCTATAGCCGGGGCCTGACGGAGAAGGCAAAGGCTTAACGGCGTGAGAATTGCCAGGGATTAGCTCAGGTTTATGAGACATCAATACGCTGTATATGAAACATCACAGGAGAAAAGCAGAGATCAAAACCACACCGTTCTTCCACAGGTTTCAATTTTCAAAGCCAGGGAATCTGACACAGTGTCACAAACGACTGTTATTAAACCCCAGGCTGGCTCTGTGACCCAGAGCTCCTCGGCCTGCAGCATTCCCACCCCTTGGTTTAGCTCACGCTGTCTTGGTGAGCACCTGAAAGCACAGCAGAAAGGGCAGCTTTGTTCCTGCCACATCCATTGAGAGGGGGGCTCCAGGCTCAGCAGCAACCAGTCGTCATGGGCATCTGCTGGCTCAGCAGGTCTCGCTCTGCATCTCAACAGCATGAGATGGCTCTCACTGCAAGGTGACACTCATGACTTTGATGAGTAGGAAGAGGGACATCAGCACAGAGCAACCTGTGGCTCAGCAGGACTGGACCAGTCAGCTTAAATCAGTGAGTGTGCTCTTTATTTTAAAAGATGAACAATTTTTTCCCTGGAGAGCCTCCACTTGGTGATGCTTCCCAGCTCTGCCAGGACCAGCTCAGCACTGGAAAACCCTCAGAGCAGGGCGTGCAGGACCTGGAGCTCTGTGCTGTCTTCTCCTTGTCATCTGTATTCCAGGCATTTGGGTTCAAGTGGCATTTTCCCTGTCCCGGTTTCATTCTCCCATTCAAGCCCTTGTAGCTCTGATATCTGTGACATCATGATTTTGTTTGCTACATTGGTCAGTTGCCATGGCAATAGATATGTCGTCGTAGCCCAGATTTATGGCATCCCTGCAGGATCAGCTAAGAGCAGATGGGCTATGAGGGAGTGAGATTTTTATTGCAGCGAAACTACCCAAACAATTAGCAAACCTGGCAAGAAATAAACAGAAAGCAACGTGGCAGTTCTGTGAAGTGTGCCTGTTCAGCTCAAAATTGCCTTTGGCATCCAGGTCAGCCAGCCAACGCACAGCCAGGTCCTTCTCTCACCACCAGCATCGCTTGGGCTGCTCTCCTCTCACAGCCAGACACTGCCAGGAGCTGGAGACAGAGGACTGCAGCAGGGTGAGGAGGGAAAACCATGGGCCAGGAGAAGTCACCGGGAGAAGTGCCCAGAGGTGCCGTGTAGAGGTATTTATTTTAAACTGCAAAGCCAGGCTTGCAAAGCTCATGGAAGGAGCAGTAACCAGTGCAACGAACAACCAAGGGGCTCTCACAGACTTGCCACCTCTGGAAGCATTCAAATCAGCATCAGATGCCTTCCTGGAAGATGCTTCTTCCCTCTATGCAAGCTACTGACCTCCAAGTGGAAATATAAGGGACTGATTCACGGGCAGCAGGACTCAATGACCAGCGTCCACTTCTAGTCTTGGTCTTTGAGAATGAAACACCAAAGATCAGCACAGCGCCACTGGACAAATCTGAAGACACAGAGATGGTGACGTGTCCCCCACGTAGCACTTCAGATCACGCTTGCAAATACAATTTATCCCCTACTTGGCTAAAGTAAACGCAACATGTAAAAGAAGCCCCTCACGGGGAGCTGTTTCCTTAGATTTGGCCTGGAAAAGGATTTCTGGTGTTTAGGAAAAATGACAAACTTGGGGATCAACATCTGTAAAGGCTGAAAATGCTCACGCCATTTCGATCTGGGCAAACCTGGCAGCGTTAATAAAATTTGTGCAAAAGCAATGACTAGAGCTTCTCAGGCCCTGACGCCGTGTCAAGACACACGCTGTGCTGACTCCAACAGGTCAGCAGAAGGTTGAGCCTGTTCCCAAAGGAAGAGCACTGGAGGTCCTGGCTTCAGCAAGACCGTCATCAGGGGTTATCAGAAGGAGGTCGATGCTCAGCACTGGCTTCCTTTTGTCCCCAGCCGTAATCCTGAGGGGAAACTGGGGAGAAATCCCTGCGCCTTCCCCTCTCGCTCCCTCCCAGCTCTCTCCAATTTGCAGGCTCCTGAATGTTAAGAAATGCTGGCAAGACGCCCGCGGTGTCAGCTCCGCCGGCATCAGCCAGGCTGGAGGCAGCAAGGAGTGACACTATTATTCTTTCACCGGTTCTCCTCTGTTTAAAAAAGTTGTCAGCTCTTCCCAGATAAATTTAATTGGCCCTGCGGTCTGTGTCCTTCGGTATCTGGGGACCTCGATGCTGTTGTGCGCGGTGGTGTCCTGGGAGAATTGAAACAGGCCAACGATAAGGCACTCAACGATCTCACTGTCAACAATACACGGAGTCCCCGCTGTAGGAGCTATTAGCCGCCTCTGATCTAAACCTCCAATTAAAGTGGTGATTAGGCCCAGCGAGGCATTCTCCGGCCATGAATTATTCATCTCCCTTCACAGTAACAGCACCGGGGGGATTAGAATGAGAGCTGGTGAAAACAGAGGCATTTTAAGCAGGGTTTTAACCATATACAAGCAAACATTTATCTTTCAAATCTTTCATCTTCTCTTCTTCTGGAAATTAAAGATGCGTTGTGGTCCCCCAGCCCCTGCCCCTTCAGACCGGTGCTGCGGGTGGAAAGCAGAGCCACACCAGAGACACCGGTGCTGACAGAGTCAGGACTTGACCCTTGCCCGGCTACCCCGACCAGGTGGAAGCTGAGGGTGGGGGAACGACAGTCACTCTGCATCCATAAACTCAAGTTTGCATTTTGCACTGCCACTGAGAGGTTCTCAGGCTGAGGGAGATGTGGCCTCTCCTCTTCCTGAGCCATCTCTGAAGGACCATGGCTTCAGCATCCCAGAACTGGGGAGCTGTGGGAAGCCAGGACACCCAGGACAGCCTCCCTGGGTAACCCACATCCCCCAAGACGATGCATATGGTGCCATGCCTGTGCAGACAGCATGTGGGGAGGAGAAGGTGGCACAGTGGTGGGCTGGGCCGCTCGGCAGACAGATGGCCACGTTTTAAACCAAAGGGAGAGTGGGGGCATTCGGTATTTTTAATGCTTCAGATCAATTTATTTCTAGGTTACATAAGGTACAGCTATTGAGAGGAGTCACCAAGTGGAGCTAAGAGAAGTGAGGGAAGACAAGGAGAGAACAGAACCGGAGTGTAGAACGAGGTGTGACAATTTCCAATCCCTCAACAGTCAAGAAACTTGCACTAAAATAAGAGTGAGCAGACATCCTATTTTAAGCGTTCGGTGCTGATTGCCTGGACAAGAACTGCTGCATAGAGTCCTGTGTCAACATGGCACAGAAGTACAAGTCCTCAGAGCAGGAGCTGAAGATGCAGTCCCACCACAGTCCCTGGCTTCCCAATGCCAACTGCCCTATAAGCATCATTGCTCCTACCGTAGCCTGTTCCTCAATCATGGCAAATAGTGATTAGATGTATACCCACAGAATGAATCGTTTTGGTTGGAAGAGACCTTCACGATCATCGAGTCCAACTGTTAACCCAGCACTGCCAGGGCACCACTAACCCCTGGCCCTCAGCACCACATCTCCACGGCTTGGAAACTCCTCCAGGGATGGGGGCTCCACCACTGCCCTGCCCAGCCTGGCACAGCCCTTGACAATCCTTTCCAGGAAGACATTTGTCCTCATGTCCAAGCTAAACCTCCCCTGGAGCAACTTGAGGTCATTTCCTCCTGTCCTGTCACTTGTTCCCTGGGAGAAGAGGGGTGGCCTCCCCAGTGCCCAGTCCAGGGGATTGATCCCTGCCCTGGTCCTGCTGGTCACACCAGTGCTGACACAAGCCAGGATGCTGGTGGCCTTCTTGGCCACCTGGGCACACTCTGGCTCATCTTCAGCTGCCTGTTGACCAACACCCCCAGGCCCTTTCCTGCCTGGCACTTTCCAGATGCTCCTCCCCAAGCCTGGAGCGTTGCAGGGGGCTGTTGTGACCCCCTTGGCCTTGTTGCACCTCCTCCCATTGGCCTCGGCTCCATGTGGCCAAACCCCTCTGCAGAGCCTCCCAGCCCTCCAGCAGCCAAATGCCTTCAAACCTTGTGCACCCTCTAGAGACTCCTACCTGGGACACGGACTCCATGCAAAGGGTTAGAAAGTGCCATTCCAATTTCAGTCATCCCATACCTCTCCAGCAAGGTGTGCCCAGTGATGTTCTTCCACTTCTCCAGGACAGGCACAGGAAGGGCTGCAGAGCCTGACACCATTAACCTGCAGAAGGAAACCCCCCATAAGAAAGTCTCCAAGAGAATTTGCAGGCTAACACAGGTTACATAAAACCTGCTCCTATGTAAAAACTTAAGCCAGAAGCCCCTTTTAACCATTACCAAGGATGTTCCTCACATATAGAAGATTTTCTGTCTGATGTGGGGTTTAAGTTAAGACAGGACAGCCTCCTAAAAGAGATCCTGCAGTACAAGCTTGGGTTGCAGGACAAAGTTCTCAGTCTTGGGTTACGTAGGGTGACACATAGGCAGACCCCTCCTGGCTTCACCATCCAAGAGTGGCTCATAATTACATAACATCACCTTGGTTCTTGTCAAAGAGCCACTAAAGCACAACAACCAGCACTGCAAAGAGGTGATGCTGAAGAGAAAACCTCAGCAGATCCACCATGGGGACAGCCAGGCAGCAGCAGCCCCTGTCCGGAGGGGCATCGCTCACCTACCTGATGTTCTCCTGGCAAAAGGCATGCACAAAAGCCTGGACTTGAGGCTGAGAGAAATGCTTGTCATAATACTCTATCAGCTTGGCGTAGATAGTGGGCACTGCCATGAAGACACTGATACGAGGAGCTTCTGAGCTTAGGAGCTTCTTCCAAACCTAGAAAGGAATGGAATATACACGTATAAAAATACACCTTGGTGTAAGTGTAGAGGGAAGTGATTGTCAGCACTAACTTCTCAGCACCTTTGAGAGGCTCACAAGCAAGGGCTCTGCAAACACGTCCTGGGGCAGAGAGCCCCACCACTGCTCCTTCGAAAGGTGCAAGGGGACACCGAGGGACAGCAGTGCAATAGGTTGGTCCAAAGCAAGCCACCCTGGGCTGGTCACAGTCAAATCTCTGCTCTCTAAGGCTTCTGGAAGTACAAACTGGAAGCCTGTTGCATGCACCTCATCCATGTCCAGAACAACAGCTCCCAACCTTCATCATGCCCTTATTGTCCAAAGCACAATATCCAGCTCTCATCCCACCAGTGGATCACCCACTTGCTTTCACTCTCAATGAGCACAAGGTGATGGAAACTCCAGTTTTTGGTACCATCAAGTTACAGCCAAGAAATTGCCCACGAAGATGGGAGCTTGTGGCAGAATCACTTAATTCCCATATCACACACAGCTCTTCAGAGGCTACAGAAAGCCACCAGCTTTTCAAAGCACAGGAACTCTTCTTTGGAAAGACACCAAACCACATCCAAAGAAGACGACAGACAGGTAGGAGCCCACAGACTTGAATCTTTGAGGGAGAAATGCTTGTAAGACAGATGGCAGTGCTGGGAAGAGGGAGATCATGCACCGGAACCAGGATGAGATCCACTGTGGTGGAAATGGTCATCTTCTGGTGAGGAGGTGCAGAGAGACATGACCCCAGCAGAAATCACAGGTAGAGGAACTACTGCAGCCAGGACACAGCAGCTAGCCAGGACCACTACACCAACCATGCTCTTCCCAAGAGGAACAGTGCCTGTGGGACAGATGTTCTTCAACTGCAACTCCCTCTAACCTGTGGGAAGGACAAACGGGGGCAATCTCCAGGAGCTGGCCCTGTTGTAGTGGGAGAAGACCAAACGACCCCCATCCACTGCTCTGGCTGAGCAGCCCTCCCAGGAGCAGTTACCAACGGGTAGGAGCCACAAACATTGCGATCAGGCCCCTTCCTTCCACACCTCACTACTCTTCACCCGAGATAAGCTCTTCCCAAGACAGGAACGATCCAAAGCCATCAATAAATCAAAGGCTACAGTGACGACCACCTCTTTCCTTTCGCTCTGGTCCCTGGCCCGTTGTTGACAAATGTATTTCCTAACAGCTCGTGACACCGCGGGCCGCCTCTCCCCTCCCTGCCCGCGCACGCTCAGCTGCACACGGGCGCATGCGGCGGCGAGGAGAAGCAGGAATTGATTGAAGGTGAACAACTGATTCTCCTTCATGCTGTCGCTCTGCCCCCTTCCCCTCCATCCTGCTCGCTCGGGCTCCATTTCATTACTTTCTAGTTGGCTGCGCCGGTGACGCCTCCCCCCAGCCCAGCATCTCTCACTCCGCTGCTTCAGAACAATCGGCTCCTAAAAAAAAAAGATCCCCACCTCCATCACGCTGTTATTTGTAACAGAGCAGGACACAGCCACCACAGGCACTGTCCCACCGAACAGAGGGGAGGTCATGCTGCCACCCAGCCCAGAGATGGTCCTTGATGGGGTGAGACAAATGCAACCCCGCGCTGTACACCTCAGGAGATAGGACATGAACACTGCAAGATCTCCTCAGCATCAGGGAAAGCAGAGGAGGAACATGACTTGCTTGGACCGATGGGTGACATGGCCAGAGAGGGAACACCATACCCCCTTGCAGAAACCCCACCTACCAGCATCGAATCATAGCACAGAATCATGGAATTGTTCAAGTTGGAAGAAATCGAACATCAATGAGTCCAACTTAACCCAGCACTGCCAGGGCACCACTAACCCCTGGCCCTCAGCACCACATCTCCACAGCTTGGAAACCCCTCCAGGGATGGGGACTCCACCACTGCCCTGCCCAGCCTGGCACAGCCCTTCACAACCTTTTCCATAAAGAAGTTGTTCTTCACGTCCAGCCTAAACCTCCCCTGATGCAACTTGAGGCCATTTCCTCTTGTCCTGTGGCTTGTTCCTTGGGAGAAGAACCCAACCCCCACCTCACTACAAGCGTGATCCCCTAAAACAATCCAGAATAGACAAAATTGCATTGTGAAGGATCTAATCCCTACTATACTCCTCCCAGCCTCTTTCCCCAAAGATATTTTCCTTTTCAACCCCTCAATATCTTTCCCATCCGAGACAGCAAGATGGAGAAGGACCTCTCCAAAGCCAGGGGCTGAGTGCCTGGACCTGCTCTCCTCAGCTCCCAAGAGCCCTCGCCTTGGGCAGGGAGAGACGCGCGATAGCAAGCAGGGATCAGGACCGTGCTGAAAGAAGTGAAGGGAAACAGATGCTCGGGGCTGCTCCATCCTTACTGTGTGATTTTTTTTATTTGCCTTCCCAAGTCCGGAGCAGCCGTGAGGAGCACAGGCAGACCTTCCATCTGGCCACGCAGCGCCGTTGTTTTCACATAGATTTGGGAAAAAAAAACCAACCCAAATCATCACTCCAAAACACAGCAGGTCTCTCTTGCACCCCAGAGTCCCCTGTCCTCACACGCCTGCTCGGCTCCTGCCCTGGATAAACTCCCTCCAGCCACAGGAGCAGCTTTTTCTGTGTCAGTCCGACTCGCCCCAGCAACAGCCCCTTTCCTGAAGATAAGCAGCTGCCTTTGGATTTGTGCCACCAGCTGCCGGGGCGATCTGCTGACAGCCAAACATCTCCACCTGCTCCGCCAAATCCGGATCCTACCCTTGTGCTGTAAGGGTACTAAGCACCGAGCCGTGGGACGAAGCTGGCAGCCCCGAGCTGTCCGGAGGGCTTGTCCCTGCCCAGCCAGCTGGAACAGCTATTTCTGGTTTATAACTATAACTTCACGGTTTGAGAGAAGGACCTGGGAAAGTCTCGCTACTCGGGACTAATGAATCAATCCCGGGGCTTGGCCAGGCTCGTAGCAAGAGGCCAGCTTTGCTCTTCCAGCACACGGCATCCCCCGACAGCGCCAGGAGCAGCACGATCCATCTCCCGCTCTGTCATCCCACGTGTCACCGTCACCACACCAACGACCTGCGGGCAGAGTACTGGCATCCCACCATTTCATTTGCTTGTGCTCACCTGATACCTCAGGACTCCAAGGGCTTTTAAAAAGCTGTGGATCCTGGAGGCAAATGTGGCGCTGCCAGACTTTGCACCGAGCGCTCACCGGACACAAGGGAAGCGGCAGTTTTCTGATGGAGCGTGTTCAGAAGATGGACCGAGATTCCTTTTAAGATGAAGAAAAGTTTCTAACTGCAAGAAAGCAGGAATGGGAAGAGCTTCCCATCAGCAGTAACAGCAGCAAAAGCCCAGGGCAGGCTCACAGGAGAGGGCTGCCAGAGCCAGCGAACAAGCAGGAGACCTTCTGTTCCCAAGAGCCTTCCCATCAGCCTGACATTCCTGATTTTCTTCCCCTCCCACTGCACAAAAGCATATCTGGGCAATTCCATGGGCTGGCCAGTGGGATTTTTGTCATCAGTCAATGAAAAAACCAAAACCAGGAGAAAATTACACCAGTGGGTACAAAACAAGAGCCCCAGCTGTAAGATTTTTCCCACGTATTTCTTCCAGCACACAGACGGCACGATGGCGAATGAGGATGGAGGAACGCAGGCTGCTCCAAGAGATGGTCCTTCACACAGCAACCTTCCCACCAGCCTCCGGATGTGCTCAGGTGACCTGAAGCAAGAGGTGTGAGCACTGAGGAGAACAGGCAATGACTCTTCTTCCCTTTACAGAGGCCTCACCTTCAGCGGGAGACACACCACACCATAAACTAGACAGAAACCACCAAATCTACCAACATCTGGGCATCTTTTGATGCGAAATAAAAGGAGAGACGGTGCTAACAACCATTTGCATGCCAAATCTTGCAAGACTTTGCCCAATACAGGACTCCCCAAAACAGCCAGAAGAGATGAAGGCAAAAACACCTAAAAGCTGGAAAAGCAGCAAATCCCAGCGTGGGTTTCCCATCAGACCGCAACTGGATAATGGACAGCGCGAGCTGCTGCCTCTATTGACAGCTACCGCAGCTCCTCTCTTCTATCAAATTGTCTCATTTTCAGCTGTTATTGAATTTTTTTTAAACCTTTTCAAAAGTCACAAGACCCCTAATGCAACATGAAATCATCCCTTTACTTCCCTTTTGATCCGTTTGTGTTTTGCATCGATCGCTGCCGTGCGGGTGGCATTGCCAGCGAGGAGAAGGGCTGCTGGCGATTTTCAGAGCGTCTGAGAGAGCAACAGGCAGCAACGGGGCTGCAGCTGAACCAGCTCCTCATTCTTCGAGACCCTCAGCCCAACACTGAGGACAGAAAGCTCCCATAAATCTTGACAGCTCCATCAAAGGAGGTTGGAGCCAGGTGGGGTTGGGCTCTTCTCCCAAGGAACAAGCAACAGGACAAGAGGAAATGGCCTCAAGTTGCACCAGGGGAGGTTGAGGTTGGAGATGAGGAAGAATTTCTTAGTGGCAAGGGCTGTGAAGGGCTGTGCCAGGCTGGGCAGGGCAGTGGTGGAGTCCCCATCCCTGGATGGGGTTTCCAAGCCGTGGAGATGTGGTGCTGAGGGCCAGGGGTTAGTGGTGCCCTGGCAGCGCTGGGGGAACGGTTGGACTCAATGATCTTGAAGGTTTCTTCCAACCAAAACAACTCTATGATTCTGCAGAAGGACCAAATGGGTGGCAGGACCACATGCCTGCATCCAACACTGGTTTACCCCCAACAACGGCAGACGGGCACGATTTGAGATAGGAGAGCATCCAGGGGAGCTCTGTTCTCTGCTCGAGCCCCAGACGGCTCCTGAGTGATGTGCAGAGCGAGAAACATTCTTCTCTTCAAAGGGAAATCGGGCCCTTGGTGGCTCCGTCTCATGTTTGTTATAACCCCAAATCGTTTGCGCTCTGCACGACTCTGGTTTTAATCATTTATTCATCAGCGCAGTTTGATGGCCCCTCCGCATTCCAAGCTGAAGCTTTTAAACCCTTCCTATGCTGTAGGCATACTGAAAGGAGCAAGTGCTTTCCCTGGGACCTGGTAATATAAGTAAATATGACAGGCTCGGGTTCCATTTTTTATATTTCCCCACACACATCAAAAGACATTACTGCGGAACAGATGCTGAGGACAGACGGCAGATCTGGGGAGACGGGAAGGAAAACGCTAACTTTTTAAAGCCAGGTCTGTGCGAAGTGATCAAACATAATCCGTTCACTAGTGACCTGCTCCTCCCTCCACCGATTCCACTTTGAGTCTGAAACAAAATTACCCCTCTGAAGCCTCCCATTAACGGATGAAAAGACAATTGCCTTTCCCCAGTTGAAACTGGATGGGCCACGCAAGCCCCAGCACGCTCCGAGCGACATCTTCACTCTGCTCGGTTATTGGAGATCAGACTCTGCTTGGATTTGCTTCTCTTTTAAAAACAAACCAAAAGAGCTGCCTGCAGTGATGTTCACGGAAGCGACAGATCCAGGGGAGAGGCTGGCTGCAGCGTGTGCTTCTCCTTCCCGGAGGCGACTGCAGAGCCCTCCATCTCCCCGCGCAGCCCAGAGAAGGTATAAAGCCTGAGCCCAGCCCACTTCACACCAGTAACGGCAGCGAGGACAAACACTTTGCTCGCGGATGTAGCCCAGGCTGCTGGTCTTCACGAGGAAGGCAGGGTCTAACCACACAACGCTGCAGCAACCCCCCAGCAACACCTCACACGCAAAACCTTGGTGAGCATCATGGGGGAAAAAAAGCTGCCACGGGTGACAGCACGTCAGGGGAATTAGTCGTGAATCACGCGCTAGCTTTGGGCACTCCTCCTTCCCACTTCCCTACAAGGAAGGGTCCAAATAAAGCTAACGATTCTGATGGCTTTGCGTGTGACATTGTGAAACCGCCTATGATTTTTAGAGGGCTTGATCCTCAGAGGCACCTTAAGTCAGCCACGCGCTAACGCCAGCACCAAAACAACGGCTCCTTTTGGAACTTTAGGGCAAGAAATCTGCATCTCGGCACATTTCTCATGGAAGCGGTTGCAGGGCACAGACAGCGCTGTCATTCTGCGGGCAGCAGAGCTCCGAACCTGCCCAGCAGAGCAGACACCACAACTAGGTCACACCAAGGTGAGATTTCTAGAAGCTTCCCCCATCACTCACCAGAGCAAGATTTTTCCTTCGTGGTTTTGAATACTTTTATTCCCCACTCTGTGCTTAAGACCAAAAGACCTCCTGGGATCTGATCTCCTGTTTATCAATGTGAAGAGCTGACAGGGAACCTTTTGCTGTTAGAACATCCCTCCCTTAGGGTGAGATCCAAGGTGGTCCAAGGCCAAGATAAGCTGTTCTCCTTGTTCAAACTCAAGAGCGGATCCACTTTGGCCAAAAGCCTCAGCAGAGGATCCTGCAAAGCAGACACCAACCTCACAACTCGCTCCAAAACGCTCCCATCTGCAAGAGACCCATCCCAGCCAGGTCCCGGTGCAGAACTGGGACGCTGACATGCGACTGTCACGGCAAAAGCACCGGCAGGACAAACACCCGGCTTCCCCTGGGTCTGTCTCTCTGCACTCGCTGACGTTTCCATCGAGGAACAGTCACAGGGTGTGCTCAGTCTTAGCAGCTGTCACCGAATCGATGTGGGGAGGGCGTCACTGGGGAATGGATGCTCTAGTCTGCTTGGTGCAAAGCCCAGTGCTTCAAAAAGCGCTTGTTTGTGAGCTTTCTCCAACGCCCAGCAAGGAGAAGGCTCACCTTGCGCTCCTTCCTTACACAGACACATTAATCTCTTCTCCTCTGCCCACCAATTTGCACAACAGTGCAAACCCAGCATCTTTAAAACGTGTACTCCTGCGTATGAAAAGAGGCAGGCATTTCACACAGGGCAGCAGCTGAGAAATGCTGGCTGCCTACAACCAGGAGCAGCGCAGCTGGAGAAGTCAACCCAGCCTGGAAGCCAGTTACGGTGGGAGGATCATACCGGGATGTTCAGGCTGCGGCTTCACAGGAGGATTCTGCCCTCCCCGTTCTCACCCTTGGACAAAAAGCTCCAAGCCCACAGCAGCACTGGGACATGTCCTCCTGCTGCCAGCACTGGTGTTCCCAAGCACCAGGAGCACAGGGGGGAGCGCTGGGTTCTGCTCCCACCATCTCCAGGCAGTGGCCCGAGAAGGGCTCCCCAAGGAGACACGCTGCACTCCAAGGAGCACACGCACCAGAGGACTTCACACGTCATGGACAAGTGGACTGCGAGGCTGGAAATTAACAGTTCATTTATAGCCCCGTTATTAATACGTGATTAATAGTTGCAGCTGTATTTTTTAATAACCGACAATAAAAAGATGCTACCGAAAGCTCAGGCAAGGCAGTCTTAACAGATGGTGCTATAAAGTGAATTATAACATGTACAGTAGCTAGTGCACAGTAATGGATGTCCTCATTTAATAAGAAGAGCCTGATTTCATGCAGCAACTTTCACGCTTGAGGCATCTCAATAGACTTTAATGAGCCCTCGTGGCCTCGGCAACAACCCGCACGGAGCCATGGCCCTCAGATGGTGTTTGAGAGAGAGAGTGGATGTCGGTCAGGACACCAGGGTTACTCCACAGACTGGATTTCTAACCTTTCCTTGGACAGCTACCAAAAGCAGACAGAAGGGGCTGAAAGATGCCACCTCCTAACACTGCGCTGCAGGGAACAACAAGCAAACCTCGGCCCAGGGCTTGAAACTCCTCCTAACTAGTGAAAAAAAAAAAAAAATAAAGAGCATTATTACCACCACCAAAAGCAGACTGGCATCTGTATCCGTGACTATAAGGCACGCCGCAAATTATGTAATTTAATAAACACTGTAATAATAAAGTATTTATTTTGTATAATGAAGTGTTAGTGATTAGAAACCAAACACACATCGGGCATGCTGCTGCGGTTTCTCTTGAACCCTTGCCAGTATCACTCAAGGCTAAATATGTCTGCAGCAGGTTGAGAGTAAGTTCCTAGCCTTGTTTTGATCAGCCTGTCAAGTGTTTTAGCTGCCATTCGAGTTTCTTTATATCACACTATAATTGGCTGCTTTCTCGAGGTGCAGCGGAGGGAAGCAAAAAGAAAAAGCACACGGCAAAACTCGGGCACCTTCTGCAAAATCCTCCACTGAAACTCCGCTGCTTTTCCGAGAGCTGATTTCAGTAGCAAAGGGCATTTTGTAAACAGCTGGTGAAAATAGACTGGAACTGAAAGGCAGCTTGCATTAAACTCCACAAGAAAGCCTTATTTACCCTCGTGTGCTTGCTTTGTAGTGTCGATCAAACCGCTTCCAGCTCCCAGGGGAGGCCCTCAGAAAAATAAAGAGAATATAAAAAAAAAAAAAGAAGAAATAGAACAGCAAATGCCATCCTTCAGAGCCTGAATGCACCTGAGAGCGCTGGGAACGGCGCTGGCTGTGGTAGGGACTCTTGCCACACCGATCTCCCTGCCCAAGTTCAAGGTCCAGGGTCAAGCAGCCACCTCCAGCACTGTCCCTGCGTGCCCTTGGGGGTAGAGCTTTGATCAGAGAAGGCAGGCGGGGTGTCCTGCTCCCCCACACCTGAACCCATCCTTAAAGTCAGCTCCTTGGTTTGCAGATGTCAGGAGAGAGCAGAGAAAAACCACAAGGGTAGAAGGGACAATCAATCACGGGTGGCACAGGACGTGGAGAAACGCGCCCTCCAGAGGGCTTGGCTTTGCTTCCAGGCTCGCAGCATGTCCTTCTGCCACCTCACCAGCATCACCGGGGCTGGAGAGCCCTGGCTTTGGTGGGGAACACATCCCTACTGCACCCTGAGCTTTTGGGGTGACACCCTAACATGGGAGAAAATCTGACAGCAACCATCAAGGAGAGAACAGAGGCTACAGCTGCCAGGGGACCTTCCTGCCACTTTCTACCACAGCATCCTATCTTTTTACTCTGGAAATCATAAAATCCTAGAATCCCAGCATGGCAGGGGTTGGAAGGGACCTCTGGAGAACACCTCATCCAACCCCCTGCTCCAGCAGCTCACCCAGAGCAGGAGGCCCAGGATCACATCCAGGCAGGTTTGGAATCTCTCCAGAGAAGGAGACTCCACAACCTCTCTGGGCAGCCTGGGCCAGGCTCCCACACCCTCACACCAAACAAGTTTCTCCTCCTGCTCCCATGGAACCTCCTGGGTTCCAGTTGGTGCCCGTTGCCCCTTGTCCTGTCACTGGCACCACTGACAAGAGTCTGGCCCCATCCTCTTGCCCCCCATGGGCCCTTGAGCTCTTGCTCAGCATTGATCAGATCCCCTCTGAGGCTTCTCTTCTCCAGCTCAGCAGCCCCAGGGCTCTCAGCCTTTCCTGGGCACAGAGATGCTCCAGTCTCCTCAACACCTCTGTGGCCTCCACTGGACTCTCTCCAGTAGTTCCTTGTCTCTCCCAAAGCATGAATGCAGAGCTGCCCCTCCAGTATTCTGGGGCTGTTCCCCCAAAGGCTCAATGCCCACACAGAAGGAGGGTGATCCAGTGCCAGGGCCACCTTGAAACACGAAAGACAGCGTGCGTTTTCTGTGGCTGCTTCTCCGAGAAGCAGAAATAAGCAACGAAGAATCACACAGTCCCACAGCCACTTGGATCAGAGCCCGGGCTCACCCCCACCTGGCAACACAGTCAAGGGCTTCAGGGTGCATCCCACACCTTTGCACTTCGCCCTTTCAACGTGACAAGGCCGCCCAGCATATGGACGAGTACGAGCAGGGCAAGCAGCCTGTTTAGTTACAAAGCACACACTTGACGGGCTCTTTCCACTTTCCCAGGAAGCTCTGCACCAAAAACACATGTTTGCTCTTTGCTACAAGGTGGCAGCAGCACCTGAAAACTCAACCACTCCCTCTGTGTGGACTCCAACGCCCCTCACACCACCCACGACACCGGAAGACGCAGACGGACGGTGCTGGATCCCAGGAGCTGGTAACTGTAGAAACTGTTCTGGCTTACTGTTGCTTGCCCTGTTTTAGTCCCTTTTCTTCCTCTCTTTAGGTCAGCTGCCTGCAGCCGCAGAGAAGCAGAGCACTGGGGCTGTCTCAGCTAGAAAACACCATGATGAGTGATGGGTACCAGCACCTCTCTTACCTGGGCTGCAGGAAGCCCTGAAGCCTGTGTTCTGTTGTGTGATGTAACACAAAACACCAAGGACACAGGATTGGAAGGGGAAAAAAAAAACCAAGCTACTGAAAACACCGTCAAGCTTTCAAGCAGCACTCTGCTAACACGCAAGAGAAAAACCCAGTATTTCCACCTTTCCTGGCACTGGGATGTTAACAACCCCTTACTCTGAGCGTAGATGCTCTCAGCGGGTACGTAGAAGAGTCAACCTCCAGTGAGAGACCCTCAACATCACGAGGAGGGGTAGTGCAGCGTCACGCTTACGTACGTCACCCTTAAACAAGTTGTAGCCTCCAAAAGAGCACACGTACCTCAGACCGAGCATCCAACCAAAGCATTTAACAGACACTTTGTGAACCGCATACAGCCAGTGGCGGAAGAGGCTGGAATTCCTTAAGAACTTGTTCCTGAAGTTGCTCTAATGACAACCCACGGGGTCTCACAGCCGAATTTCAGCGACAACACACAACCCCTCCAGGCTTACCGTCTCTGCGTCGAATTCAGGCAACATGGTGCACGTCGCTCCCACCCAGAGAGGACAGAGGAGCTTATTGATCACCCCGTGGACATGATGCAAAGGCAGCACGTGCAGAATAACATCCTCCTTCTTCCACTCCCATTTCTCCACCAGCCCCGTGGTCTGCGGAAGAAAACACACAACCCAGCGTTAGGGAAGGAGGAAAGACTCTCCCAAGGTCCCCAGATCACCCGAGCGCAGCTGGCAACAGGAACCCCAGAGCTCCTGGAATGACACCTGGGCACAAGTATCTTTCCTTTAGGGTCAGCATGAGCAAAATTCCCACTACAGCTATAGAATACCAGAGGAGCACCTTCTGTGTCTTCATATAGACCAAAGTCCTTCCTCGTTCCTCATCGATCAACAGTGACTTTATGCAGGGCTTAGAAAATTATTAGCCTGGTGCTGCACATGCAGAATTGGCAGAAATGGTAATAAAAACACTTATTTTCCCAGAAGTGTGTTGGCAGTTTGGACACCAATGACATTGGGCTTTTAGCACCTGGAAGGGATAGTCAGTAGGAGCAGAAAAATCATTGTCTGGTAAACAGAAAGGAGGTTTCATGCTAGTTATTAAAAAAATATTAGTATATCAAGCTGCTAAAACACTCTATGAAGGAATAATTATCTAAAGCATTAGACCTCAGGCTTCTGGGTGAACAATGCCCTTCGGAGCCCAGTGGTAGCAACTAGAAAGCTTCTTTCCAGCCATCTAAAAATATATTTTTTTTAAAAAAAAAAAGCATTTGCACAGTGGAATTCAGCCATGTCATTCACAACCCCCTTCCTCCACAGGGCAGGGAGCAGCTTTTAGGCTTTCTGCAAGACAGCCAAGACGACGGTGCCTGCTCAGGCCACCTCCCAGATGACCGGCATATTTGCAAGGGAGCGGATTCTTTGCCCGATATAGCCAAGCCCTGGCTCTATCCATCAAGGCTTTCACACCGCTCCCGACACCGCAGGGTGGGAGCATCCAGAACAAGGGAAGCTCTCGAAGGTGTCTGTTAAGGCACAGTGTATTCCCGGCCCTTCTTCCCTAATGGCACAAGTTTCTGGGTTTCAGGCAGTGATAACCAACTGGGGAGGGAGTCAGCAGGCTCCTTCAAACTTTTAATTCCTTTTGGCTCCGAGAGCTAATGGATTTTTTTGCCTTGGGGATAAGACAGCTGAATAATGCACAGACTTCATGCAGTACTGGGCTGGGCTAAGTTATATCCCAATTAGGGGCAAAGAATCTCTCCTAGGCACAGTGAAGAAAATCAAACTGCAAAGAAATCAGCCTTTTTACAAGAGGTCTCATCTCTCTTGCTTTCTGGGAAAGCAGGGAGAAGATTCCATCTGCCCCTGGCTGCAGCTGCAGCTGAGCAACACCAAAAGGAGGATGTTTAGAGCCTCAAACACTCTTCTGGGTGTTCACCTTAAAAGCATTGAGGACTTCTGAGACACGGCCCCACAGCTCTGTGCAGGAGTTTAGTTGTGGTAAGGTGCGTCTGCAGCCCCAAATTGCCTCTGAAGGCCAAGACCTCTGTAACTTGGCATGACCTTTGCAGAAGGGATGATTTGCAGAAGGCTCCCCAGCTCAAGAGAGACAAGGAACTACTGGACAAAGTAGCAGAGGCTCCAAAGATGCTGAGGGGCCTGGAGCATCTCTATGCTCAGGAAAGGCTGAGAGCCCTGGGGCTGCTGAGCTG